>WPDF01000087.1:0-104400 GCA_019137265.1 Neonectria coccinea | reverse complement strand
CCCCCCCCCCCCCCCCCCCCCCTCACGTGCGCATCTCTGACTGACTGACTGACTCAATAAAAAACAGCCGGCCAGGAACGATTCCGCTCCATCTCCCGCCTCTACTACCGCGGTGCCAACGCCTGCATCCTCTGCTACAGCATCACCGACGCCCAGTCCTTCGTCGACATGGGTGTCTGGCTGACCGAGCTCCGCCGGAACCTCCCACATGACGTCGTCCTCCACGTCGTCGGCACCAAGGCCGACATCGTCGCCCGCGATCCTTCCGCCCGCCAGGTCCCCTTCGAACGATGCATCGCCTACGTCGCCGAGAACCTCGCTCCCGGCCTCGGCAGCACCCCGCCTCCGACCGCCACCCCGCTCAACCCTCCCGCGCCCATGTCCGGCCTGCCGGGCTACATCTCCGCTCTCCCCGCCGTCGAACCCCGCAGCCCCAGCTCCAAGCGCAGCTCCGGCTTCTGGGCCCAGGAGGTGGGCTGGGACGCCTGCCACGAGATCAGTGCCGAGAGCGGCGAGGGCGTGGAGGAGGTCTTCCGTGTTGTCACCCGCAAGCTCGTCGAGCAGAACCGCAAGATGCAGCAGGCCCTGCTGATGGCCACGGCCATCCCCGGCACTCCGGGCTACGAGACCGGCATGGATGGTGGCTACTTTGATGGTGCGAACCCCCGGAGCAGCTTCCGCGTCGGCCGTGACCGCCGCAGCTGGTTGTTCTCTCCGGGCTTCTCTCCCGCCGTCACCGTCGACCAGGGCGGCAGTGTGGAATCGGCACAACAGGATCGTCATCCAAAACCCGCCCGCAAGTGCTGTTGAGGCGGCTTAATACAATGCGGCTTGGGATCGACACCACGGGACAGAGAGAGACTCAGGTCTATGACTCAGGACTATACGACAGACCCTCGAAACTACGCGACAGAAGCATGGCATCTGCATGGAGTGAAGGACGGTAGGACGTTTATTTGTGTGTTTGAGTGTGATACCCGGGTGGCTTTGCTCTGATTTTCTGGTATTTTGCTTTTCAGCTTTCGGGTTCGCTTGTCGCTTTTCCGCCTCGGCTTCTTTTGTTCTCCGCCTACGGTCTGGCATTTTTCTTTCCGTCTTCCATCGCCTCTGCTGCGCTGCATCTTCCCTTTCCTTTTTCTGTCTCACGACGCATCAGAGGGTTCTTTATGTCACTCGGAGTTTCATGGATATCGGTTGGGCCACGGTCATGAAGGGGCGGTCCTTCAGGTCGTTCATCGCGGCATTTCTCAAGGGGATATAATACGGTTTCGGTGCGAGCGGCTTTCTCTCACGAGATGTTTCGATTTTTCCTAGTCTTTGTCTGCTTGGCAACTGCATATGTCTACCATGTTCCACACACTTTTCTTTTCCCTGTTCAAGGCATTGGGTATTGCGAGAGGAAGAGCCCGTACTACAGCTTGTCGATAGACTAAATTCACTGCGATCCAGAGGCCGCCATCTTTTTTGACGCCACCTCATCGTCCACTGTCGGTGGTGCGGGAATGTCCACACCCAGAACCCTGTGCTCGAGGCCCAAGTAACCGTCGCTGACGACGAGGACGTCGAGCTTGCGGGCCTGCCCAGCCTTGGCCTCGGGGAGTTTGATGGTCGTCCTGGCTGACGGGCGCATGCCAGGCCCGAGGTTACGCCCTGGTGCGGCCGACCAGCCGACGCGCTTGACGGCGATGACCTCATCGCGAGCGACGTCGGCGACGACAACGAACCAGCTCTCCGTCTGCGGCTTGGGGAACTTGGGCGCGTAGATGCGGGCGTTTTGCTCGACGAGCGGGTTGAGACGCTTGAGACCGATCTTGACCGACAGCGCGGTGGCTTCGTCGATCGACACGGCTAGGTTAGGCAAGACGGACAGGGCGCGAGAGAAGCGGTTGGTCTGACTGTTGGGAACGCCGAGCTTCTTGGCAAGCTGGCCGACCTGGTTATGGTTGAGGGCGCTGATCTTGGCTAGGGCAGTCATGTCCTTGGCATTTGTGTCGACGCTGGGGAGGATGGACACGGGAGGGTCGGTCGGCCAGCGGGCGCACTTGATACACTGCAGCAGGGTGATCATCTCGAGACAGCTGGAGAGGTAGCCAAGCTCGGTGAGGACGTCGATGGAGGCCTGGATGATACGGATGGCCTGGTCCAACACGCTGGTCTGGTCGCCCACGTAATCCGTGATGGGGAGCTCGATGCGGGACATGTGCGCTTGGAGGAGCAGGAAGGCCTTCACGTGGGGATCCCACATGGGCAGACCGAAGGCGTGGCCCGGGAAGGGGAGGTTGTTCGAGAGCGTGTCGTTGACGAGGTCCTCGTTGTGGCGGACGGGGAGCTCGTCGTACTCGGTCGCGCGGGACATCCACGAGAGCACGTTGAGGAACGTGGCCTGCGGCTTGGCCGAGCGGACCAGGTGTCGGATGGTCTTGTGGGAGAGGTAGTAATAACTCATGATCTTGCCCATGGGCGTCGAGTCGACGTCGCCGTTGGGGAACACCTCGACACACTTGGACTCGGCGAGCTCGTCGAGCGACTTGTTCACCATCTCGACCATGAATTCGTTGGCCACCTGCTGCGCGGCGATGCTGTTGTGCTCCTCGGCGGAGATTTCCAGCCCGTAGTACGATGGGTTCTTGTGCAGCCTCCTGAAGAAGAAGGTCCAAGTGAGGTAGTCCAGGGCGTCCTGCTTCGTGATGATGGTCTCGGCCGAGACTTCGGCGGCAAGATGGTTGTCCAGGACGGTGTGCAAGGAGGACTCGACGGGGAAGCCCGTGTGGAGGAAGTGCTTGTAAAAGTCCTTCTTGGAGTCTTGGGTGAAGATGCGAGCCACTCCCGAGTTGTCGAACTGCGGGCGGCCTGCTCGTCCAAGCATCTGCAGAACATCCGTCAAGTCCATGTCTTTGTAGGCCTCGATCTTGGCGTCGTAGTACTGGGTGCCCTTGACGACGACCAAGTGCGCTGGAAGGTTGACACCCCATGCGAGGGTGCTGGTGGCGACAAGGATCTGGATCTTGTTGTTCAGGAACAGTTCTTCGGCTAGCTGGCGATCTGACTCGACGAGACCTGCATGGTGCAGACCGATGCCAAAGTTGATGGCCTCCTTGAGTGCATCGTCCTTGACTCGGGATAGGTTGAGTTGGAGGTCATCTTCATCCATGTGCAAGAACCGGCGAGGATTATCCTCCATGCCACAGAAGTTGATGAGATCCTTTGCAGTAAGACGGGTCTGTCGCCGAGATGGTACGAAAACAATGACGGGCTTTTCAGGGCTGTGGTTCTTGACGGCTAGGAAAGTCGGCCTGTTCATAGATTGCATCAGGGGGCAGAAACCCCGTACCTCGGGGAACCCGTCGATGAAGAGCTCCAGCGGGACTGGACGGACGGAGTGCTTGAAGTTGAAGAGTCCCTCCTTGACGCCGAGCCAGTTGCCAAGATCAGTTGCGTTCGCACAGGCCGTTGACATGCCCAATAGCCGAACGGCATTCTTAGTTGAGGACGCGATGTAGTTCATACCTGAGTGTGTTAGTATGTGTAACACTAAGGAAGATGACATGTACTTACGAGATACAATGATTTCCAGAATAGGACCTCGGTCTCCTGCCAGAAGATGGATCTCATCGATGATGACCAAACTGACCTGTCGGACATATCCTCTCGTCTGCCACGAACGTGAGATACCATCCCATTTTTCCGGGGTAGTGATGATAACGTCAGCATCTTGGATGGTCCGAGTATCGGGGGTATTGTCTCCAGTCAACTCTACCAACTTGAGTCCGAGAGGCCGTGCCAGCCGGGCTCCCCAATCCTTGACTCTCTCACGAACAAGCGCCTTCATGGGGGCGATGTAGACCACCTTTGACTTGGGTCTCTCGCGGAATGCCCACCACATGGCAAGTTCTGCAGCCACCGTCTTGCCACTTCCGGTTGGAGACCCCAGGAGCACGTTGGCAGGGGTATGGTATAGTGTGTGGAAGATCTGAGTCTGCATGGGGTTGAAGTACTGGAAGCGTTGAGCATAAATCTCCTCTAGTCC
Source organism: Neonectria coccinea (assembly GCA_019137265.1). Classification (NCBI taxonomy): domain Eukaryota; kingdom Fungi; phylum Ascomycota; class Sordariomycetes; order Hypocreales; family Nectriaceae; genus Neonectria; species Neonectria coccinea. The sequence continues at coordinate 100,373 of WPDF01000087.1, read as the reverse complement.
AGGGTTGTTCAAGGCTGAGATCGGTAGCGGCTGCAAGTTCAACAACTCCGTATAAACACTCTCGGTGTCCGGACGGATGAGGTGCTGGAAGGAAACCGGAGTCACGGTTTCTGCTCCCAGCCATCTGTCGGAGACGGCCCGGACGTAGATCTGCTTCGGCAAGGGATCCGCGAGAGGGATTGTGAAGTTGAGCTCGTGGTCATCATTGAGCTTTCTCCTGTTAAGAATGAAGTACTCGTGATGATAGATCTGGGACGTTTCCGAGTTTTCGACCCAGATGTAGTACGACTCAGAGGTCCCATGAACGTGGTCATTCCAGCGGAAGTCAGGGATCACGTAGAGCTTGATCCGCAGGACATCTCTGTTCAGGGGAGCGATTTCAGCCTCAACGTGAACGGTGGGGAAATTGTTGAGTATCCTCGCAATGTTCTTGCCTGCGCTCTGGTTGTGGACCAAGGCCCCAATCTCTGCCGAGTCCATTTCCTTCATAGTCTCAATCGTCAAGTTATCCTTAGATTCAAGCTGGTTGAGAACTGGTTTCGTCAAATCAAACTGGGTAAGAGGGTGTTGGTACGGCCAGATGCGCTTCTCAATCGACTTGGCCAAGGTAAGGAGCACCAGGCATTGATGGCCCCATCGTCGGTTTAGAGCAAGCATGAACAAAGCTCGACAGATTCGCCCGGATTGCTGCGCAACATAGTTCATGTCGTTTGACAGAGCAAAATCCTCAGGTTGTGCCCTCGAGATGTAAGACTGAAGCAGGATGTTTGTCTTGGCCTGTGGCGTATCGATGCCCCCGTCAACATCACAGGGGATAATTTCCCTCCTGAGATGCGTCAACTCCTTTTCTTCGCTATCTCTGGACTGGACATTGTCAAATTCTCCACTCATGCTGATCATCTTCAGAATGTCAGCCTCGGTTGCCTGCGGCCGCATCATGGTGTTGAAGACTTGGATGCTGGTATGAAGGATATAGAACTGGCTGGCGATTCGGCCAATATCCTTGCTCCGCAACTCCTCGGTTGTCTCGTTGAAGATGATCATCTGGCACCGCTGCAGAGTCCTGGCAGCCTGGATGGCCAGCTGGCGGCGTCTCTGAACCAACTGCGGGTCGTCTCTGATCTCTGACCACTCGATGCCATAGGTCATAGGGCTTCGCTGCATTCGAACAAAAAGGTAAGAGTATCCGATCCACTGCACTGCATCTGGGATGGAAGTGACGGTTCCCAAGGAGATCTCGGCATTGAGGTTATCAACCAACTTGGCAGAGAACTTGGATTCAATGGGCTGCTGCTCCGTAACCGCGGTCAAATAGTGAGTAAGCTTGTCATGGGTAGTACAGATCATGCCGATACCAGTGTCCTCGAATTGGGGACGACCAGCACGACCGAATATCTGAAGCACATCAAGAATACCCAAGTCGACAAATTTACCCTCTTGGGCACTGTAGACTTGGGTACCCTTGATGACTACCGCGGCGGCGGGCAAGTTGACACCCCAGGCCAGTGTAGCGGTACAGCAGAGAACTTTGAGAACACCCTCGGCGAAGAATCTCTCCATCAGGTTCCTGTCGGCTCTGGCCATGCCAGCATGATGGATTCCGATTCCTTTAGACAACAGCTCTCGGATATCTTTCGATCTTGAGGACCTGATATCTCGGCAAGCTTGCTCGTAGTTGGGATGGAATGACGGGTCAAACAGATCGACGCAGAATTCTTCGGTGGCTTTCTGGTGAAGCATTCGAGCGGTCAACATTGTGTCTCGTCGCGAGTGAACAAAGACCATGACCTGATGATCACGCTCTAACATTTCCTTGACCTTGTCGAAGGCAATGTTGTCAATGTTTTCCCTGGATTGCTTGGAGCCAGCCTTTCCCTTGACACCAATAAAATGCTGTTCCAAGGGAACGGGACGGAACGAGGCATCAAAGTAAAACATTCCTGCGTTCTTGTTGACCTTTAGAAAGTCTGCCACGTCAATGTAGTTGGGCAATGTGGCACTCAGGCCAACAATCCGAATCATCGATTGTGTGCTCTCCACTTGTCGCTCGGTTCGAGCCACAAGTGACTCCAGGACGGCGCCTCGTTCATCATGAAGCATATGGACCTCATCAATGATCAGAAGGCGAACTTTCTGAACGAGTTCAGTATCGCCAGTGCCCTTTCGCGTAACGACATCCCACTTCTCAGGGGTAGTAACAATGATCTGGGTCTGAACAATCTCAGATTTGGTGAGTTGCATGTCGCCAGTATACTCTCGGCACCTGATACCAAGCCAAGCAAGGCGCTTGCCTAGTTTTTCAGTAACTTCAGCAGCGAGTGCCTTCATCGGAGCGACATAGACAATCTTGAAGTCATCAACATTGACGGCGAATTCAGTAGCAGTTAAATCTTCAAACGGGTTGGGTGTGACGTTCTGGCTAATGGTTTGAAGAATTGTGAGCATAGCCGCATCCGTTTTACCCTGGAAGACTTAGCAATGACAACTTGGTCGAGAGGCATGAAACTTACCGCACCCGTGGGTGCACAGATGAGCATGTTTTCGCTGGTTCTGTGTGCAACGGGGTATACGAGACTTTGCATGCGATTCAGCGTCTTGTAGCCTTTGAACGTGGTACGGCAAAGTCCATCGAGTTCAGAGATCTTAATAAGCCTTTGACCGGGGCCCAGGGTTCCCTTCTTCGCTGCCGGGATGGAATACTCTTCATACTTGTCAAACACCTTCCGTTCACTCCCCACCGGAAGACCATACTTCTTTCCAGTGTGGCTCAGCGTGTTTCCGGCGCTGTATGACTTGTAGACGTGAGGATATTGGGGTTCTTTGGCTGAGGCTGCAGCAAGAGAAGCAGTCTTGTGCTCTAGGTCCTGGCGGCGGAGGACCTCCTCTCTCTGAGCCCTCGTCAAGACACGAGGTCCAGATGATGCCTGATTGATTTGCTGGTTACTGGAAGTGACCGCGGCGACGATTTCGTCTTTGTGGCCCAGGACCTCGATGATGAAATCAAAGTCGTCGAAGCCAACCAGGTCAGCTAGGTGAGCCTGAAGCTCATCTTCGGATTGGCCGGAGCTGAGCACACTCATGATCTGAGTTTCAAACACATCAGGAGAGAGACCGCTCTTGGCTGCGATGGCCGAGCATTTGATGGTGAACCATTCAGCTCCGTAGTCAGCAGCTCGGCCACCACCAGCCTCTGCCTCGGCAAAGTCGCTGCTGAAGTCGTCCTGGTCATCATCCGAGATGAAATGCCAGACATCTTGGCCACTGTTGCCAGAAGAGTAGCCTTCAAAGTCGTCGTCGTCCAGGTCGCTTTCGATGTTTGTGTCTTGAGGTATCTTGAGTTCAGCAATGGCGGCCTGCATTGCAGCGAACTGTTCCCTCCATTCCGCCTCTGCGGCACTAAGCCCGCTTGAAGCCATGATGTTTGCTATGGCCGGAGTAGTATGGCTTATTTTCAGAATGTCTGACTACAGAAGTGTGCCTTATAGAATTGATAGAGTTGAGAAGCTTCTTCTGTGTGGTTGACTGCTCTAGGTTATAGTCCTAGATGAGGTACGAATAGAGTGCGAGTTACCTCATCCATCGCTGTAGAGTCATTCACCGCCGTGATGAGTGGCCAGTCCAGTCATGACCCCACAGCCCCCGCCACAGGCGCAGCAAGCCCCGCGGATGGCTTAGCGCTCGGCAGGTACCTACAGGGCCTGGACAGGCTGGAACTCCCTGTAGCCTGGCTGGGAATTCGGGGGCCTAATCGCTAGGTAGGTAGCCCCCGGCCTTAGCGGAACATGTGACGACCGACCCGGACAGACAAGGTACATGACGACGGGGACCAAGCAAGCAACTTCTCCCCGAGTCCGGGCAGACTCAAATCCGCCAACATCTCGATCCTGATCTCGAATCTTGCATTCTGCATTACTCACTCTCGACTCGCCCTTTTCGCCCTCGCCCACTCCCGACGACAATCCGAACATAATCGCATCAACGACGCCTTGAATCCCGCCGCCACCATGAAGCTGCACTACATCGGTGTATGCGCCCCCCCGATGCCCCTCACCGACCTGAACCCCCAACCCTCCCAATCCCGACTCTTGGCTGACGACGCTTCTTGCTGGCTCTAGATCATTCGCAACGAGGCCAAGCCCGCCTTTGAGATTTGCGCCGAGAAGGAGCTGAGCTCGTACTCGCGATTCACCCGCAACAAGTCCGCCTTTCCCTGATCCCTATCCGGTCCGCCTGACCGCCGTCGCTGACCTGGCCACCTCGTCTCTAGTTATGGCGAGTTCATGACCCTCTTCTCGAAGACCGTCGCCGAGCGCACCCGCCCCGGCCAGCGACAGGATGTTGAGGAACAAGGTACGGCGCCCCTCTCCCCATTCTCGCGATCCAAACCCACCCCAGAAACTCACGCGAAACGCTCCTAGACTACACCTTCCACGCATACGGCCGTACCGAAGGCGTCTGCGGTGTCATTATGTCGGACCACCAGTATCCCGCCCTCGTTGCCCATCAGCTCCTCAGCAAGATCGTCGACGAATTCCTTGCCGCCAACCCCCGCTCCTCGTGGGCGACCGGCGAGCCCGTCATCGTCATGCCCCAGCTCAAGGAATACCTTACCAAGTACCAGGACCCTGCACAAGCCGACAGCATCCTCAAGATCCAGAAGGAGCTCGACGAGACCAAGATTGTCCTCCACAAGACCATCGAGAGCGTGCTGCAGCGCGGAGAGAAGCTCGACGACCTGGTGGCCAAGAGCGATGGCCTGAGCAACCAGAGCAAGATGTTCTACCGTACGTATTCCCCTTTCCGAAACATCTGGTGGGGAAATTGCCTAACTAACCCTTACCGACCCGCAGAGCAAGCCAAGAAGCAGAACTCATGCTGTGTTTTGATGTAATGGAACATTTCGTTTCGGCGTTGGGACGCGACTTTCGTTTCAGCATATATGGGATGTCGGTTATTGAGATTGGTTATTCGTGAGGCGCAGACACTTCCAATCGTTTTGTTCAGCCATTCGTTCGCGGGCCATGTTGTTGCAGCAGTAGACTCATTTCGCGGGGGGGGGGNNGGGGGGGGGGAGGGACATGGGAGGGCGCTTTTTTTCATGTCAAACTACAACGTGGAGATAGGCTGGGATGAAAGTATCACTTAATGATGGGGCTTTTTCTATTCCAAATGATGACTCTGATGATACATGATGCCGGTACGCGTGAAACCTCTTTTTTTCCGAACCAGCGACCTGCTGCAGGGCTGTACGCGCTCCGTTCTTCCCTTTCCGTTTCTGCTCCTGCGCCGTGCTGTATATATGACCCATGGTATCCCGTTGCCTGCCTGCATCAAGGCTTGCTTGGTGTCTTGTATGAAAATGACAAAAGAAACATATCGAGGAAAGAGTTGCCCTCGAACGACTAAAGAGACGACTCAACCAGTGAGGTCCCCGTTCGTTGCTACTATCTCAAGCATGAAATGTAAAAAGGGTATGGGTGAAGAAGATATGGATAAAGAAAAGAAACCACCCGCCGAATGCCGACCGCCGTTCTATATATGCGCCTCCGAGCCTTTTCCGGTCTATGTTGACGGTTCACCCTCGAGGACAACCCTCGAGCTCTTGCGATGCACCTGGAAGGCATTGATGTCCTCGGGACGTACTAACCGCGGCGTAGCCGTCTTCGTCTCAGCCAGCCGCTCGTTCTTCCCGACAGGGATTCCGTAGTTGGGGCCCTTGCCGTCAGCCGGGTGTCGCAGGCTCGGGTTGCTCTTGAGCGGGTGCAGCATCTTGCGCTGCTGATGCGAGACGCTGATCTGGCGCGCGATGGAGATCTCGACGGCGTTGCGCAGTGCCTCGTCGGCGTCGACCTCCGGGGGCGGCGGCGGCGACTTGATGACGGTGATCTCCTCGGGGGACGTCACGGAGGAGGAAGGGCTGCGCTTCCGCGTCACCGTGGGGCTAGAGGACGTGGTCGAGGCTGGCGGGGACACCATCTGCCACTTAGGCTCGGCGAGCGTGGGCCGGAGCTTGTCGGTGATGTGGATTTCTGGCTCCTCGTGCTCCTCCTCTTCGGCATCGCTGTTCTCGGGTGAATCGAGGATCAGACTGGATGTGTCGGGCGTGAAAGGAGACGGCTGTCTGCCGCGAGCCTGGGCCTGGACCTCGAGACTCGCCGGCGAGGGCGTCCTGCTGGGGCGGGGGTTAGAGGACAGCTCGGATTTGGAAGCGACGGGGCGTTTTGGTGGTTTGCTGAACTTGGAGACTAGCTTGGGAGAATCGGCAGCTGTTGGTGCCGGCTTCTTGTCGTGTTGCGAGTCCGGTGTAGCTGTGGGTTGGAAGACCTTGGGCTTTAGTGTCTCCGCTGGGTTAGATCCCTTGCGGGATCGGGGCTCGACGTCGAACTTCGCTACAACGGGCGAGTGCAACATAGCGGGTGAGGTGTTTGAGCGTCCTCTGGGAGAGGGCTGGCTCGGGCTGGCCTTGGGAAGTCCTGGGAAGAGGGAGAAGGCTGGTGAGGCCTTGGGTTGAGGTGAACTTGCCCGTCGCGGTCGAAGGAGTTCCTCGTCTCCATTCTCGGAGATCTCATCGTTAATAGTCTTTAGTCGATCGAGCGTCGCTTGTCGTCGGGCGAGGAGTGAGGAAGAAGAGTTGTCCGTCCCTAGAACGCCGCCGAACATGACGCTGTATCGCTCCATCTTGATGTTGGGGATCTCGACGTCCAGCATCGGCCCGAGCAACTGGGGCACCGGGGGAGGAGGACTCGGAGGGGATAGCATAGTTGGCATAGTTGGCATAGTTGGCATAGCTGGCACAGACGGTATAGACTCTGCTTTTTCCGCAGCCTTTCGGGCTCTTGAGTCGCCCCGTAGAGCCCTCAGTGACACCTTGCGACCCAGACCGCCGGACTTGGCTTCCTTCGCGGGCTTGGTTTCCTTGATGGGCTTCAGCTCGGGAACGGGCTCTCTGGATTCAACGCGCTCCACGGCGCTGGGGTCCGTCTGGGAGCGGATCACGATAGGTTTGTGCTTTGCGCTCTTTTTTAAGGTGTCTTGTTGCGCAGCGCTCTTTGAGGACGAGCCGGATACTTGTCCCTTGGCAGTGAGCGAGGTGCTCGATGCGTTGGAGTTGTCAATCATGGATCGCTGAGGCTCTGCGGGCCGGCTTCGCTTGGATCTTGATCGGAACAGGTTCCATTTCTTAGCTTTTTGCTGGCCCGCCTGCAGATCCTCGACAGGCTCTGGGAAGTCGGCCGCGGCTGTCGTCATAGCCCTCCGCGTTCTCCAGGTCGGCGGGGTGTTTTCCACCGCAGCAGTGGGTTGAGTCGGGCTGCCCAGCGCCATGCCGATGGCGATGAGTCCAGTCTCGCCGGCCTCCACCATGGATTCAGGCGTGGCGGTTCGCACCATGGTCACCCGGTGCGGCGATTGCGATTTCCCACGGGGACTGGTTTCCGGTGAGGGCAGTCGGCCGCGGATCGGGACATGGTACGCCTTGACGTTGCCCCTCCCCGAGCTCTCCAAGGCGAGGTTGAGGTCGTCTCTCGACACACGGTTGTTGAAGTCTGGGTTTCCAAAGTGGTTGGTTGCTGCCGGTCCTCCGCTGGTGCTGGGCCGTTCTGACACGGTTTCTGCTCTTGATCTTCGAGGCATGATGAAAGTCTGGACAACTCGCGATCGCGGCGGGGATGCGGGAGTTCGTCGGCAGTAGACAGTGAGGAGTTGAGGGGAGCACTGGGGATTGCCTTGGGTTAAGAGTATCGTATAGACCGCCTGAACTCGAAGACGACAGGGTCTGATACAGTTCGTGGTTCACCCGCAGAAAAAGCACCAGGACCAGGGACCCTCTTCTAGAGCGTCGATGAAGACACACTTTCCCCTCTCGTCTCACAGGGCACAACGGAACTACCCCCGCCTTTCGTGGGAGCCTATTGTATCAGTGGGTAGAGCGAGTTAATCCCAAGCGAACGGGGTCCAGTGCGGGAAAAAGGACCGCAGGAACAGGGAGTCAGGGTTGACGGAGGATGTGAGCGAGGATGTGAGCAAGGATGGTAGTAAGCGACGGGCGAAGTCACGACTTAATAAGAGTCGAAGGAGCCAACCCGAAGCCTGTTTGCTGGCACGCACACACACACGCACGCACGGCCGTATTAAGAAATAAGAAGCGTGATGAGAGAGAGGCAAGGCCGGCTTACGTCCACAATCAAAGACGACGAAGAAAGAGAAAATAAGAGAAGGTTGAGGAACCAGAACTGGGTTGCCAGAAGCGGACAAGATGCGGGAACCAAGGGGTTGTCATCTGTTTCGCGAACCTGCGCGCGCCGGGGGGTGGACAGACTCACGGGCCAAGCGACACTCGTCGCATGTTTGAGGTTGATGGGACGGTTCCTCTGGGCTAGCTAGATCCGAGCCAGCGCTGGCGAAGCCTTGTGTTGTGAGCCAAGAAGTGAGAGGATCCGGGAGGGATGGTATGGAATGGATCACTCACAGGTGCGGGCCCGCGGGCAAGCCAGAGCGGGTCGACCGGGGGAGTTTCGTGTGTCATCAGGGCCGGGCTATTAGACGGTAAGACGTCTGTCTGTCTCTTGGAACAAAAGTTGGCATGTCCATTCTGTAACCTCTTGTTTGGCCGTGTTGGCTCTTGTCGGTGTCGCGCGCGTTGACATGTGTAACGACTAACAAGCCACCCGCATGCAGAGACCGGGTGCCGCATACACACACAGTGGACAAGGTCCGGAGATGAGATATCCCGGGGGGTGGGCGACAATGGGCAGATTGGCCATGATTCCGAGCCACGACAGTACTACATAGTATGTAGCACTCGCTGCTGCTACTGCTACCATGACAAGACCGGCTCGCCCTCAGTGACGACGGCCGGCCTTACCGGACAGTGGAGGTCAACAAACAGCCCGAGAGGCTGAGATTGCCACGGTAATGCTCCAGAAGAAACTCTACTGCTCTGTTAATTAGCCCCCCCCCCCAGAGACGAGCCGGGAGTCACCGGCCCTGGTCCGGCTTCGATGTAACATCAAATCGCATCGTCAATCTTCGGGCGTCGCAACGACCGTCGGAAAGCGGCCTGGCTCAACGCATCAGGGTTCCTTCCCTCCTAAACGGCCGAACGGCGCGCGACACTTGGGCATCTAGACGTCTTTCTAAATCTTCCACGGTGAGCCACATGGAACGCTGTTGTTGTTGGCTCCTTTCTATCATTCTTTTCTTTTTCTTTTTCTTTGGCCTCTTCAGCCCTGAGAGAGGAGTCGGACGGGTACGGGAAGAAAGAAGTGTTCTGGAAAGCCGCATCACCCCCAGATTCCTGGCGCCGGCGAAAGTCAAGCGCATCGCCTAGTAGGGTTCTTTGGCTTGCTTCTCTGGCTTCTTTTTCTTCTTCGGCAGTGCAGATTTGCCTGCGTCCGTTGGAAACCGGGCGTCGACTTTTAAGATTGAAGGCACGCGCGTCGAATCTCATGTTATCCACCACCACCAATCCACGACCACGGCGTCGGCCACGACCGCTTCCACTGTTGCGTATGAGAAGTTAAAACTACAGGCAGCGAGCACGCCATGGCCGGATCGCCCGTGGCCTACCGGCGGCCGAGCACACGACCATTGTTTCCAGCCAGGGACAAACATAGAAACAAGGCCACTGCGTAGTATGAGACTGGGTTCTCCGTATGGCTGAGCGAAGCGCCCAAGCGGTTCGATATAGTTAGTCAAATCAGGTGGGAAGCCTTGCCTTCTGACGGTCGACCGATCTGACCGTGACCGGATCCAGGAACCATCGAACTCAATCCCAAAGGAGTCGCGGGTATATGTGCGCGTACCAATCCGATTGCCAGCTTTCCAAACAGCAGCTTGGCCAAGGCGAGAAGCAGCCGTCATGGACAGATTCCCAATTAGGGCACCTGTCGCAGGCCTCAACCTTGTCTCCCATCATCGCACATAGTATATTAATCCTCCATCCCCGGTCCGTCAGGGGTCTCATCTATCCCCGGCATGTTTCAAGTTACAACCCTTCCAAGAAATAGCCTGCGCTGCTACGTCTCAGATTGCCAATTTCCAGGATAATCCAGTCGCGTGCGCCACATGTCATGGTTGCACACACGCGCAGGGCGGCCCGGGGGTGGGCAGCTGGAGACATCTCGTGCCCGCGGCCTCCCTCTTCGAAGACAGTTAGCAGTCGGACGAAGCCTCGGGCCGTGTCGTATATCAGGCGCCACAACCGCGCACCAAGCAAGGCCTGGCGGCTTGCGGCTGCCGGGTCGGAGGCCGGAAACATGGCCGCGAACGGGGGATACCGCTGCTGAGATATAGGATATACCAGCAATGCTAATTCGCGGTCGGAATGGACATCGCCAGGTTTTGGGTAGTGTCGCAGAGCTGGGAACGGTGAATGTTGGCGAGTGGACTCGGCGGCGACAACACATCAACTGATCCAGCTTCTCCTGAAAAACTCACCTTGCCATCCATTGCGTCTTTGGTATACTCATGGTTCACATCGATAAGGTTCGGTAGCTCTACCGACTGGGCGTCCATCTCCAAACACGAAGTACTTCGTACTGTAGCAACCAACCTGTCAGGGCGCCGAGGCATGGGTTCGTCTTAGACATCATCGTCTTCGCGGTTCGCCGTCGCTGTTTCCGAATGGATCAGAGCGTCGTCAGGGATAATGGTGTAGTTCCTATTCGACTATTCTTACAGGCCACAGGGCCACGTCCATGTTTCATCGATGGAAAAGACCCGACCAGACCGCGGAGGGACGACAAGAGGGGCGCCAAGATCTTTACCGCGATGAGCCTTGGAGATGACGACCATGCGTTCAAAATAACTTTCTGCTGCCCCTGTGGCTTGAATGAGTATGCACATTAGGTTTCCCTACCGTGCCGCAGTGTTGTACGGCATGAGAACACTTCTTTACAAATGTAAGGTTTTCAGCCATGGCAATGATTTGACGTGTCAACTAACCCTTGTCTTATATGTAGCATCGATAACCGTACGAGCCCCCCGTTGCTCTGGCCCGAACCCAAATGACACCTCCGTTCATGCTGACGTCGGATGGTAATAAGGCGCTTTGCAGTCGAGGTAGCTTCGTGACAGCTTAGACCCGCTCAACTTGGCCAGCCCACATAGGGGGCCTGCCGTTTACCTGCCTTCAGGTAGCTGGAACAGTAGAATGCTACTTAGTAGCAGGTATTATTAGAAGTTGCCGTCCGTGTGTTCCCGTCCGTGTGTTCCCGTCCGTGTGTTGTTGTTGTTGTTGTTGTTGTTGTTCTTGTTGTTGTTGGCACGATATGTCCTGGCCTAATTACCTGGCCGCGATGTAACGAATGTTATGGAATTTGTTCGGCTATTTTGTTTTGAGAAACAAACCTGCGAGAAATGATGCATGGCAGCATCATACAGCTTAAGTATGATAGGTAAGGAAGGTAAGTAAGGTAGCAAAGTCGTGCAGTATCATGTATGGCGATAGCTGCATAGGTTGCATAGTGCATACCCGCTGCACGAATACATCCAATACGTGCACAGAGCCGCACAACTGTTCGTTGAATCGTTCGTTGCAGAACAAAATGCGTGACATGACACACGCGCGCATGCAAACTTGGCGTTGGCGCGCTGATCCCGTCATGCTTGCAGCGCTCACGCTCACTGAAGATGCGCGCTGCCCGACCCGCGAAACCCGACAAGTCTCCGGTACCTGGCACGCCGTCACTGGCCAGCGGCACTGCAAAGGTACCCACTACCCCTCGGCGGGGGAGCCACCAATGAGCCGGCGGCACAGGCAGCTCGATAACATTTTGGTCGGTGGGCGGACGGAGGGGCAACTTGTCGACAGACTCACATCTTCCACCACCGCTACCGCTCCCGCTTCCGCTTTCACCTAATTACGGCCTCAACGCTTCCTTCGTCCGTCCATAGCACCCGTCACCATCGACGCCTCGCCTTCCGCAACCTGCCACACACACCGTTGTTACTCTCTCACATCCCTCCACCATGTCGTGGCAAGGTCAGTCACCGCTCATCCAGCTTCCCGCTTCCCCCTCGCCGTTTGAACAACCCCACCTCCGTCCATCCATCATCTATCCCTCTCTCTCCCCCTTTCTCTACCGCCCAAATCTAGACCACCCAGCTAACCCGTCGCTTTCTCCTGTCCAACAGCCTACGTTGACACTAGGTATATCCACGAACCTCCAACGGACCGATGCCGGCCGAATCATTTCTTACAAGTCCGGGATGCTGATGCTCTTTGAAACAGCCTCATCGCTAGCACCCATGTGGACCAGGCCGCCATCATCAGCGTCGCTGGCGACAGTGTCTGGGCCACCTCTTCTGGCTTGAAGGTACCCATTTACCCCCTCCCCCTCCCCTCCTTCTCAACCAGCTCTCTCTCTGGCACCCTCCATCTTGCCCAGAAGCTAACCCTTCCTGCTCCATATAGCTCGAACCAGCCGAGATGACTGCTCTGTCCGCTATCCTGAAGGGCGACAAGGAGGCCGAGAAGGCCCAGGAAAAGGCCTTTGCTGACGGCCTCTACATTGGCGGCGAGCGATACGTCATGGCCAGGGTCGAGGGCCGCAGCATCTACGCCCGAAAGGGTCGCGAGGGTCTCGCCATCGCCAAGACCACCCAGGCCATCATCGTTGCCCACCACGGCGAGGCCCAGGTTGCTGGAAGCACCACGCAGACTGTCGAGGCCCTCGCCGACTACCTCATCGGCGTGGGATACTAAGCTTCTTATCGAGATCCGAGCTGTGCCAAGAAAATTCCCCCAAGAACCTCTGGGGGAGTGCTGTGGATTTGCACTGGGAACTGACGGCCAGGGTCAGCCTACGATTAGCGAACCGAGCATGTTGAGAGGAGGCCTTACTTTTTTTCTTTAGAACACCTGCGGCCGTCAGCTGGAGCCTTGTTGGGGCAAGGAGGAAATCTTTTTGTTTGGTCATGAATCGTCCAAACGAGTCTCTGTTTCTACACGATTCTGCATATCGGCAATCCAAATTCCCCCCTAGATATGTCCGTCCAAACGCTGTCCCGTAAAGCACTCTCGACTCCGACCTCGATTAGATGCAGGAGGTACGACTGGTCGTGTCCTCTGCTACTCCCCACCTCACCTTTTCCCGGCGTAACAAACCCGAGTGATATTCACTGACTATGCGCCCCATTCCACGAGCCCCTGGGAATTTTATTCAGATAACGCCAGTTCCCGGATTCCAAGCCAATCTACCCCTCCCCAAGCTCCGCTAAGTCAGGGCGGTCCTCCGAATAGTCCATCCTTGTGACGAGTCCAAGTTCCAGAGGGTGGCCGAGCTTGGTACGGTCAAGGAGCCCCCTCCCGTCACAGTTCTCTCAGAACCATTTGCCTGCCACTTAGACGGGGAGCTCGTTGTTGCGGCGTCCGAGCCCGAACTTATCGACAGCTAGGCCAACGTAAGGTCCCACGACAGGCAGGCCGCGCGCGAAGCCGGCGATGGTGCCTAAGAAGTCGCCAAACAGGACAACTATGCCGTATGCCTCTACGAGGAAGCCGATGAAGGTCCATTTCATCAGGATGAGTATTAGGCCGAGGAAGAAGGCCCCCGTGCCTTTGGCTTTTTGTTTGCGCGCGAAGAAGAGCAGCGTCTTAGCCGGTCCGATGATGATGGTTAAGCCAATGAGGAAGAGGATCTAGCGGTTATCGTTGTGTCAGCTCGGGTTCGTTCGGTTGGGGTTCGCGGAAGGTCAAGGGCGGCTGTCGTACATTTCCCATGGCAAGCCTGTAGACACCAGCATCGTCAGCAAATGAAGGGGGTATTGAGGGAGAAGGAGTGTCTCTGACGTACATGGCCCGGTCAAAAAACAACATGACACCTCCGATCAGGAAGAAGCCTCCTACAAGAGGTCAAGTGTGTCAGCCCCCTCCCTCGCGCATGCGCCGAAGCTCAAGAACAGCGCGTACCTACCGCCAGAGCAGAAGACAACCCCGATCTCTATAGGCAGGCAACAGTTAGCAATTCGACTTTTCTATAGAATCCTCTTCCGTGGCGACGGGGATGGGCGCGCGCGCGGATGCACGAAACGTACTCTGGGTATCAGACAGCCACATGGACATGTTGGCGACGGTTTGGATTTTGAAATCGAGAGGATCGGGATCGGGAGGGGCAGCGGCGCCTTGCGGATGGAGGTTTGCGGGAGAGAGGCGGCGCTTTGCGATTGACGAGGTTGGATGGATGTTTCGTTTTGAGGTCGAGGTCGAGGTCGAGGTCGAGATCCAAGTTACACGTGGTTGCAGCCGCAAGAACCGAAGGCACCTACCTCAGATACGAGACTCGGCACTGTACGAATAAAGAGAGGCAGACGTCCTTCGTACTTCGTACCTGAGCCACGCCGCTTTTAGCTCGACAATTTTATGTGGGTCGATTGCATAAATCCTAATGCTTAACTAAACACCGGAATGTATAAACTTGGCAGCGCCTAGACTATTTCGCTCCAGGTATAAATCAAGAGAACACTCTTCCGGTCCGATGAAATGCAATATCGACGCAGATAAAAGCAAGTAAAAATGGTTATAAATCAGTAAGATCATAGGAAACAACACAAACATTGACAAAAAGAGCTCATGTGCATGATCCTTCTAGCTTCCCTCAAGATCACTATCCTCCCAACCAATCCATCATCAACTTGTCATTCTTTGCCACTGCAAAATCAAGTGTAGTCGGACCTTTTTATCCTTCGTTGCCAAAGTATCCTCCAAATTAGTGACTGGATAGACAAGAGCTGTCATGGTTCTATGGAGAGTATGCTCGGCCGCGATATGCAGAGCAGTTTCGCCTGCAACTGTTGTCGCACGAAGCAAACGCCCACCGTCGTCCCCTACGTGTTCAATTCGAATGTCTACGATGTTAAATTACTTTCAACCTGCGGCCGCGTCAAACGGTGATCTCTGGGCTGTTCGGAATACTAATACAAGGCGTTGGCAGAATGCTGTCCGCCGTGTTGACCAGTAACGTAGTAGTTGTGAAGCGCATAATCTACACGAGGCTGGATGAAACTACAGCAAATCCGTGTAGCATTCATAGGGCAACAGAACCAACAGCGGGGCTTCTCTCTGCACCATCCAGGGGTGTTTGTGAACCATTTCCAGAGCAACACCACGGTCCAGGATTTTCTGTCGCCTGGGTGGTCGCTGGGTCCAGCGTCCGCGGTCATCCTCCCTCTAAGAGCAAACTTCGAACAGATGAATGGATGAATTGAACAATGGTAGGTTGCAGTGGTAGGTTGTAGTGGTAGATTGCAGGGTCCGCTACTAACTTCGGTTGCTTGGCTTCGATATGCCCGACGGACATCTCGTTGGGCGGCTGAGGAAGAAGCTCAAACTCAGTCGGTTCTGGTCTCTGATCCCAATGGTTTCCGGACATTTCGTGGCATTAGCCATTAGGACTGATTTCCCATGCCTGCATTGGTTTCTCAGGAAGAAAGGTCACATCAGACTCATCTTCGTCCCAAGAGGCGAATTGAAGAATTTGTAAGAACCACGAGCTTGAACAGCGTCCGCTTTATCCTACAGCTCTACATAACATGAATCCGTTGCAAAATATTATAAATTGTGACAGATGCTGCGCTTTTCCAGTATACTATAGGTACTGCTACCTCTGGCGTTGCCCGGGCTTTGGTTCTTGTTGGGCCTTCACAGCCTCCTCAGTCATCTCATCAATGCAACCTTCCACTATGCAGTATCCCTTAACTTCACTACTAGTAAACTAGCAATACCACTGTGATCTGCCTGAAGTGCGAAGGCTTTCTCACAGTCTGCCAGGAGCCCATGTTTCTTTGACTTGGAGTTGTTGGCCACATCCCTTCGCGTCCGGAGAGCATTGGTACCAAATCTCGCTCATTTTTCGTTAAAAACGACTCAAAAGAGTCAAAATGATGCAGGTTAACAGGTGGTATCTGAGGTCTTGTCTTAGGGTGTTGCCAAAAAAAAAACCCCCGAATCCTTCTTCAGGGCCTCCATATAAGTGCTCTCCCAACTGCGTAACAGTCGGGCGGTTTTGGCTGTAACGTCAGCCTTTCCACTACTAGTATGAGGTGTTGAGAAGAATATGAGACCGCGGGCACCTTCACCGGTTGCGATGGATTTGGCATGGCCTGTTTGCTTTGCTAAAATGATTTCCTCGTAATCATCACTCTTTCTTGCTCCAGGTTAGCATAACGAGAATCACTCACACGTTTGACGACTATTTCGCCAGACCGTGGGCTATGAATATCAATGATCTTTGTGAATTAGCTTCCAAAAAGTCAGCTGTCTAGACCAAAATACTACGCCGCACGTAGCAGCACTTACATCTGTTCATTTTAACACAAACCCTGTAAATGGGTATCGGTAGATTCCACAATTATTGTGATGTGTCTTTGACCATTTGCTTCTAAACTTTTTGCCAAATTTTCACTTTTATTGCCTTCATTAAACCCTTTGCCCGTAGATCATCATTTTTTACATCTTGTTGCCTCCTTCTACATTTTTGCCAACACGGTCTTGGCTTGCCTTGTTTCTAGGTGTTTACTCGTGAGGTTGTCGAGATGCGTAATAATATGTCGATACGTATGGCTCAAACTCTGGAGGCAATTCTTAATTAGCCTGTCTTGTCTAGTTCGTTGAAGATGTATGTCAGGATAGTGACCGGATCGATAGTCTGCTTCAATATCCAGACCTCACTTACACGGTTGACAATGGACGACTTCTAAGAACATATTTATGCAAAACGGATGTGCATGTCATATTTGCATATCCATGTTGAGCAAGAGCGGCGAGTGTGCTAACTACTTTAGCTTGGCGCTATATTTGCGATTAACAGGGCGGGCTGTTAGAGCCGAACGTCCCTGAAACAGGGCGCGTGACTATTGGCTGGATTGCGGCCACGGTGGATATCTGCGGCATGCAACGAAATTTTACTACAAGACCGTGGGCTGCTTTTCCAAGCTTCTGTCTTCTTCATCTTCCTACGAATACTGCCACGCTTCTTCAATGGAACAGAACAGCACAACACACGATGCTCGCGCCCCAGAGGCACTGCGGCGATTATGATACGAAGAGATATTCAGGTTATCGATCTGTCTATCTATCTCTCGACTGGTAAGGTGTGACATGTAACCGTCTGGCAACAAACAGTCCAATCCATGAACCGCGAGTTCTACTGCGTAGGCCCAACCTTTCACATGAGATGGCCTCGATTCATCCTAGTTTTACCTGCCGCGACGGCTGAGGCGTTCTTCGCCTCGCCAACTGAGACACGTCTTCCATACGTTCTCGGTAGTCTGTCGATCTAGGCAGAGAGCAAAGTCCAAAGATCACGATTAAGCCGGAGCGTCAATTGCCATCCCTTCGCCTAAAGGCGGAGGGTGCATAGTTGGGGTTTGACTTTGTTGGTCCGACATTCCATGCAACCTGTGACTCGCGCGTTGAATCCTCGTAGGGTGGTGTCCTCGCATAGCCCCTCACGCAATCACCTCTTCACGTTCTCATCTACCTCTCGACCGTCCGTAGGATTTCCAACTTGGTAGTACTCGTTTCCAGTAGACCTTCATTCATTTCAGAACCGTGTGAGCGCCGCGAGCCTCGAGGTATTGCTCCGCTGCGCCCTGAGGAAGCGTCCTGATGAGGCCAAAGACCTCCTTGTTGTGATACCTCAGCCGAGTCTTGGGGTCGACGTATGGCGCTGGCAGTCCAGTGATGTCGCAGTAATGCTTCGAGTGTGCCAGCGAAGGCGCCGACTCGATGTTGGTATACGTCGCGTTCGGTGCCGACACCATTCCTCCGGGAGGCTTCAGGCTCTTCTCCAGCACCAGTTTAGACAGACTCCGCGATGCCTGCGCGAGGTTGGGGCCCTGGTTGCCGTTGTCCGTCGTCGCAGGCGTGGTGGTGCCGCTCGTGGACAAGCCGTCGTCGGCGGCGGCCGGGGTCGCGGCGCCACTTACTTCTGCGGGCGTGCCCATAGCAGAGGCCTCTCGTCGAGAAGCGTCGCCAACGATGGCTTTGAGGTTCTTGTTGCGGCGCTGATTCGGCTTCCAGGTTGAACTGCGGAAGGTCTTGTGGATGGAGTGGATGTCGAGCTTCTCGATGAGCTCGAGATGAGCAATCTGCGCCTCGGTGGGAGCGGCCATGGTGTCGGGAGTAGGGTTCGTGAGGGAGGCTTTGAAGTTGGGTGGGTGGGTGTAGTGGTGAGGGCGGTTTCGGTCGTTTTCGATGGTGATGGTGATCCTGAGATGATCCTGAGGTTGAGCTGTGTGAAGCTGGCCTAGGTTGGAACGGCACGTCGAGGTTCTGCCGCGCCTCACCGCGTACGGTCGGGTCTCTGTTTGCGCACTGGGCGTCACTGGTCGCTGGTGGCTGCCGAGGCCCACCGTTAAGTAAAGTAAACACTGGACTGCCCCTCCACTCACTGTCGCGAGTCCACGCTTTACCATCGACTCGCAACCTTCATCAATCAGCAAACGTAACCTTGAAGATGGTAAAAATTCCCGACGCAGCCACTGCTGTCTTTTCCTCTTCTAACCACGGAGTTGGATCTAACATTGCCGACAGGAGAGCCCACACGAGCACCAGCAGAACCTCCTGTTGTCCCGCATCATCACCAATGTGGTATGGGGACCCCTTCACTCTGAGCCCCGTAGGCGCCACAGCTAATAAAAACGCAGGAGAAACTCAACGAGGCCGTCGTTGTTATGAACAAGAGTCTTCAAGTTCGTTTTTGGTTTCCCTTCATCTCTGGTCTCAAAATGCTGACCTGATGCTGTGTAGGACATCAACATCCAGAACATGAACGTGGAGCTGGTAGCACAAATGTTCAAGAACTACCAATCGAATGTCCTGTTCCATCTTGAAGGTAACGATTTCTCCCAAATTTGCCGCGAGTAGTTACTAAGAGGTCATGATAGCCACGGACAACCTGAAGCCACCGAGCTGAGTCGAGAGGACATAGAATCGTGACGATAGATGCTTGGGCTCGATCCTTGGAATGAATGACTACCCATGAATTGACGAACCCTGCGTGCGCTGGTATCTATTTGATCTTTGTGTGGCTCGCCTCATGTTTTGAATGTCTTGGGATGGTGGAATGAACTTTTGGGACAGTATCTAAGTATATCGAATTATCGACCTGCACCTCAAAGTAAAGGCACTATCACGTTCCGCTGCACCCAGTTATCGGGTTTTGTATCTTAATACGTAGTCTACATGATTTCCTCGAGGATATACTCATGCTTACGTTACCCCGATAATTTCTAGTTGACCACGATATCCTCCAAATTTCACTCCAAATTTCATCGTTCAAGCTGGACCGCTTCGTGCCGTGCAGCGATGCACTGACGTAGCTAAAGTAGGCGCATATTGCAGCGGTGGATCCACTGAGAGCGCGGCGCATTGTCACGTCCCATCATCTAATTATCAGCCTCGCAGCCTCGCATCCATCTCCAAAACCCGTTCAGGTACTCCCCCCCAATTGACAATCGGAAGCCAGGCCGCTCCCGGGCATTCAACTTTTCCGCCTTCGCTTCTTGCCCTCATAATGCTTCCGCGCCCTCTTTCTTCCTAATTTCTCCCTCCGTCCCTCCCACATCTACCACCCACTCAGCATGGCGCCCTCGGCCGACTTGCCCGCCATCGCGGCCCCCGAGCCCAAGAACTACTCGCCCGCAAACATCTTCCCCGTCAAGGAGACGCGCTTCGAGAAGTACATCGAGCCCCAAAGCGACGGCCGCAAGCGAGCGCTGGAGCAGCCAGGCAGCTCCGCCATCGTCATTGATTATGGTGAGTTTTGCTTCATGCTTGTTAGAGAGCTGCGACGTCGGTTAGCTAACCTCCAACCCAGGCTCCTCTGCCGTCAGGGCCGGATGGTCCTTCGATTCGAAGCCGAGATTCAGTATTCCCCCGGTCATGGCCAAGTACCGCGACCGAAAGGTCGGCAAGACCTTCTCCTTCGCCGGCTCCGACTGCTACGCCGACACCACCGCTCGAGGTCACATCCGGAACGCCTTCGAGGCAGGCACTGGAATCGTCAGCAACTGGGATGTGACGGAGCACCTGCTGGACTACACTTTTCTCAAGCTGGGGATGAACGACGCTGATGGCGCCATTGACGTACCCATTGTCATGACCGAGGCCGTGGCTAACCTCCCCTACTCGCGCAAATGTATGTACAAGCTCCTACCTTTACACGCCGCAGGCTGACAAGATGCATCGCAGCCATGACAGAGATCGTCTTTGAGTGTTACGGCGCACCCTCTCTCGCCTACGGCATCGATTCACTCTTTTCATACAGACACAACAAGGGCAAGACTGGGCTCGTCGTCTCCTCCTCCTACACCTCTACCCATGTAATACCGGTCTACAACTCTAAGGCGATGCTTGGCCAGGCGATAAGATTGAACTGGGGCGGCTATCACAACGCAGAGTACCTTCTTAAGCTGATTCGACTAAAGTACCCTGCATTTGCGGGCAAGCTAAATGTGTCCCAAGCAGAGCACATGCTAAGGGATCACGCCTATGTTTCCAAAGCCTATGACGAAGAGATCCGAGACTACCTCGACTGGACCGGCCTAGAGGACCGTGACATTGTCATCCAGTACCCCTTTACAGAGGAGGTGATTGTTCAGAAGAGCGAGGAGGAGTTGGCTCGGATAGCCGAGCGCAAGAAGGAGAGCGGACGACGGCTGCAAGAGCAGGCGGCCAAGATGCGCCTTGAGAAGCTCATTAAGAAGGAGCAAGATCTGGAGTATTACCACGATGTTCAACGGCGCATTACGGACCAGACGAAGAAGGAGACTCGCCGCATTCTCGACAGTGCCGACGTTAAGGACGAAAACCACCTTGAGAAGATTGTGAAGGAGCTGGAGAAGACTATCAAAAAGGCCCGGACAAAGGACGTCGGCGGAGATCCCGAGGAAGAACAGGAGCAGCCCAACTTCGACCTCGTCGATGTTCCCGACGAAGACCTCGACGAGGCCCAGATCAAGCAGAAGCGCCAACAGCGTCTCATGAAGGCCAACCACGAAGCCCGCGCCCGCGCAAAGGCCGAGAAGGAGGCAGAAAAGGCCCGCATCGCCGAGGAGGTGCGCCTCGACAACGAGCGCCGCGAGAACGACCTCGAGGGCTGGCTCGAAGAGAAGCGCCAGCGACGCGCCAAGACGCTCCAGAAGATGAAGGAGCGCGACCGCCTTAAGCAGGACCTTGGTAATCGCAAGTCGCTCGCCTCGCAGATCCGCATGAAGAGCATCGCCAACCTGGCCTCGGATACGCCGACCAAGAAGCGTCGGCGCGGCGGCGACGACGACGACTTCGGCGCCAACGACGACGACTGGGGCGTCTACCGCCAGATCGCCGTCGGCGAGAACAGCGACGGCGAGCAGGAAGAGGAGGACCTCAACACGAAGCTCAAGACGCTGGAGCAGGACCTGCTCCGGTACGACCCGAACTTCGACTACGAGAACACCCACGAGGCCCAGTCCGACTGGTCCAAGTCGCTCCTCCACGCCTTCGCTCGCGGCCCGCGTCCCTTCGACCCGGCGTCGCAGGCCGAGCTCAACCAGATCCACCTCAATGTCGAGCGCATCCGCGCCCCGGAGGTGGTCTTCCGCCCGTCCATCGCCGGTGTCGACCAGGCCGGCATCGTCGAGATCGCCGGCGACATCCTCACGCAGCGCCTCGCCGGCTTGCCCGCGCGCGACGACTTCCTGCGCGACGTCTTCCTCACCGGCGGCAACACGCTCTTTCGCAACTTCGACGACCGCGTCCGCGACGGCCTGCGCGCCCTGCTGCCCGCCGACGCCCCGCTGGCCGTGCGCCGCGCCGACGATGCCCTGTTGGATGCCTGGAAGGGCGCCGCTGGCTGGGCTGGCTCGTCTGCCTGGAAGGCGGCCAAGATCTCGAGGGAGGAGTACCAGGAAAAGGGACCGGAGTATATCAAGGTACGTTTCTTCCTTTCCCGTCCTCTCTCTATGAACTATTTTTACTGACTCCTATGCTAGGAACACGACATGGGCAACTCGTACGCGTAGACGGAATGCAAGTGCTGTTGGGGGATCAGGGAGTCATAAAAACCGGGCAATGTACGGGTAGATTTGTTTGCTTTTTTTGTCCGTTCAGGTTTGCGTTAATGAAGGTTCTTCTTTAGAACTTCTTTGATTTATACATCTCATGCGAAAAAGACAGCCAGTGAAACGCATCTTGTAATCTGTGTTGACGACTCTCGTCTGGGAGAGCGCCGGAAAAATAATACCATCTCCTTCACCAGCAAGCACATCGTGTCTTCCAAGTTGCGTTTGCCCAATGCCAACCAGCGAACCAGCCAGCCAGCCAGTATGTTCCCGCTTCCGAGGCCGTGTCGACGGGGAAAAGTCACAGCAGCGCTAACCTGCAAATATGTAGGTTGAGGGGGAAAGGAATTTGATGACAAAGGGCGTGAAAAGAGCCCTTCGCCCAAAGAAAAGCAGAGTCCCGGAACGCCACAGTAACCCGACTATCTTGTTTAACGTAACCGCACTCGTATCCTCAACGCCACTAAACAAAGGGAGGTATATGGGAATCCAGTTCAGAGGCGTCCTAAACCGCTGATGCCTGAGCAGACGTCCCCTCTGGCTGCTGAAGTTGTCTGTTAATCTCGTCCGCTGTCCTCGTATCCTCGGTGACCTGCTCGGACTTGAACTGAGGACTAGGATAGCGTTGGCGTTCTGCCATCTGCTCTTGAGCGGCCAAGCCCGCGACTGCTTGCGCAACGGCCTCGAGTGGCCCCGCGGGATTAGTCGGGGCTGGTTCAGGAGCGCTTGGAGGAGGGCCGGGGGTGGGTGGCGCAGGTTGAGATAGGTTGACGTTGGGTGGTGGTGGTGGGAATTCTCCTTGAACATCCAGCAACCTTGATTGCAGATGGATCACATATTCGCGGAGCGCATAGTTTTCAGCTTGCACAGTCTTGTAAGACTGTTCCATGTCCAGCTGTTCTCTAACCTGCTGTTCCAGCTTCTTGATGTATCCTTCTTTGCGCTGCCGGAAAGCTCTCTGCAATGATGGTGGTTAGCATCCTGGAATCATGGCCAATGCTTCCGCAGTTGTTGACTTACTTGGGCGGCTCGGTTCTGGGCGGCACGTTTCGACTGGGACAGCTCCCGTTTGGCTTTCCGGCCATCGTTAGTAGAGTCGTCGAGCTGGGCAGCCATGGACGGCGCGGGAGCTAGGGGCGCGGCAGAGGGACCAGCAGAAGCGCCGGGACTGTGGCCCGAAGGAGGGGCGATGGGCATCATGCTGGCGGTGGGTGCGTGGTTGGGTCGCGCGCGAAGGTCGGGGTGAATGTGAGCTTCGGCCTCGGACTTGGAAGTCAGAGCGCGAGCGACGTCTTGGGCAGCAGCAGCCAAGGGGTCGTATCCATTCGAAGGCCGCGCGGGGGCGGACTGGAGAGGCGCGTTCCTGGGTTCGCGCGCGGGAGGGGTCGAGGACGAAGCCGAGGAAGCGTCGTGATTCTTGAGGAGTTCAAGCTGTGCGCGCAGATGCTGCTCTGCTGAGAGGAGAGTTCATGTCAGTTGGGGGGGATTATCACTAGGGCAGAGCAGAGCAGAGCAGAGCAGAGCAGAACAATGTAATGCAATTGCGAGAGTGATTAGGTCGGGTCGAGCGAGATGTCGGCACAAGGAGCAATGATCGCCGGGGATCGGTCTCAGGAACGGGCATGCGCGGAGGAAGTTGCACGAGCAGGGATGGGCAGAGGCAAAAGGCAGAGGTAGAAGCGAGGAGGAGCCGCGCAAGTGATGCGACGATGCGACGACGAAGGGGAGCGATGCAGTAGAGACGAAGCGACCAAGTGACGATGTTCAGGCTGAAGGAAGCGGAGCGTCGGATCTCCGGGAGGGGGGTTTGTGATGGGGGATCTGGGCAGGCACCCGGCGACTCAGATGAAGACAAGGAGAGGATTAATTGACTGACTGACCTTGAGTGCTGGCGCCGTTGGCGGACGAGGTCTGCATGCTTGAGCTTTGGGGAGGAGAGTCTGACTCAGCATTCAAATAGCTTGCGGCGGGCGAGCGAGGATTATTACTACGGGGCAGGCGAGCGAGGCGCTGACGTGAACAAGAGACGGGAGGGCTGGTGAATCGTGATACGTTCGAGCGGCGGGATTATGTAACCCTCGGAGGGGGGATCAGGTCGGACACTCGGAAAATGGCGTGGCTGGGGGGCTTGATTTTGGTTGTCCGCTTTTTCTCTGGTTCCGTTTGCTTGGGGCACGGTAGGGTGCACAAAGCAACTAGTGCGCAGTACGGACTACTTCGTAGAGCTTCTCTCAGGATGATGTTGGAGCTGCTTTGTCCCTTTCTCTCATCTGCTTCTGTGATTCCGTGACGAGACGACCAGGGGGCTTCCCGTACAGCGAGCTGTGCATGCAACCGAATCGTGAGTCGTCCGTCTAGTAGTAGTCCTTGAGCTTCAGCCTAGGTAGGCAGCCTAGGTACCTGAGGTAGCAACTCTGCCGACACACCGCACTCGACCGACGACAATCGAAACCGCTCTGATTCAACAGAAATGAAAGGGCGTCGATCCCTTGCGTGCGTTACTTCGTCACTTGCGTCTCGTCACTTGCTTCTCGTCCGCTTGATTCGACACGGCGCATCACAACAAAGAACCGTGGTGGGTGTAGGTGCAGTATGGGAAGAAAATGGGTTTGTCAGCAGGACAACCTGCGCCTCCATCTCAGAGCTCCAAAGTGCCCAGTAGTGGGGCGCCACGACGCTTGGACCAGCTGCCACCAGCTGCACGACCCACACGCTCACACAACTCGCACGCACGAGCCCACCAGGCAGGCCCCCGACGCCAGATCAGGAAAGACGATGCTCCATCATGCCTTCTTCCACACTGCCGTGCATCAGAACGATACCTCCGCGTCATGATCTTTATGCCCCAGTATTGCCGGGTTCTCCATTCCGCAAGAGACTCGAAATGGCTAGATCTGAAATTCGGACCTATCGGTACGGCATCGTTCCAACCAAGTCTGGATTAACAAACATAACAATTAACCGTTCGCTCAACAAACCGTCATCTCCCCGGGACGTCCATGTGGGGACACCACAACTGCCAACGGCTCACTGCAGCCGGCTCATCACCAACTACTCACATTTCACCACCATACCTTAATACATCCTGGATCCTGCACTAGAAACTGCTAAGACCCCTCCGAGAACTCGATGACAAACCAACCCGCTTTCGCGGATGTCCTTATCCTTTCATCCTTTCAACAATCATCCCCAAGCAACCGCATACAAATGCCCGACCAGAACTATCGAACAGAAGTCCGACCTCCTACCCAGGATGGTCTTACTTTTTACTTGATATTCCCGAGCCTACAGTCGTAGTCATCTCCTTCGATCACCCCTCTGACACCGCAGACGTCAGCAAGTCCATCCATCCTCTCGATTTAGCCATCGGAAGTCATCCAATGAGGATCCGGGCCCCTCCCGAGCATTCCGGAATACTACCCCGGAGCACGAGCTAGGCAAACACGGAGACCGTAACGGACTATCTCTTGTGCGCATTGATGATATTCTACAGACTTCTCAATGCACTAATATGTATCAAAGAATGACGGCTCGCGTAACCAAATCAAGTATATTGTTCATGGCTTGGTAGATCCAGGCCTCAATAATCCTCGCAAAGGCGACTTACGGCTCTAACCCCAGCCACCCTCTCACGACAACATCCTCCGTATTGTTAATATAACGTAGTTACTGGACTAGATCATTTGACTAGAGTATTGCAGTCTTACGCCAGACGCCGTACGGGTATCAACCGTTCCAAGGCAGCAAGGCCAGTCCCGACGACTATCTAGCTCAACGCTCGAATAACCCTTATTAACATCACTCGACTCAAATCGCTAGACTCAGATCGCTAGTTTCGATGCTAACTCCTCTGTGAAACGAGTGGTAGAGGACCCCTGACCTACAATTTGTACACGAGAAAGGGAACGTTATTATTGAGCGACCCTACGGCACGAGGTCATGGCTATCAGTCTGAATTGTAGTTCAAACAAAAAGAGTGAGAATGTTATTTACCAAATCATTGGGTTGAAGTCCAGAGCCAAGAATCGGAGTGTTTTTTTTGTTGGATCTCCGGCGCTGCAATGCATTTCCTACCCGGTATCTTTGAGTATTTCCGGCAATGTTCCTACTCAGTTCTTTAGATTTTACATCAGGACATGTTTTAGAAGATAAATCGGATCAAACTTCATTGACGCACTTACACGAAGAGACATGGATGTAGTCGACGGTGAGTAGTGCTGGCTGTTGAATGCGACCTCCCCACCCGTAACAGCCCCCACCAACAACAAAGTATTTCCCATCAGTCCGTTTCTCGCCACTCACAATCTCTCTCAGTCATCCGTCCATCCATCACACCAACACCATCTCACCTCATACAATGCCCCTCCTCCGCCCGATATCCCGCATCCCCTCGCTTCTCCGCCCCTTCTCATCCGCCATGACTATCCAGCCGCGATTCTCCGCTGGCACTGACGCCGCGAGCCTCGAGCCTGTGCTGGCGCCTCTATTGAGTTCCGAGGGCGGCCGGTGGGCGCTCACTAAGGACGGCGCGGCGCTGGAGCGCAAGTTCAAGTTCAAGACGTTTGGGAAGACCTGGGTTCGTGTCTTTCTCTGGCGTGCGGCTGGCCGTGGTTGACTCATGTGCCGCTGTTCGGATCTGAGTACATGCTAGTATGGTTACACTGGATGCTAACAGACACGGCAGGACTTCATGACTGGCGTTTCTCTGCAATGCAAGATCAAGAACCACCATCCCGAATGGTCCAATGTAAAAATACCCTTTCATTCAGGCCTTGACCTCTCATACACTCCTTGTATCTTGTTCTAACAATCTCAGGTCTACAATACCACTTTCATCCGCTGGACAACCCATGAACCGGCCGGGCTCTCGGAGAATGACGTCCTTATGGCCGCCGCGTGCGATAC
Source organism: Neonectria coccinea (assembly GCA_019137265.1). Taxonomy (NCBI): domain Eukaryota; kingdom Fungi; phylum Ascomycota; class Sordariomycetes; order Hypocreales; family Nectriaceae; genus Neonectria; species Neonectria coccinea. The sequence goes on along the minus strand of WPDF01000087.1, from coordinate 73,424 downwards.
CCTGGCCACCGAGCTAGGCGAGCTGCCCCAAGAGCCCGAGGTCAAAGACCAGAGCTGCGCTGTAAAGGGTCTGGCGGATGAGGCCGCGAGGGTGGCCGGGGATTGTTGCACACCCAAGAAGTGACCTGTAGGTGTGAGTATATCAAATGTTTTGATACTACGGAAACCAGAATGCGAATATAGCTAGGGTTAGCATGTGAAGATCCGGGGCATGTTGTAAGATATTATCTCATATATATCCATGTAGATCCAACCAGAAATCGAGACAGGTCGCATTTCACTTGATTGGGACTTGGTTAATTTCTATAGATTTGATTGATATGATTTCCCTAGGTCAATGAACGACGCTGAGTATTAAGTACGTATGTCTAGAGCCTCTCCTGGGCTTATCGGTTTTTTTTGTATATACAAGCGTTAAAAGTCGTTCTCGGTCAACATCCCCCAACGCCATGCGAATGCTTGAGTCGCCCGCCGTCTAGGCGACGGAGACTGGTGTGTGGGATGTGTGCCACACATGACATCCATTCTTAAATCCAAGTGAATTGAATGCTGCCTTTCTCCTTCTCCTTCATTGCTTTGTCTTTAGAACAGCCCTGATTCACCGCAACCAGATGTGCTGTCCCTTGAACTCGCTGAAACAGCTTACTGCTGCTTCTGAGCCTTGATCTGAGCAAGCTTCTTCTCACGGCGACGCTTATGGGCCTCGGCACCAGCCTCGGTGTCCAGGCAGAAGTCCCACCAGCGGAAGCTGGATGCGTAGTTGCCGATGAACTTCTCGTGGTGCAGATCGTGGTGCTCGGCGCCAGCCCAAAAGGGGAGGAAGTGGCGCAAGCTCCAGGGGAAGTCGTAGCCACTGTGGGCGTCGATGGCCTGGAACAGACGGAGGGTGATCCAGACGTACATGGTGAACAGGTGGAGCTCGCCGGTAACGGACATGAGGACGATGGGGGCGCCGACGACACCAATACCGAGGAGGGCGGTCTCGATCGGGGAGGCGTACTCAGCAGCGAGGCCGAAGGGTGCGGAGTAGGTGTGGTGCATCTTGTGGATGGCCTTGTAAAGGGGACCATAGTGAAGGGCACGGTGAAACCAGTAGTGCCAAGCATCTTCCATGATGAAGCAGATAGTGATTTGGATTGCCATCTTCCAGACAGGAGGGAAGGGTACGCCGTATTCCATGCCGAAGTAGGTAGCGATAGGGTGGAAGAACCAAATTTGAGGAAGCTCGGCGGTAAAGTGGCTGATGAGAACGATGGCGGCGCAGTCCCACTGCTCCTTGAGGGTGGGCATCTTCTGCGCCTGGATCTTGAAGCGGTTGAAATAGGGGATCTTGTCAATGATCATGTAGGGAACGCAGCGGCCGAAGTAAACCACCTCGTGGAGGATGAAGCTCATGATGCCAGTGGCGATAGCGTCGTTTTGCATGAAGATGTACCAAGCCTGATGGAAATCGAGTGTTAGTTCAGTTGTGTGAAGTTGCGGTTGGGACAATCGGGGGTAGACGTACGGCCCAGAGCTTCTCGAGGAAGTTGAGGGAGACATTGTACTTGGAGACCTCCTCGAGGACAGTCAAGTAGTCGCTGGTCTGGTTCGACAGCCTGATAGTCGAGTTTCTAGGAGAAAAATCAGTGTTAGGAGTGGCGCTGCGGGTTGGGTGAAGGGCATTGGCGCGCCGAGATTGTCGCATCAGGGGGAAGCTCACAGCATATCCATGGCTGCGGCCGACTCCAAAAGGAGATTGTGTAACTGAAGGACCGTGTGATAGGTAAGGAGGAAAACGAGGCCCGAAAGACGAAGGGCTCAAAGGAGGAAAACCAGCAATTAGAGTCGTCGAAGAAGGCGGCTCGTGATGAGGGTCGACGAGGGCGGTGATAGGGAAGAGAACGGGTGGTGGCTGTTGGGGAGGTTTTATCATTTCCTCCAGCTGCCGCCACGCGCCAGATCCAATTGGGGCGGCGGCTTGGCGGGCACACACCCACTCGCCCACTTGCCCACTTGCGCGTGCAGATTTGGCCAGTTACAGGGCAGGTGCACCCAGGGAAAGGGAAGGAAGGAGGGGACCACAGGGGACCTTCCCACCCTCCATGCATCGGGACGGGCTAGCCAGCCCCTGGCATAATTGGTCCGTGCCTGGTCGGCAAACGAAAAAGATGGCAAATGGTTCCAGAATGAGCCCACTGCCAAATTGTTCTTCCCGGCTTCCGGATCTAGTTGCAGGGCGTTCACGGGGCCTTACGGACGCCTCCAGGACGTCCGCGGTGAGACGGTGCGATGGGAGGATGAGAAGGCCCCCTTGAGTGCCGTCACCGCCCCGAGAAGTTATGGGGATTTGACGGGAATTTTCAGGGGACCACATGGGCCACTCAGCGGCCCCGGTGATAACCATCAACAACACGGAGAGCATGACGGCAAAGAGAGACGGCGCATTCCCCCCCGGGTGCTAGGGAGAGATGTGGCAATTGAAGGCGGTCAACGAGGATACTCTGTAAACTAACTTGGGAGACGGTGTTCACTGGTCATTGCCATATTGCGAGCGTTTTCTCTAGAGAAATTGAACCCGATAGACCGTCCTAGCACCAGAAAGAAGGCATTCAGACGCCCGAAGAATTTCTTTATCCCCCCTGTCCGCCGGATCTAGCACTGGCCGTGACAGCTGATTCTTACATTTGCGCGTCCCCTGGATGGACCAAGTGGCGAGAACACGGACAAAGCTGTCCAGGGGTTGGAGATGATGCATCTCTGTTGTTTGTTCTGTATTCGTACATCTGGGAGCACTGCCGGGCTCCTCAGATGAGAACTTGTGGGTGACCCCCGCCCGGCCCAGTGCCTCCCGAGAAGCGGTTCATCAGCAAACTACACCTACTAAATGAACAAAAGTGGTGTGGTCTTTTCGGAACCCTCACAATCTCTGGCACTTCAAGGTGCTGACGGGTGGACGCTGCCGCCCGCGCCACACCCATGGATGATCGACAGGCGATTGTGAGGTACGTAGCAGCGCAGCCAATGGTGTGCGGTCCGCCAGGTACCGCCCTACCATGCCGGGCATTGGCTCCCCTTTGCATGGCGCCGTCCGATGATCTCATCGATCGTACCCGTTCTGTCGTCTTCGTCTTCGCCTTCGCCTTCGCGTCACCGCCCGCGCTTCCTCCCATCAGCCTCTCCCGCTCCCGAACACTTCTGGCTGCGACCTTGCTGCTTCTCGACCTTGTCAACTGTTTCATCTACCCATCCAATCCAGGCCCTTGCATTTGAGATTTTTATCCAAGCAGATAAATTATCGCCGCAGTCTGTGACTTACGTCGGCTTTTGATGGTGGTACCTAGTACCTCATCGTGAAGTGGTTGCTTTATCTCGAAGCTGGTCTAAATCCGAATACGAATACTAATACTAATACTGATCGGACACCCTCCACCGTCTCCTCTGCCACCATCCCGCGATCATTCACCGAACTGTCTAAGCCAACCACAACCATCCAAGGACTGTTCTAATCCAGACCTCAAATAGGGTAAGAATGCATCACAACTGCTCCGCTCACACAAATGCATTCACACACGCATTCGCATTCACACGACGCACACACGGGTTTGGGCGTCCGTGTCGATGTTGGTCATCCATGCTACGCCAAGGGGCCCCAGTCACTCTCATTCATTCACATGCTCTCACTCACACGCTCACACACTCATCCAAGCCAACTCAATCCACTCCAATCCACTCACTCACTGACAGAACCCCCGTCTCCCACAGTTTTGCCCTCCCCGGCCGGACTGCCGTGTTGTCTTGTCTGTTTGGCGACCTCCGCTCCGGCCACATCGCGCCGTTCCCTCGGCGCCCTAACCACCCGGACCTCTCCGCATGGTGTGATGCTGCGAGCCCGTACGAATATCGGACAAACATAGCACTGTGCTTCGAGTGTACGAAGTACGAAGTATCTACGAAGTACGTACTGTACGAAGACTTGTTGAAGCTGCTCGTCCCGTTGGGAGCTTGTTGCCGCTTCCCCACATCCCACATCCGCCCCGTTGCCCGCCCAGCACACAACGCCCTAAGCCTAAGCCCAAAGCCTCCTACGAATACGTCGACGTAGTAAGCTGGCCACTGCAAAGTCTGGGTCTGCCCTGGCACACAAGTTACAACGCACACACAACAGTGAACATTCACGCCCGCACTCAGCCGCCGCGCGGTCACGCACACCCTCAAAAGGCTCGAGCCAACCACATGCCGCACTGGGTTCTACGCCTTCCGATCCGCCGCCCGTGATCCCGTGGTCCCGTGCCCTCGGCCGAGAGTTTGCGGCTCTGCCTCTGCCCGTTTGCCGCCCGTCTGACGTCTCCAGTCTGCCGCTGCCGTTGCCTGCACTTCCGTCCGACCCGACCGCTGTGTTCTCGCTCCGTCCCGTCAGACTTCCGGTGGCTGTCTGGCAATCTGACATTGGCCAGTCAGTTCAGTTCCTCGACCGCTTACCCACTCCCCTGCGGCCATCTTGGTCTTGCTGCCGCCGCTGAAGCTGCTCCTGCGGGCCGTGGCTGCTGGCTGATGCTGTGCCTGCCGAGACTGAAGCTTGCTGTGTCATCCAAATCTGGATTTCTCGTCTCATCATGAGTCTTGTTTCCGAGTTCGTCCGCCCACCCCTGGCCCTTACTTAGCCTTGCCGATCCCGACATTCGTTATCCCCTGTCTCTCACTCCATCTTTGAGTCTGGCTCAACCGACCGCTGTCTTAATGCTGACCTTGTCAACAGCCAGGTGCGACGGCTTGACGCCTATCTGGACCGTCTTCCAGTGCTCTCCGAAGAACCTTCCGAGGACGAACGCTCTGACGCCGGGGACCGGGGTTTTGCTGTCGCCAATGCCTTCTCTTCGCCTCGCCTCGATCACCTGCTCCCTCTCGTCCAGTCTCTCAGTACCTCCTCATCTCATCCACTCCTCCCAGCATGGCGCATTAGGAGCCTCCTCGCCCAATCCGGCATCCCTGCTGCACCGGGAGCCGTTGTAAGGCCTGCTCATGTTGACGACCTGAAGAGCCCCTATGAAAATGAAATTGAGTGGCTGCTCGTCAGCAAGGCCACCATCCAACTTCATGGAGTCGTTCTAAGCACCCTGTTAGAACAAATCATCCCGCTGAGCGATGACATTTGGTATTGGGATGATGTTCTCAGCTCGTACTCCTACAGCAGCCTGTACACCATCCAGACATCCCCTTTGCGCCTCTGGACTTGGTCACGAGAAGTGTACAATACGTCCAAAATGCGTCTCCGATCCACTTCTGTGCGAGGCGCCCCAGCCGACTTGGTTGACTCGACGAGGACCGGACTCTCGCAACAATGGAAGCAGTTCTATGGCATCGTTCAGGACACTATACGGGAGCGTTCCTTTATCAACATACAGCGAAAGGTCTTGTCTCCCGTGGCCCTCTGCCGTGCCGAAGCGCGCAAGAAGCAAGCGCAGCTAAGGAAATTGAGAGAGATCACCGCGAGCGGACTTGGTGTCTTGATGGATGAAGGATTGCAGTTCGGCCCTGACGACGAGAAAGCAGAGATGCAAGATCACCACGACCTTAAGGGTGTTGTTGAGCGCAGCGTTGCTCTCATTGACATGGTTCTCAAGGAGGTTTCTACACTGGATGTCAACATCAACGATTTTGAAGACAAGGTGTTCGCTGGCGTTGAGGAGGATCCCGAGCTCTCTGTTCACCTGGAGGATAGCAACGCAACTGAACGGCCTGCAATCCTCGCCCGACGGCTGCTCAACATTATCGACACTACGCTTCCTGAACACCTTTCCGTTATGAAAACTCTAGCCAGAGAAAATGGCACACCGCCTCTCCTGGTGCGGTATTGGCTCGCTGCGACTGTTGGTCTGCTTTCGTCAACGACCATTTTACGGATTCTCTTCAACCGAAAGGCAGATATCGCGCAATGGTTCCTCGACTTCGGGGCGACTGTCCAGGATTTCTGGTTCAACTGGGTTGTAGAGCCGACGGGAAAGATCATCCAAACAATTCGTCATGATAAAACGAGTGAAATCGCCATCATGAGCCGGGATAGCCTGAAGGCCGATCGCGAGAGCCTGGAACGCATGGTGGTTGATTTCGCTTTGGACAAGCCACATTTTGCATCAACCAGCGGCATGCCACTATCTGAAGCTCAGATTTCGGAGATTCGATTCAAGGTTGCCGAGGGCGATGTGACCCCCGTGCTGCGAGCGTTTGAGCAGGACCTTCAGAAGCCACTGATGGGCGCGATTCGGGGTGACCTGCTCAGGTCACTCTTAATTCAGGTCCAAAAGACGAAGGTTGATCTGGAGGTTGCCATGACTGGCATTGACTCCCTCCTCAAGAGTCAGGAACTAGTCTTTGGCTTTGTCGGTCTCACTCCTGGCGTCATAGTATCTGTTGGCCTCTTCCAATACCTTCGCGGTATCTTTGGCGGACGATCTGGGCAGCGCAACTCGGCGAAGGCTGGCAAGGCCGTGCGCGTCCTCCGCAACATCGACCGCATCCTCTCCGAGGCCCATCCCACAGAGAGCAACCTCTTGTCGTACAAGGACCACGGTCTCCTGTTGTGTGAAGTGCACGTCCTGCGGAATCTGGTCGATAGGTTGATGCCCCGCGACATCGGCCGAGAATTTCTCGAGGACTTGGACGACCTCTCCAATATGAAGGGCATCCAACTGCAGGCTAGAGCCTTGGAGCGCATCCGGTGGGCTTATGGCAAGTGGCTGAAGTAAAAGTCTATAGCCGGCGAGCCTTTGGGCCAACCAGCTTGTATAGTATCCCGGGCCTCAGGGGTAAGGATATAACCTACTTAGTGTAAAAAAGACACGTAGACTGCAGAAGAATAAAGTAACAATGACACAACGTGTCGACAATCATGTATTGTATTCATCATCAGATCCGTTGATGGAGCAATATGCGAGCCTCGAGAGTATAGGACTCTTCAACCAAACCAACGCCCGTCTTTTTTCCGTCTAAGCAACATGTAATTTCACGTCGTTCTGCAGAGGTATAACTCCTTGTCGGTTGTTCCCTTTGACCAAATAACACCCCGTTATCACAACTCACCCAAGCAACTTGAGCACGTCTGCCATCCGGGTATCCTTGGCCTTCTTGCGCTGACTCGCCTTCTCCTGGAACGCCTTGGTGACTAGTTCCCGCTTTTCTTGTTGTATGTCTAGGACACGTTCTTCGACAGAGCCCTCCATGACGAGGCGCCACACAGTCGTTGGGCGAGTCTGGCCCAGTCGGTGGACACGATCAACGGCCTGGTCTTCGATGGCTGGCGCCCACCCTATATAAGGTTAGTGAGGAGTTTTCAGTAGTGTGGGACGAGAATGGCTCACAGCTGTCCGCCAGAATGACGGTGTCGGCGGCGACAAGGTTGAGGCCAACGCTGCATACGGCAAGACTGGCAAGCATAACGCGAGTATCCGGGTCGTTGTCGAGGGCGTCGATGGCGCGGTCCCGGTGGTCTGCCTTCATGCTGCCGTCGACGCGTGTGAACTTGATGCCTGCCACCTGGAGCTGGTTCTGTAGGATGTTGAGGAACGACGTCCACTGCGAGAAGACAATGACCTTAGACCCATCGTTGCGGAGCGTAGCCTGGACGATCTGCAGCATGGCCTCCGTCTTAGAACTCTGCGTCTCTGAGTCCAGCGGCGGAGGCTCGTCGCCGGCCGTCTCGGGTGCGGGCTCCAGCAGTGCGTCCTCGGTCAGCGGGTTCCGGCACATAGGACACTTGCCCTGGACCTCGATGGCGCGGCTGATGCAGGGGCGGCAGTAGACGTGCTTGCAGGTCGTTATAACGGGCGCTGTGGGCGTGTCGTAGCAGATGGCGCAGTCTTCCTGACTCTCGATGTAGAGGCGTAGAGCTTCCTGGAGCAACGAACGGTTCTTTCCATTGAGGACGACAACGTCTTGATCGCCAAGGAGTTCGAGAAGCCCAGCGATACGCTCCTTGCAGAGGGTCCAGTGGTTGCAGCTAGGTAAGGAAGGGTAAGCACTTCAAATGGAGCCAGCTGTGGGAGGGATAGACGTACGTCTGGCGAAGACGGAGTAGGCGTTCGAGAACGTTCTGAAAACGACCATTTTGACCTGCTGCGGAGTTCGCCTGGTATTCTTCCAAAACGCCTCTGGCTTCTGACCTATGGCTCTATGAGTTGCCACTCCACAAGCGAGGGAGGTTAGGACATACAGTAGAGCGTCATACTTGTGCTTCTCATCCGGCCGGAATTGGATGCGGTGGATAAACTCCTTCTTCTCCGGCAGTTTAAGGTCCACAAACTTCATGTCTTTCTTGCGTCTAAGGCATAGGTCCTGCATTAGTGCCTGGAGCAGGAGCTGAGCGCTTCTATTATCGTTAGATCCTAGACGGCGGGTGATTTTAGCGTTGAAGATCTCTGGTTGCTCGATGCCTCCTGTGATATGGAGGAACTTGATAAGCGACTGGAGGTCTTTGACGGAGTTGATGCTGCCTCCTGTTAGCAAAAGGCATTGGTTTCATATGGGTCATAGTATTGCCTACATTGGGGTTCCAGTTAGGACCCATCGTGACTTGGCCTTGATATCGCAAGCGGCTAGGGCACTTTTGGTTCTGGCGTTACGGATCGTGTGGCCTTCATCTAGGACAACTCGGCGCCACTCGATATCTTGCGATAACAATACCTTATGGACGCCATCTTCGCGCTCCCGGGCAAGCTTTCCGTAGCTCGTAATGACAACGTCGTATTCCATTAGCTCCTCGGCCATCGCCTTCCTGTCACCATGGAGGATGAAGACGCTAGGGCGCTGGTCGGCCTGGACGTGTCGCTGGATCTGCTGCTGCCAATTGCTCATGACGCTAACGGGGGCGACGATTAGGGTCGTGCCCGGTCCGCCTGTCAAGATGAGACTGATGATCTGGAGCGTCTTGCCCAGGCCCATATCATCAGCGAGGATACCTCCGGAGAGGAGTTTCGGGGGAGACGAGGTGACAAAGTCGGATACAATGTTCCAGTATCGGCCTTTGTTATCCCGCTTCCAGAGCTGGACAACATCCTTAGAACCAACTGGGGGGAAGGTAGGATGTTCTTTCGCAGCCATCCAAGCCAGACCCTTTTACAAGGTCAGCACCCACACTTGACATATTTGTTCTTGAACGTACCTGAAGCTGGTATGGTAGAAGTTGAGCCTTCAAGCTGGCAGGCTGATCGGCCATGGGCATCTTCTCCAGCTCGACCTCGCCAATGGCTAGGGTCTTGATGGCATCGGCCCCCTGGCGCATCTCGACGGCTTCGCTGGTCTTTAGAAGCTCCTCTAGTGATACCTCAGGCTCAACCTGAATAATGTCACCGGAGGATCCAAGACCGCCCGCGGTAGAGCTTCCGTTAGTCAGCCCCATCAAGGCCCTCCGAGTCTCAGCATCTCTTCTAGTGTTCTTAAGCTCGGTGGCCTTAACAAGCTTGTCCTTCTTTAGCGACTCCTCGATCCTAGCGCGCTCAGCTTTATCGCTGAGCCCGAAGAAGAAGAGCTTGACGGGACAGTCGTAGAAGCCCTTCTCGCCTGTGAGCTGGGCCTCGAGGGTGACATCGCCGCGGTCCTAGGTCTAAGTCAGAGATGCATGTGGTGGGATATATCCCAGGTGGTTATACCATGTACGGGGCAATTTTCTCGGCGACCTTGCGGGGGAGATGGCCAATCTGATCACCGACGACATTGTCCACTCGGATCGCGTTGGGGTCATACTACTTGAGCTATTAGTTTCTCCATTTCTTGGGTGCATTGATGCACGAACCGCATTCTGGGGCTCTCTCCTGGCGAGAACCGTTTCTCCTACCGACGCATAGCCTCTGTAGTATCGGATGCCAACGATCTTCCCCGCTGCGACGCGTCAGAATATGCAAGAGCAGGCATCATCACATCATTCAGTTACAGGGCAACGCACCAAAAGTCCCGTACAGCTCGAGAGCAGGCTCATCGTCATCCTGGGTTAAGTCCAGCTCGACCGGCTCAACGACGGGTATCGACTGAGAAGCCAACGGCTGAGACGACGACGCGTGACCTGTCGCGTACACGCTTGTACCGCCCCTTCCAGTTGAGCGATTGGTTCCCGCGTTTAAATCGCTACTCTGTGGTGCCTGGCGCGACGCCAACGCGGGCCGCTTGTTTTGAGCTTCGCTGTCATCGCCAGTGAGGTCGATGACTTGGTGGGAGCGCTTCACTGGCCGAGGCATCGTGGCGGCGCGTGTGGGTCGCGGGTCGTAGTTGCGGCCGAGTACCTCCACAAAAGCGGGAAAATTGGAATAGGTGTCTTTCGGATTCCTTGTCCAGGTTGCTCGCTCGGAAATGTTCTTTGTATTCGTGACGCCTCCACCTATTACGCGTTGGGCCGGCGGACAGCTGGCGGTGTTATTATGCGAACGCCTCAAAGCTAAACTTGCTTCTTTCGCCGGGCGCGGATCATATGGTTGATCCGCCGCCATCGTTCGTCTCTGCACCAGCAACTTCAACAGCTACAAATTTTCTCTTGACGCTTAACTTATGGGAGAATGTGCACAACCTTTTTTTGTTAACTATCTTTTTGTCAAAGTTCCGACTACGTAACGTAGCATCCAACGAACCATCACAGAGCTCATCAGCAATCAGCATCGCCAGCATCGAGGATACCCACCCATAATGCAATTTATCCTCGTCCTAGTCTAACCAGGTGCTTGAGATCTTCAAAGCTTTCACCAGGTGCCATGGTAGATCTCTGGAGTCGTCAATTCCTTGAGCATGCTATCTGTTATGTCAGTTAGGCTCGACGCAATCGTTCTCAGATCCCACAAGGCTGGTCAAGATCTGACTCTACTAGTCCCTTAGTAGGTTGGTGTGAATGTGGGGTAATAAAGTGTAACACTGCTAAAAAACTTACCTTACCCTTTGTTGCCTTTCTACTGCCTGAAAAAGCCTTGTTCATGAGGGTACTCAAAATTCCTGGGTTAAACCACCATCTTCTTTTTTTACTCACCTCTACCGCACGCAAATTATTGCACCGTCTCCAGGTTCTCTCATCAATATGGTATGCGTATTGTCTTCAATCGCTCCGCGCACCATTCTCACCTTTTGCTAGCAATCGAGAAATGTCTTCGGAAATAAGACCTCTGTTCATCTACGGCACTTTATGCGCACCGCCCCTACTCGCCTGGGCCCTCACAGGAGACGCATCGAATTCCGACTCCATACGGGGGTTGATGAAACCCGCTCGAGTGTACGGTTATGAACGATACGCTGTGAACCATGCAGACTATCCTGCAGTAATCAGCTCAAAAGAGCCCACTTCCTGTGTCGATAGGTACTTGCTGACCCCCGAAACACACTCCAAGCGGAGAAAGTTGGATGACTTTGAAGGCGAAGTGTACCGAGCCACACCAGTTTCAGTTCAGCTTCTTGGCGAGGACGGAAAGCTGCTACAGCAGACTGTCGACGCGGACATGTGTGTCTGGGTTGGGGATCAGCAATGCCTATCATCTCAGCCCTGGAATTATAAAGGGATTGTCAACGAAAGATTTGATGACTGGCTTGCACTATTTGAGGGTATGGAATTAGTTGCGGATGACTGATGACTTCGCTCTTTAGCTACGACTTGAAGAACTCTGAGCGATTCTACGGCGTTGCGTTCAGTTTGAGTGACCGGCGATTGAGAAACAGGAAGTGGTAGTCATGAGTTTATTTTGTCATGCTACAATAGTATGTTTTAAGTAAGCCAACCCGGAAACAAAAGGAAATCCCAACTTTTGACACCCCGAGTCCCCTCTGAGAGGTTTCCGGCTTCGCAGCTCGTCAAAGAGTAGAGCTTGGGCAGGGTCGCCATCAATCTCGTGCATCAACACATCTCGTGCCCCTTTGCTTGAACCCAATCACCATCGGAATCAGACAAGGACCAGGCGCTTAGTAAAGACCGACGCAGATGTCACCCTTGACGCGGGCAGTCAGGTGGACCTCAGCCTCGAGGTCGAGCTTGATGCCGACGAGGAGGGCAGCGGCCTTCTGGTTGCCGGCATCGTCGGTGGCGCCCTTCAGGAGCTGGCCTGTACACGATGGTGGTTAGCAAGTTGGGTTTATTTTTCAGGAGTTGCAGAGGAGTCTTCTGTGACTTACCAGCGGGCTGAGAGAGGCCGGTGGAGGTGGGCAAAGGAACAACGAACTGCTTGTTGCTGCGGCGGCCGCCACGGGCCTGGCCATCAGAGTCCGAGTCGGAGAGGTAAGCCTGGTTGGACTTGGCGAGGCTGGAAGAGCTAGCAATGTCAGCTTGTGTCCCTCTCTCGACATGCTTGAGCAGCGAGCAAGCTTCCAGAAGGCTTACGTGGTAGGAGGCTGGGGCTTGGGAAGGGGAGGAGCAGACGTGGTGGTAGGGGAGGTAGTAGGGGGGGAAGCGGTGGTGGCGCTAGAGAAGTAGAGAGAGTTAGACTCTGGATACCACTCGACGCCCAAGCAAAGCGGATAGTTAAAGCTGGTTATAAGAGAAGGGGAGGGATTTCTTACGCAGGAGCAGACATGTTGATGGTTTGGGTGGACTAAAAGTCGTTGAAGAAGTTGAAAAGTTGGATGGTGATTGGAGCTGGGGCTCGAGTGATTGTAGTTGAGTGAGGAGGATGTGTGAGTTGATGATGAGAAGAGGAATTGGCCCAAGGAGGATCGAGAGTGCTTCCTTTATAGGCAAATTCCTCGGCGGCCATGGGCTGAGGGTTCGGTCGGTCTGGCCTCGTTGCTTCTTCACGAGCGCAACCTCCCGTCTCCCGCGAAACATCCCGAGCGAGGCACATCGTGAACCCACACCGGGGCTGCGGCTCCCACGACGGGGTTGACCTAGAACCCAGCAACCAACGGGCCCCGGGGGTCCAGCCTCACGGTTTGATGAGTTGTCAATGCGGTCTCACCTTGAGGTACGCTAGAGACAGACGGCTCTTTGGGGGGGAGAGGGGGGGTTCCTGGGGATGGCAGACGAGAGGCGGTGCTACCCCCCCCCTGTGGGATCATCTCAGGGAGGGTTGGAGGGAGAGGTGTAGGGATACCGGGATGGATGCTTGCGGGGTATATTGTTCTATGGTCTCTGTTAAGACGAGGTAGATACCTGCGTTGGCCTGCTAACATCACCCGCATCGGCCATTAGCTAGCCCGATAACCATGTCTCTCTATCTCTCTCTCACATCACCCGCATCGGCTCCCATCTCCGGCCGCCACACCCGCAAAGCCAGGGCGGTTGGACCAGACCAGACTGGGCCAGGGCAGATCAGATCAGATCAGATCAGAGAAAGCCGAAGGAAGGGCAAGACAGGGGGACGTCCCATCCGGCTCCACACGAGCTACCCAGGCCGAGACAGACAAGAAGCTCTCCAGCCTTCAGGTTGCAGCCGGCGTGAATCCATTGACACGTCTGTACGAAGTAGGTAGGTACTGTAGCCTACGTATGTAGGACGTGTAGTTAGTCCAGCCGTATGTATGGGGCGCCCAGGGGGAACCGACCGGCCTCACCCGTCAGGGCTCAGGCGGGTTACGCAGTAACGCGGTAACGCATGTAGCTTGGTTCCATCGAGTTGACACGTATCCCCGCGACGCGCGAGATCATCCGATGTTGGCATGCTCGCATGTGCCGTGGCGACATTTGTGTACTGTAGGTATGTAGGTAAGTACCTTAGGTAGTAAGGTAGCAAAGTATCCGCACCGGCCGATGTCAATCCCGGGGCACCGGCGATTTCCCGCGTCTGGCCTCCGCTTTTTGCTCTTTCCTTTTTTGCCGATCCACCGGGCGCGATGCGGGTGCAGGGATCAGCCCGTGACGGCCGCAGCCGCCGTGTTTCGCATATGCGTCCACGCAGGAAAGTGCAACAGGGTCAGGCCTTCCACGAGAAAACAAGTCACACCTGCGATGTAAACAATTCAAGTTACTCTCTTCCCTTTTTTTCTTTTCTTTTCCCTTCCCGGAACATGGCCTGATTTCGTCGGGAAACACCGGCAATCCGCTGCTTGATTGGGTCTCATTTACACGGCCCATCCTGGCGTCCCATCGACCACCTCGCACACGCCCACCTGCTACTTGCACATCTTTCTTCATGTCGAGCCACCCGGGCGGCGAACAATCCTTAAATAGTGTACCGTTTTGGGGCGCAAATCTCTTGGTTTACCCCGGAACTCGATTTGCCTCCTTCTCCTCTCTTCCGCCACTCTCCCTTCCCTTCTCTCTGCGTCTGCGTCTGCGTCTGCGTGATCCCGTGGTTCCTCTCGTATGGTTCCTTGTTGTTGTTATTATTATTACTGTTGCTGTTATTGTTCGTGCCGGATAAACTAGACAGCGGCATCTCAATGTCGCCCCCAGCATCCTCGTCATCCCCATCCCCGTCCCCAGACTCTTCGTCTTCAGACCCAAACTCCCCATCCAACTCCACGTCTTCATCCTCGTCCTCGTCTTCTTCCGCATCGACCCCCCAGACAATTCTCCAAGAGCTCTTCGGCTCCCAGTGCAAGCAACAGCTGCTTGACGAAATCGACAAACTCAAGGCCGCTGTCCAGAAGGACGACCCGCAAGCCGTCATCATGTCCATCCCCATGCTGCTCGCCCTCACTATCTGCCCGGCAATGCTGGGTACTCAGGAGGCTATCCGTCAGAGTCAGTCCAAGTCCAAGCGTGAGGAACATCGCTCCCGTCGCTGCAACCTGGCCGTATCTTGCGTGAAGCCTTCCATCCGAAGCCGTGACATCAACAACAAGTTGATCGTACTCAAGGACAACAAGGTAACCCACCTCAATAAGTCTCCTCATTCCTCTTCATTCCATCAACTGACCTTGATGCTTCTCCAGCTCTACATCGCCAATGAGCACCCCTTGTACAACCACGACAGCAAGAACAACGTCAGCAAGGGTTACCCTTTATCGGGATACTTCCTCCCCTATCCTGACTCGACCTACGAAGGCCTCGTCACCACCATCAGCGATGATCCTCCCATGCTCAACTGGATCTATGTCGACAAGAAGACATACGAGGTCAAGTATGGTGTTCGTGACGATGCCCAGGACAATCTCACGGGTCCCTTTGACTGTACCAAGCAGGACCGTCGCATGACTCTACAGGGCTGGGAGGGATTCTGCGCCGTCGAAGAGCTTCCCGGTATCTGGTCCCTCTTCTTCGACGTCGACGACAACGGTCTCAAGGGCAAGATTCCCATGGGCACCCGAATCCTCGAGGTCGAGCTCACGAGACGTGAGAAGAAAGAGCCCAGGCCAGAGCCCGACGTTGAGGTGCCCACGACTCTCGAGGAGAAGTGGAAGGCTCACAAGGCCGAGACTAAGGAGGCGGATCACGACAGGGAGGCCTTCTTGGCCACTGGTGCCCAGCCCGGCACTATCCCCGTTCCCGCTGAGCCTACTCCTACGGCCAATGCCACTCCTACGACCAATGCCACTCCTACGACTAGTGCGACTGCTCCCGCTGATGCCACTCCTACGGCCAAGGATCCCCCTGAGGCTGAGCCTGATGCCATCAAACAAAAGACCGAGGCTCTTAGCGAGGCCATGCGCCGCCTCGGCCTCGACGTCGGCTTGATTCCCACCACGGACGCTCCAAGTGTCATTACAAACCACTCGTCTACCTGGTCGGGTGCCAGAAAGGCCCACGACGGCAACAGCAGCGGCGATTCTGTCACAGCTGCTAGCTCAGTCTCGGGCAGGCACAATGACAATGCCAGTGTGTCTAATGGATCCGACGACGGCATGTACAAGAAACCATATGTTGAGGACGCCACTGCTCCTCCTCCTCCTCCTCCTACTACTACTACTGCTGCTGTTTGAACGGGATTGGGGCTACGACTAGGGTATTAGATTGGGATGTTAATATCAGGCGTTTGATGGATGGGTATTGGGCACACATATCACTAGGTTGGCACTTTCACATAAGACTATACACAAGGATTTGAGTCTAGAAAATACATTCGTTTGAGTCCGATCGCCGATGTCGTTCCCCAGACTTCAGTGGCGATTCCGCGATGCAGATCTGCTAGTCAATGCGCGTAACATAACCGCAGCAGCCGGCGATTAATTCTTTTTTGCTATATCGACAGGGGGGCTTGGAGGTTACATTATGGGCTGCATGCCAACCCAGGCTGCAGAGACCCATGGGTGGAGAGTGGCTTGCTGTCGTGCGAGCACAGCGGGGAGCTTCACTGGGCCAATTCCAAGACACAGCCGGATGTTCTCGTTGGAGCCAGGGAACAAAGCCGGTCGAACATCTCACAAGAGTGTCGGTTTGTCCAGTTATAAGTTGCCCTCGGCATTGGCCAGCCGAGGGCGGTTGGGAATACCGGTCGATTGTGTAACTCACCGGGCCGGGCCGCTCAAACGTCAGGCTGGATTCTTCAGGGAGATTGAGGATGGAGACGTGAGTATTGAATGTCTTGGTATTAATTAGCCAATGCTTGCTGTTTTCCTCGCGATGGATGTCGAATCTGACAGAACAGGGGGTTCGGGGGTCGGGCTAGCGAGGCCCAGGACTGGTGATGACTTCCATGATGGAATTTGATCGGGCGTGATTCCAATCCGATATGATCTGAGGGAATGGTTGGATGGGTAGATGGCTGCGTCATGGTGTGCGATCGTAAGTGTAGACGTATGGGTAAGTACCTGGGTAATAGTACCTATGCAATATGCAACAATGAAACAATGCAACATCGCATCTCTACCTAGGTAGGTACGCATCTTTCTCCCTTGCACACACACACACACACACACACACCAATAACACCAATAACACCCTGGCAACTCGGCCACGATTGGCGATGTCCAATGTCGATTTCCCCAGACAACCAACTCCCGAGCCGCCAAGCTAATAAACTACCCCCCGTCCCCCGTCCATGTGCCTGTCCGGGTGCGACAGAGACCAGGTTCTTTACCCCAAGCGCTAAGCTGTCACTGTCAGATGACGCGCTGCAAGTGAAGGCACCGGGGTTCTAGAATATGAACAAGGGCGTCGGGATCCGTGTCTGCTCTGTCGAGGCTTGCATTGCTCAACGCCTCCCCTCCCTCCGACCGTGAACCCGTCTAATCCCGCTGGCATCAGGTCTTTTTGTCTCAAAAGCAAGTACATATGGATACATCCCCAATTACCTACGCCGACGCCTGTGAGTACCTTACATGTCCGTCGTCCGCACATCGGGCCGGCCGCGAGATTCAGCTCTCTGCCAAGGGAGGCAACAAGAGAACGTCATGTCCGTCGCGAAATTGCCTCAGAAAAAGCACCCTTGTACCCTGACTTCCTAGCCACCTGGCCACCTTGCTGCCTTTCCTTGGCCTCTCTCCAATGGAATTGAGCTGAACTGGAGGTGGGTCTGCGAGTTGTCCAACTTGGCGATGCCTCCATTCACGTAGCGAAACTAATTCTTCAGGGCGCATCCTCAGCCGCGCGTGAATCTGCAGATCGCACAGCCGGGGACAAGGGGGTATCTGTACCGTGGCCCAGTCACGTCTCAGACCATGGCATTCCAGCTCTGGCTCTTCAGCTCCGACAGCCTCGATTGCGTGCAAGGACGGCTCCGCACGTATAGATTGGACAATTGACAACGGAGCTCTCAATGGAGTACCAAATCCACTCCCTTGCTCATGATGGAGCCTCAGCGGGACCCTCGATGACCACAGAGGATCATGATGCCGTCTCCATGTCGGTGAAGACGGAGGTGAACGGAGTCGATCGTGTTGCGAGTCCGCTGCTCGCCGGGTTCCTACATTAGCAGACCCCACCCAAGATATCTTTGGACACGGCCTCGCGGAAATGGCCGGCTGAGACCGACATATCCATTTCTTGTGGAAGTGGAAATTGACATTTGAATCAGCCAAGACTACGAAATATCACCTTAGCCGAGCACTCAGCGACATGGCAACCTCGTCAACATGGAAGCTCACCGCCGAGACCGACGACTCCATCTACGCCCCCGATTCAATGTCCGACGAGTCCCGACTTGGCTTGGTTCTATCCTCGTGTCGTTTCTGACAGCACTTGCTTTATTCATGTTACTTCGTGCTGGTGACCTCGACTTCGTTCGTGTCTGACGCAACGTTCCTGGCTCGGCGAGAGCACCATTGCTGTCCGCTTTGCAATGAATACTCTGTATCCTGACAGCACGTCGTCCATTAATGTGATTTCGCCGGCCGCTTCACAAGTCAAGGTTGTTTCCCAGTTACCCTGAATGTAGTGAAACATCGAAGCATCTCAACTTATAATCATGGAGGGCTCCGGACGAACTGTCGCGAATTCTTTGGCACACCACTCTCAGTTTCTGGGACAACATGACTGATAGAACTAGGGACGCACTCGTCA
Source organism: Neonectria coccinea (assembly GCA_019137265.1). NCBI lineage: Eukaryota > Fungi > Ascomycota > Sordariomycetes > Hypocreales > Nectriaceae > Neonectria > Neonectria coccinea. The sequence continues at coordinate 55,111 of WPDF01000087.1, read as the reverse complement.
ACAGCGCGAACCAGCATTCCCACAGCCGGAAGATGCTTTACCGCCCCCATGTGATTACGTCTGAGGGGGAAAGCCTTTCAAGTAGAGACAATTGACGAATGGGAGAGAAATCTCGAAGTTGAATCCATGCTCACCCAACTAACAAGGTCCTTGGCAACACATAGTCTATGAAGCCGTAATCTTTTTTTGGAAGTGGATTTGGGTATGTCACTGTGATTCGATCCGGAGGCGGACTTTCCTTAGCAGACCGCCTTGCCGTTGACGACATCGTGGACCAGAGCTTGGTGAACCTACGTACTTCTCGCATAATTTACAAGCCGGCTCGTTTTCATGTTTGGAGATGGCGGGAAACTTGATTTGTTGTTCTCTTGTGATGGCGCCTTTGGTCACATCAATCAGGGCTGACAGTGGCAGAGTTCAGCTCGTACAGATCACCACACAAATTATACGTGCTCGCGCCTGAACAAAAAATAGCCACGCCAATGAAATGTTATGCGAACACATAAATGCCCACTGAAAAAAAAGACTACAGAGAGTTACTACTGGTACTCTCAACCCTCCTCGACTACAGTACCAAGGGTTGGCACAAGCATCATGAAATATCCGTCCAGTGCTTCGATGCTCCCTGGAGACCTAAGTTTTACCCGTCTCTTCATTTCCAATAGCACCGCGGAATACCGGTCAACGATAGACAGCACGAGACAACCATCAACTATAACTTCGCCGATTTAATCTCGGAAGGAGAACGTGGACTTTTTGTCAACAATGACGTTGCTCCAAGAACTCTGTTGATAGGCGTCTCTGCGTGTGATGATACCCGGGCTGAGAACTATCGTAAGCTTCAATCCTGAGCATTATGAGTTTTGCAGAGAAGCAGATCCCCGACTTATTGGAACGTTTGTGGGTGGTTGCGTTGGTTTAGTGGTGGATGGGAAACGAACCAACATCTTATGCTAGGGTAAGGGTGGACTGTAGGAAGGGACACATGGCACAAAACAGTACCGTTCAACAACATTAAGATGTCAAATTGGCAAGAGATTTCGCTGGTTTTAAATACATCTCTGTCCTTTTTTCTTCTACATGACGATTTATAACGTTGGTCTTCCTCGAACTTGAGGAATCCTACCTCTCTGAACCCTTATAACTCCTGGCCTTTTACAAATACACTGCTGATTCTCCCATATCATCGGCTCGTATTTCATCCTTCCTCCTTCACGCTCCCTCTTCAGAACATCATATCCCTGAGGGCGTGTGCACTGTTCTCATATTTAAGGGCTACTTGTCCGAGCTCCACCAAAACGATTGACTCCGTGGAGTAAGTAGAGTGCCATCCACGATGTCGGCATGCATAACACCCGCCTTCGATATCTCCTTGATATTTTTGGCGAGCTCTCGAACATGGGTTTCTGTAAGTGTAATTTTGGGACTTTCAATTAATTGTTCAAGGTCCTTTCCGGGTCTGCCCGTTCAGTCGTACCTACTCAAGCTTGACATCCGAGTCAATGTTGAGCTTGTACTAAGTCCGATTTACAACACCATATGCCCTGATGGAGATTGACACGTCGGAATATCGTGAGCGGTTTCAAATGCCCATGCCAGATCCCTTCTGGCCTTCGCTCTGGAGCCGCCCATCAGTCGCCTTTCATTGCTGGAAAATAGTGATGGCGAGACCTCCGAATGGTATTTCACTTGATTTCAATCTAGGATTGGGATGATGCGGATCATCTCTAACATTTCGAGGACATGTTTTGCGTAAGCGCTGGGGTCCGATCTAGGTACTTCGTACGGCAGTGTTGCTCATACTTGTAGTCAAGGACTGGGCTGCACAACGGCGTGGGGATAACTTTGCCTTCTCTTCATGATTTGGTGAGAGATGTGATCATTTATTCCGATACACGATAGCAAAACAACCTACAGTAAGAAACATCAACTGACAGATGATATCGTACAATAAGGTCAAGGCTTCTTGCAGATCTTGTAAACGTCGTCAACAACAAAGAACCATTTTAGATGAAGGGACACTATAGCGAAGCTGTAATGGTCCTAATATCTGCAGCGGGGAGGTAAACGTTTTCGAAGGAGGTCCGGAAGATGTACGAAAGTGTTGGGTCAAGTTAAATTACAATGTTAAAAGACACAGCAAACACCACTGACCACTTCAACCAAGTTCATCACCACAGTCAAGTTAAGTCGTCTTCGCAGCCTTTATCCTTGATAGCATAATATTTTCTTTTAGTGTTCTAACATTTTTAAAGCCTAAAGATATCTCGACCATCGCAATCCTTCATCGCCAAGCTGACTCCGCTACCTTTTGCGCGACCAGTCTTTCAATCTGTGTGGCAGGGTGAACGTGATCCCACCATAGCTTCAGGCGGTTAGTTGTACACTCTTGCAGCCGAGCGGTGGGTGGCTGAAGACTTACACAAGACACCCCGTCGCGATTTCTACACTCGTCGTCTTTGGCGCCGAGAGACTGTGGATTCCGGACTGCCCCCCAGAAGATGTGTTCAGTATTGATGATTGATATGTCGGCGTCGGGGTTGCGTTGTCGGAAGAGGATCAAGTGGTATTGCATGAGATTGTTGAACCTCTCGACAACGTAGATGAAGAGGTCGCAGTTTGTCGTGTTCGTAGACGTACGGAATTTGGGGGTCAAGTCGAGTGCTGGCGGAGTTGTCAGTTATTTTTGTTTCCCGGATAGCTTAAGGATTCCCATCAAGAAACTTACGAGGCGCACTGAGTAGTCGGAACTGTCGCAAGCCCGCGTTGAATAATATCTGTATCTGATCGAAATAGCAATTCAACAACACCTCCAGCGTCTCGGCGATATTGTTGAACATCAACAGGCCAACCATGTCGTTGACCCCGATCCAGATTCCCACGAGAGAGTTATCCGCCGTCCACCTGGCATGGTCGGGTCTGTTTGCGAGAGTCTCGTTGAACCACCCAACCTGGTCAACGAGAGTTGGGTAGATCTTGAGTCTCGGTGGGACGGCGTCGACACAGACAGTTGCTCCCGAGCTAGCAAAGTTGTAAGACAGCGTCAACGTGGTGTTGAACTCGGTCACCATGTAGCCCACCCAGTTCCGCCCCCCGCTTGAGGTTTTCCCGGGAAGCGCTGGGTTACCGAGCGGATTTTGTTCCGACGGATTGTCCTCCAGGGATCCAACGCCGACCTTTTCATATTTGAAGCCAGTCTTGGAGAACGAATCACCGCTTCTGTATGTTAGAGCACCACCCTCGTCATGCCATCTTGGGGAACGAACAAGGTGATCAGGTATCTCGTCTCCGAGTCCAGTTGGCCTGCTTGATGAAAGCGATTGTGGTCGTGTAGTGGCTGGGCTTCCTGCGCCGTGGAGGTGAGGGTCATTGTGAGGACGGCCAGCGCCGTCACGATGAAGCGAGATATCATGCTGGCGGTTATGACAGTGGTGGTGAGATGCCGCTCATAGCATGGCTTGGCCGGGGGACTCCACGGGATCCAGGAGTTTTGATTGAGATGGAAGAGTCATCTGTTCTTGTTCCACTGCTGCCACTAATATGTACGCCCGCTAAAGCATGCGGCGCATTCCTGACGGGGCAAACCAGCCCGTTGGGCGAATAGAGGTATTGGGGGTTCCTTTTCCTGTACAAGTAATTGGCTACGTCGCGAAGTCCTCGGGTGGGAGAGATGCAAGGGCGAGGAGGGCGCCCCAGACAGTCTCAAATCAATTCCCACTAGTCGACTCTCGTTCAAGTAGTTTCCATTTCTTTGCGTGCATACCATAATGCAGTCTCTCCTCCCTCGAGGTGATAAGGACCGCGTCTTAGAAGCAAGACATAACAGTAGAGAAAGCACCGTGATTCGCTACTGGGGGCTAGCTCTAGAGCCTAGTCTGTCATTCTAGCATAAAAGTCTCAGACACTTGGGAAGGATTTGGGATTTTGGTGCATTCATTAAAAGCAATTCCATCCGTTGGAAAGTAAGAAAGGAGCAAACCAATGGTAAATGGATTTGAGCGTGATCAAATCAATAGCGCCAGCCTGCTTTGACTTTTGCTTTGTTCTTGACGCAAGCAGGGCGACCTTTCACTTACTCTCACAAGCTCAACTCAACCAAGTGAGATCGTTTTGTGTCCAAGAACACTTTATTAAGAACTGATAGTAACGAATCCATGGCCCCAAATGCTTTTTTGATTCGTTGTTTTTACGGCTCTTGTCGGCTACATCTTGATAATATATATCCCGTTGTCACAGGGTGTTGCGGCTCAAGAAGCAATGCAACTTGAGCGCGCACTTTTATTTTAAATATCCGCGTGAGTTTCAATCACAGATGCTCATGGTTGCTCTATTTTGTGCATTCTTAAGAAAAAGAGCAATATTTACGCCCTGAGTCCATCAAGTTGGGTATTGGAGAGTGAGTTCCTGCCAATTCTTAGACTGCTCTGGACTACCTGCGATGGATTTCCAGGTAAGGTACACTTATAAACATGTAAAAAGCGTGGAGCGAGAAGAAGAAGCATTAAATGCCGACTGGATATAAATTGCTCGAATGGTGAGACGATGAAGTATAGTCTAAGTGATCGCCAAAGAGAGCGACCAGCCAGCTCACCGCGTCAAAAGATTTCGACAGAAACCACCCTCAACGTTAGACAGGAGCAAAAAAGCGGGTGTAACACAATGAAGGACGCTCCATTCACGAACAGAGCTTGAGACTGATAACTAAGTGGCTTGGTTGACCAAGGCAAGCCTGTCTGGCGTCGGCTTGCATGGTTCTTGAGGCCCAGCCCAGGTTCAGTCATGGCATCATCGCGCCAGCGGAGTGTGGACATGGTTGGCTCGGGACTCGGAATGCACCTTATTCTTTCGCAATTGCAAGGGTATTTTACGATTTCTGTTTATCTGAAAGACTCCATATCTTGACAAATGTTGGCATATGATAGGCCTTGGTTTGGCAGCCTAGGCTTAATTCTATGCAATCTCCGGGGTTATCTGCTTTATGTATTATTATACTCTGGCTGTGGCCTTCAAACCGAGCCTATCATTATAAACAGAACGTGGCTCCGCCAGCGACGATGGCGACACACGGAAATCGGGGCGGCTCGGTAGGAAAGAGTCAGTGTGTCGCGACTCCCGTAGCTGTTTTGAGTCTAGCTGCTATTGCGTGCTCGAATTCCGTGATGAGACGAGAGCAATACGGCCAGACGACGAGCACGCATTTCCTACTTTTCCTCCTTCAACCACTTTTCACGTCGAATTTGTGCCTGCGGGGGTCTTCGTTGAACCTGAGCGGTGTTGTTCATTGCCAATAGTGCTATGCTACCAAATCTCAGCCAGGGCGGCGCCATCATCCAGCTGGGTCGCGAACAACCCGCCAGCACACGAAGGCACACACACCAAACACGCAGCAACAGACAAACGGAGCGAACAAATCTCCATGCACAAATCACACAAGCGCTAATCCGGCAAAGTCATATACCTCGTCAAACGGCCTTGGCAGTCCAAGGTCTGGCAGCAACTACGCCTTGAGCAGCCTGCCGTACGCCGAGTAGTATTGACAGCCCGGCACATGACTCTTTCTTCCTGTCTTTTCATCAAAGATATGGCACCCTTTCTTGGCTACGTTGGGAGGAGTGTACACTGCAAAGTTGCGGGTTAGTTGGTTGCGCGACAAGTGTCGGTGACTGGGGGGTTTCCTACAGTGTAGGGACACAGCGAAGTCGCTGCCCTTATTGGACACTCGATGGAGTCCAAGCTCGTCGGCCATATAGGCGACAGCATTTTCTTTATATGTTTTCTCGGATATCACTTCCATTGGCCCTTGTCCCCCCTGTTGAGGGAAGGCGAAGCGAGTCTCGGTCAGGTTCCCTCGCAGGATCTTCATCAGGCAGTGGGCGTTGCCGTGGTCGTGGATAGGGCTGCCCTTGCCAGGAGTCCAAACAAGAACAAGCTATGCACGCCGTTAGCCTGGGCATGGTCACGTCAAGTCCACTTCGGTCGGCTCACCAAGTTGCTCTTGCCGTTGCCTTCATCAACCAGGTTCCTGGTGTAACCTCGGCTATGGTCACCAAAGGCATACTTGGTCCATTGGTTGTCGGAGCTGTCATAGTCTTGCATGAGGCGACTGAGGAAGTCGACGTCGACATCGTCACACGTCAGACCCGACGACGGACCAAGCGCCTCCTTCAGCCCCATGACGAGTTCCTCGAACAGGTCTTGCTGAAACGCACCAACGTTGGGAGGGGCGCCCAGAGCGAGGGAGTTGGAGATGATGCTGACGGCCATGTTTGCGTAGTGGAATGGTTGTTGGAACAGTTGTTTGATGATACGGGGCTGGACAATTGTGCTGGGTTGACAGAGGCCTGAAGTAGGAGAGGACAACACACCGACTTGATGACAGCAAGCGGGGGTTGACGACGACGACGGGCGCGGCCGTTCTGTTACTCCCTGTCGTCGGTCAGGACCGGGAACGACACGCCGGCTGATAGTACCACCGACGTCGGGTTGTGGGTCTTTGATTGATACGGGCATCACTTGACGGGCTGAGTCGGCGAGCCACAGGATCCGGTGAGCCAGTTTTGACGCTTCTGGTTGGATACTTTGGACGCCGGGACGCTAAGGTTGCTGGGAACTGGAACGCTGGTCGAGTTGAGTGGGAGTGGACAGCGGTATTTGTGGGCACGGTTCGGACAGGTCGATGCGGCGAGTGTTGATTCCTGGAGAGAAGACGCTGCGATTACGGGAATTGAGCGAAGTCGATGAAAGGACGCGGTTTGTCTTTTCAAAGAGACTCTTCTTTTTTTGTGGTGGATCTCCTGTCTGCCACTTTTGGCGCCGTCCACGTAAGGCCGTGTCCCGTCCCGCACACACAGAGCGGCTACGGAGAGGCATCGCTTCAATCGTTTTTAACGGAGGTACCGGCGCTTCAGGGTTGCCACTAGCTAGACCGGGTACATTATCGGAGCCCACATGGGGTCATTTGACTAAACTGTACAGATGTACGTAACAACCGACTTGTTACCAATGATGATTTTTACTGCGCGACAATGTGAGAAAATTACTTCCTTGGGCAAGAAATGGCGGAGTATTCGCGATTCTTCTAAGAAGCCATCTTTTGATGACGGAGCTGCGGAATGCCGAGTTGCCACCCGAGCCGCCCTGAGTCACAGATTAGAGTGAAGGCTTTGTTGACTTAGCTGAAGCTTCGCCAAGGTCGTCAGTTATTAGTCGTTCGTCAATCGACTGTCTTGGCGGGCTCTGTCTTTTGCTTCACCACCTGATCCACCACTGCACATCAGCTCTCACTTCTGCCACAAAGCAACCACGAGCGACTCGGTGGTGCACATCATGTCTGACACGACTACTGCTCCGTGTTCCAACGGTCAACCCGCGTGCGACGCATCTCCCCGGCCGTGTGAACCAACGCTGCGCTGCAAGGAGAACGTCGGCTGGCGTCGGGTTGTGCGGAATTTCACCCCGTCGTAAGTGGCATCAACCATACAACCTTTCTATCTATCATCCCTGCTCTGCACGGCGTATCGGGTGAGACAATGGGTGAAAACAGGGCCTACCGGGTGTCGACTCTTGACGAATGGTATTTCTGTCCCGAACTAACAGCATCTACAGATGGTTCGCGGTCAACATGGGGACGGGGATTGTCTCCATTCTTCTCCATAATCTCCCATACAACGCGGCATGGCTGCAGTACATCTCATACGCCTTCTTCGGCCTGAACGTATTGTTATTCCTCGTCTTTCTGGGACTGTCGGTAGCCCGCTATGCGTTGTACCCTGAGATCTGGGTGGCCATGATATCCCACCCCGCCCAGTCTTTGTTCTTGGGATGCTTCCCCATGGCTTTTGCCAGTAAGTTGGCGCCTGCCTGTCCTTTTTCCAGCAACGCGGAACGCTGACGTGAGAGCAGCAATCATTAATATGATGGTCTTCTGTTGTAAGCAGTGGGGTGATGGGTTCATCTACTTGGCGTGGGCCTTCTGGTGGATTGACGTGTGGTTGTCAATCGCGACTTGCATCAGCATGCCCTTTATTGTCATGCACCGGCATCGACCGGGACTGGAGAACATCACCGCCGCCCTGCTCCTCCCTATCGTCCCCGCAGTCGTCGCGGCCGCATCGGGAGGCGTCATCGCCGACGTGCTCCCCAACCCCAACCATGCCACAACCACCGTCATCACATCTTACGTCCTCTGGGGGATCGGCGAGTCCTTCTCAGCCTGTGTGCTGGCGCTGTACTTCCACCGGCTCACCATCCACTCCATCCCGCCCAAGGAGGTCATCGTCTCCGTGTTCCTACCCATCGGGCCGTTGGGCCAGGGCGGGTTTGGCATCCAGCAACTCGGAAAGGTGGCCATGAAGCTGCTCCCCGAGACCCAGGCGTTTGGGTCTCTGGGTGTGCGTGGCGGCGAGATTCTCTACGTCCTTGGCGTGTTCCTGGCCATCATCATGTGGGGATTCGCCCTGGTCTGGCTCTCGTTTGCGCTCATCAGCATCACTGCGATGCAGAACTTCCCCTTTAATATGGGCTGGTGGGGGTTCACCTTTCCGTTGGGTGTGCTCGCGACATGCACCAGCGCTCTAGCAGAGAACCTTGATAGTGATTTCTTCAAGGTGTCTTCGATGGTAGGTCCATTCATTGATCGTTCTTTAGGCACTTCTGACTGTGTATTAGATTCTTTCCCTTTCAGTCCTGTTGTTGTGGATTGTGGTTGCAACCAGGACAGTTAAGCTAGCCGTCACGGGGGAGATGTTCCATGCGCCGTGTCTGAAGGATCTAAGAGACAAGTCTCAGGCTGCAGGGTCTGACAGAAGGGTCTAGGTGGCCCTCTATCAAGTTTGCAATAATGAGTGCCACCTGAGTCGCAATTTTGTCTCGAGTTTTCTTCTCGTCTTTGCCTCATGCAAGCAGTATATAGCACATCATTTCTCCTCGACAGCAAGAAAATGGGCAATAAGCCAGCTGGTGTAGGTAGACGGGAGTTCAAAAGGCTTGTGATTTAGTGAGGAATTAGATGAAGAGCCTTTGTAGGCATGAAATAGAAATAACATTTTTGGTCAAGACCTTGAATTTATTGATGAGTTGCGATATATATGAGGCGAGTTGTAGAATATGAAACAGTGAAATTGGTTGGAAGCCTACTTACTATTAGGTACCTTACGTAGCGAGGACATTCGCAGCGTGTGGTTCGCTGATCAAATTGGAGCCATTCGATTGGCGATGCGCAATGACGAACGGAAGGCACCCCCACCATAATTGTTAGTGGCGGGGCAAAATACCTTTTTCCCCAGACGGAATGAACTGAAGTGCGAACACCACAAAACCAAAGCGCATATCCAACGCTTCGTCAGCGTGCTGTGTGCCCCTGATACAACATCAGCCTGCCCGAGATGGACTGGACAAACCATTCGTCGCCTCTCCGGCTCGATTCATTGGTCGATGGTACGTTTGTGGCATCGTCCTGTTGTGTAACGCCTCTAACCCGGTTCTTAGATCTGGTCGAAGTCTGGCACCTTCATCGCACCCCGATCCTCTTCGCCGTTCTCGCCGTTCTCTGTGCGGCACGAGTCTATCTCCATATCAATAACGAGAAGACCGAATTGGCCGTATTCCCGAAACTCTATCCGGAGCCAGAGAAGGTCGCGATCGAGGAGAAGACCTCAGTCGTAAAGACTGAGCCCGAGCCGAAACGGGATGCCAAGTCGCAAGGACCTCGAAGGATTAAAGGAGGGCTGGCCAGGAAGCCTTCCAAATCACCCGATAATGAGATGGACCTGAGTCGCCCCGTTCTCGTATTAGTCTTCTTCTCGTCTGTCACCACGAAGTCGGAGAAGATTGCGCAGGAATACGTCAAGAGCCTCGAGGGTTCTGTGGATCAATTGGCCAAGCAGTCTGGCCGTTCGTTCCTGAAGCCACAGCTGCGTGATTTGACGGAGATTGACTTCGATGACTATTTTATTGCGCCGTCCAAGGTACACGGCGATGTTGACCAGGTTTACCTATTCCTCATCCCGAGCTACAATATCGACTCCATCAACGACACCTTTCTTGAGCATCTGCAGGAGACGCACCATGACTTCCGCATTGACACTGCCCCTCTGTCGCCTCTGCTAGGATACTCCGTCTTTGGGTTCGGCGACAAAGAGAACTGGCCGACTGAGCCCGAAGGCTTCTGCTTCCAGGCCAAAGACATTGACAAGTGGATGGCCAAGTTGACCGGGCGGAAGAGGGCCTACCCGGTTGGAATGGGAGATATGAAGAGCGATCATGTTGAGAGGCTAGAAGAATGGGCAAAGGGCGTCCAAGAAGTAATCGGATACGTTGCCCGTACAGGAAGCCTCGGCGAAGGACTCCCTGGCAGCGGAGCCCCTGATGAGAGCGACGTCGAGGAGGAGGCAGAGGACGAAGACGATGGCGAGGTGCTCTTCGACGATGAACAAAACGAAAACAGCAAGAAGAAAAACACAGGAACAGATCTTGGCGACGTGGAGGATCTTGGACGCCTGATCCAGAAAGATGACGGCCCAACGACCACTCGAAAAGCACCCCTCGCGGTTGATTTTACTTCATACGGCTCCTCGACCAAGAAGAAGGTACCGGCTCGAGGTCCCAAGGAGATGGTCGCTAAGGATTCGCCAACGTACGCCTCTCTGACAAAACAAGGATACGCCATTGTGGGCTCCCACTCTGGAGTCAAGACCTGCCGCTGGACCAAGTCGGCCCTGCGTGGCAGAGGCTCTTGTTACAAGTTCTCCTTCTACGGCATCAACTCTCACCAATGCATGGAAACGACGCCCTCTCTCTCGTGCTCAAACAAGTGCGTGTTCTGCTGGCGTCACGGCACGAACCCAGTGGGAACAACCTGGCGGTGGGTGGTGGACCCGCCCGACTTGATCTTCGATGGCGTCAAGCTGAACCACTACAAGAAGATCAAGATGCTGCGTGGTATGCCGGGAGTCCGAGCAGAGCGTTTCGCCGAGGCCATGCAGATCCGTCACTGTGCTCTGTCACTCGTTGGAGAGCCCATCTTTTATCCCTACATCAACGAGTTTCTGGAAATGCTGCACGCCGAGCGAATCTCTTCTTTCTTGGTCTGCAACGCGCAGCATCCCGACCAGTTAGCAGCGTTAAAGGCTGTTACGCAGCTGTATGTGTCTATTGACGCGGCCGACAAGGAGTCGTTGCGCAAGATCGACAGGCCCCTCCACCGGGACTTCTGGGAGAGGTTCCAACGGTGTCTGGAAATCCTACGCGAAAAGCGGTTCCGCCACCGGACGGTGTTCCGATTGACGCTGGTCAAGGGCTTCAATGTAGAGGAAGAGGCCGAGGGATACGCAAAACTCGTTGAGAAGGGTCTGCCCTGCTTCGTCGAGGTCAAGGGCGTCACGTACTGCGGCACCTCTACGTCTTCCAACGCCGGACTGAGCATGTCCAACGTCCCATTCTACTGGGAAGTCTGCGACTTCGTCAAGGCCTTGGAGAAGAGACTGCAGGAAAAGGGCCTGGCCTACGGCATCGCGGCCGAGCACGCCCACAGCTGCTGCATCCTCCTGGCGAGTGATAGGTTCAAGGTGGACGGTAAATGGCACACCACCATCGATTACAAGAAGTTCTTCGAGCTCCTAGAGGAGCGAGGTGTCGATGGTGACTGGAAGCCCGAGGACTACATGGGAGAGGCGACCCCCGAGTGGGCTACCTGGGGCAACGGGGGCTTTGACCCGCGGGACGACAGAGTGGACAGAAAGGGAAGGAAGATCGAGGCATCCTAAGACCAAGGGAGGAATAGTAAAAGAAAGTATTAAACTTTGTGATGTGTTGCGGAAACGCTGCCAACATTGCCGTTCCTAGGTCCATTCCGGATTCGTTCAACGTACACCTGTTAACACAAAGCTCTATGGAAGTTGGAAGAGCGAGACTATGGTACATCGAAGGCCGTCAGGTCTCCATATCGGATTTTAGGGCCCGGGGCATTCCGAGCCTATGGATCGGATTTTTGGGGTTGGGTGTTTTCGTAACTGGGTTGCCTGGAGCAGAGGGGAACCGGAATTCAAGAGACATTTTTGTTGTCTCCCTTTAGTCGAGTCCAACGTTGGGGATGTCGGACAAGTTAATGCCGGCGGGGGCAGCAGGTGCCCGGATGTCGAGTGACGAGTCATAAGCGATCATTTCGGCAAGAAGGTCTAATATGGGCTGTAGAATTATTAGTTTTGAGGAATTGAGGAGGAAGTTGTCCGCTTATAGTGCATACCTTGGGGACTGTGCTGTCATAGATGCGGATAAGGTCACCGGGGGCAGGGTAGACCTTGAGTCCCTTGTAAAAGGCCAGAGCAGACTCCAATGCCTTGGTTGCTGTAAATGCAGTCAATATACCGTTTATACATGTTAGTGGGAGGGCTCTCGTACGATCTTGGCTCAGAACCTCGCCGGCCATAACCTGCTCATTGAAGAAGGCCTCACGCTCCTCAACACCGGTAGGGAATCCCTCCTCCTTGGCCTCCTCTACCTTGGCCCGGATGGAGTAGCGTTGTCTCTGGGTTGAAGCCTCGGCCTCCTCCTTCTCGGCCCGCGCTTGCTTGCGCTCGTTCCTCCTAAGGTTGCGGCGGAATTCGGCCTGGTTGCGTCGTTGGTAGTCGAAGTAAACGGCGTATCCTTCCCGGGGGGATACGAGTTAGCAATGGCTCTGTATCGTCGCCCGCAGCAGCGGCAGTGCGGGACGCCCCGGGGGAAGCTTACCGACGACAGCGGTGGCAACGGTTGCGACGGATGCCGTCACTATGGCGGAGGGCTGGACCATGTTGGCGGGATGGATTGGCGGGAGCTGAGCAGAGCGGGAGACAGCGGAGAAACGTGAGGGTGAGATCGATTGCGGTGAAAGGGCCCGGCACGGCAGAGAGGACGGTGACGGGGTGGAGAGGGGAGTACGTCGTCAGTGATTGCCAACAAGAATTAAGCGGGAGCTTTCGAGTCGAGGCGTCGCGATTGGGAAACCAATTTTTTAGGCCATGTCCAAACTGCCACTGCGGTGCACTGTGCACATGATGCGCTAGCCCAGACGAGACGGCCGAGCTCGGACCGTTGATTGGGCGGCTCATGTCTCCCTCGAGCGGGTAAACCGCGGCCTGTCAGCCTCGAAGCTCGAGGGAAGCTGCCAGGTACGTACCCCCGGCTCCGGGGAATCCATGGCATCCACTGGGAGACCACAGCGGCACGGGAGGCTGAGCAGGAGCTCAAGCTGCCTGACTACTTCGTCCTGGCGCCATTGCCAGGCATGCTTCAGTGAAACTACTCCCAACACCAGCCTCACGACTCGCCGCGACTGGTCTTCCCGACGACAGCCTCGACGGCCTTCTCTGTTCTTGACCCCAGTTCCTCCTCTGATTCCACCATCGGAATCCACCCCCTGCTCCTCTACAGACGCGGCACTCGCCCACCATGTCTGAGGAGCGTAGCAAGATATCCCTTCGCAGCGGCAAGAGGAAGAAGCGTCCTACCATCAGCGCTCCCCGACAGATCTCCGCCCCCATCGCCCAGGATGGCTCGCCCAAGGGATCGATCAACGCAGAGCCGGCCTCGCGGAATCGACCCCGTCCGCCGCCCATGGCTGGCGGCAAGGTGCGCTTCGTTCTCGTCGCTCTCCAGAGCGTGGCGTGCCCCATACTCACTGAATCATCCAGACATCCGATCTCGTGAAGCGACGCTACTCAATCCGCTTCAACAATGTGCCTGCGGGCTACGATGGAGCTCCGCCTATGCCCCCGCCGACCTCGTTAGCTACCTACGAGCCCAGAGACCGCGGACATGATCGCCCGCCCCCCTCGCGAGGGGGAGCTGCGCCTGTTGTCGATATCAAAGCATTGCGAGACCCCGCCCTCATCCCAGATCAATATGTGTCCAAAATCCTGAGCGATGCGACCGAGGACCAGATCCGCGAGTTCGAGGATTCGCTCCGTTTGCTCAAGTCGCGGGCGGCGAGCGACCTACAACAAAGCGTGATGCAGAATCGGACCCAATTCATCAAGATCAGCAAGGAGGCGGAGAAGCTCAAGAGCGAGATGAGGGCCCTCAAAAATCTCATGTCGGAGCTCAAGGTCAACACGACCGCTCTGCGGGCGGCGTCGATGAAGGGCGAAGATGCCAACGTTACGGGAGAGATCACCACCTTGTCAAAGCGGGACAGGCGAAGTTCCGTTGCCGATAGAAGCGCACTCTGGAACTCGCAGATGCAAGCTTTGTATAAGAACGTGGAAGGATCGCAGAAGTTCCTGCCCAACGCCGTTGGGCGACATGTTGCCCAGAACGCAGGCCCCTGGATCGAGCTGGACAACGCAACTTACAAGTCCCGTCGGGCCATGCAGATCTTTCTGCTCAACGACCACCTCCTCATCGCTTCGCGTAAGAAGCGAAAGACGGACGGCTCAGCTGCTGACGCTCGAGGGCCGATGATGAAGATGGTGGCGGATCGATGCTGGCCCTTGCTTGATGTAGAGGTCGTGGACATGTTGAGCGCCGGGGAGTCGTCAAGCGGAGGCCGGAACAAGCTGGCCGATGCAATCATGGTTCGAGGAGTTGGCCAGGAATCTTTCATCTATCGGACGGAGAAACCGGAAGACCCCGAGAAGAAGAGCCTGCTGCTGAATGTTCGCAAGGCCGTGGAGGAGCTCCGTAAGGGGCTTCGCTCCGAGATGGAGGCCAACAACAAGGCCCGAGAAACCATCAACTACTTTGCATCCCGAGACCCCGGTCTCCTTCAGAAGACGGAGCTACTCGCGACCCTGTCGGACATCAAGGACATGCTTATCGAGGTCGACGGCAACCAACAGAACCTACGCTGGGTCGAGAGCCAGATGGATGAGCTCGACATCGACATTGCCCTGCAGTGTTTCGAACCTGCAGTAGCCCGCGTGGAGAAGCTGAAGGGCCTGGCTCGAGGGCTGAAGAATAACGCCGTTGCTCAAGACTTTATCAACTTCAAGGTCGAGGAACGGTGTGCCAAGCTGGCGGGCATGATCGTCCGCGGGTTGGAGTTGACGCACAACGAGCAGACGAAGACGCGACGCAATGTCAGTTGGTTGACCAGGCTGGGCTTTGAAGACAAGGCCAGGGAGTCGTACTTGACCGCCAGGAGTGGCAAGATTCTCAAGCGATCCAGGTCAGTGGAATACCAAGGAACAACAAGGAGTATCACAACATGGGCACGCTAACACGGCAGTTTACAGGCAATGCATCTTTCAGGGCGACCTGCACCTCTACATCTGGGAGGTGTCGTTTGTTTACTTCATGGTCATCCACAACACGGTACAGTGCTTCCAATCGTGCTTCCCGCCGCCCATGATGAGCGCGTGTGTCAAATGGGCCAAGGAGGAGGTGGATGCATTTAATGTGATTCTCGCGAGGCAACTCAGCAGCACGGAGCCCGAAGGTCCGGTATGGACTCAGTGCATGGAGAGGGCCAAGGAACACGCCAAGAAGCTGTCCGAGGTTGGGTTAGACTTTATGAACCTTGTAGGGCAGGGTCTAGAGAAGCCGTCAGCGGAGCGGGAGGTCCCGATCGGGCTGGGCCTATCCTGAGGAAACGAATAACGTGGTAATTAGTGTGACGAGAGCTTTAAGATGAGTTGAGAGAGAACCGGGCTTAACAGGGATTTTGGAGTTGATTGTTGATGTATTGCCACATTGGACAGAAGCGTTTTGAGAAAAAGATGATTATGTGAATTCGGGTTGTGATTGTGCCAACTCAGTCTTAGCTGGTTGGTAGGTTTCCATCTTGCTGCAGTCTCTACGAGGATGATGGTTTGGTATGGAATGTCATCAGATGTGGCGCGTGCGCTTTTGACTTTGCTGTGCTGCCTTTTTTTTAAGTGGCACCAGCGCCACAGGCGGCGAATGCCTGGCCGGGAACGGGAGGAGATTGACTTTGATGTTGCAAGGGTCAGGTGGGATGGAAGGAGAGCCCCCCCAGTAGGTACTCCCCCGCCACAGCCAGCGATGTCGCCACTGCTGCTCTCCCGCCACAGCGCGGTTAAGCGAACCTCCTAGGCTAGGTACGTAGCAGCCACTCCCCCCAGCCCAAAGCCCAAGGCTGAACCTGGAGCCCCCCCAAACTAACGTATCGAACATCCCTCCCTCTCTCTCCCTCCCTCATCTCTACCCACCACCAAAAACCATCCGCCAACAAACCCGTGTCGTGTGCGTATCCGCGACTCCAACGCACCTCCCGCCCACCTGCCGCCCGATCACCGCGAGCGCTGCATCCTCTCCGCCCTATTTTCCTCCTCGCCTGCATTCTCAGCACCCCCTGACGCCCGCCTTTGTGCCCCGTGCCCCACCGCGAGCGATTCAGGCGTGACCGCAACGTCGACATCGCCAACGTCATTCTCTCCCAGCTCCATCTTCGCCAACCGCCTCCCAACCGCGCCCTCGGAAACCATGGACACTAATATGGAGGACGTCGGGCGAGCCCCCGCCGAGGCTTCGCCCGTCCTCAACCTCGAGCCCACCACCATCCCCACCCTCGATGGCTGGATCGAGAGCTTGATGACCTGCAAGCAGCTGGCTGAGCCAGATGTCCAGAGACTTTGCGACAAGGTGAGATGACGAAGAGCCCGGGAAACTAGAGGGAACACGGTGTTTGAACCGCTCGAGGCCGTCGTCGAGGTTTTTGATCTGTCATGGACGATAGCCTCGTCGCGTCCTTCCCCCCTCGGCCAACCCGCTGTGACGATGTCCTCGCGTGATCCACAGGGGCGCCCCCTGCTAATTCATCGATACAGGCGCGAGAAGTATTGCAGGAGGAGTCAAATGTCCAGCCAGTGGTATGTTGAATACGCGCGTCCGCCGGTGACGTGCTGGATCTGACCTCTCTCGCCAGAAATGCCCCGTCACCGTCTGCGGTGATATCCACGGCCAGTTCCACGACTTAATGGAGCTGTTCAAGATTGGCGGTCCAAACCCCGACACCAACTACCTCTTCATGGGTACGCACCGCCCCGAGGTGATATGCAGTACCGCCAGAGATTGACCTAGATTTCAGGTGATTACGTCGATAGAGGCTACTATTCGGTCGAGACCGTCACTCTCCTCGTCGCCCTCAAGATCCGATACCCCCAGCGCATTACCATCCTTCGCGGCAACCACGAGTCCCGTCAGATCACCCAAGTCTACGGCTTCTACGACGAGTGCCTCCGGAAGTACGGCAACGCCAACGTGTGGAAGTACTTCACCGACCTGTTCGACTACCTCCCCCTCACCGCCCTCATCGACAACCAGATCTTCTGTCTTCACGGCGGCCTGTCTCCCAGCATTGACACGCTCGACAACATCCGCGCCCTGGACCGCATCCAGGAGGTTCCCCACGAGGGCCCCATGTGCGACCTCCTGTGGTCAGATCCCGATGACCGTTGCGGCTGGGGAATATCTCCCCGCGGTGCGGGGTACACCTTCGGCCAGGACATTTCGGAGGCGTTCAATCACAACAACGGCTTGACATTGATCGCACGAGCCCATCAGCTTGTTATGGAGGGTTACAACTGGTCCCAAGACAGGAATGTCGTGACCATCTTCTCAGGTACGTTGCCCTGCTTGCGCAACCCACACCAAGCAGCCTCGAGTATGGAGTTTGGACTAACGGACCACTGCCAGCACCCAACTACTGCTACAGATGTGGTAACCAGGCCGCTATCATGGAGATTGATGAGCACCTGAAGTACACCTTGTATGTTACAATTTCCCCCAACGACTCACGCAAAGACTAACCCAGGCGCAGCTTGCAATTCGACCCTTGCCCCAGAGCAGGCGAACCGATGGTCTCAAGGCGTAAGTCCCCCACAACGAGCGAGTCTCTTACGTTCAACCTGCTAATTCCTCGCAGGAACTCCGGACTACTTCCTCTAATCTTGCCCGTATACCCCTGTTCAACCAAGCTCAGACTTCCGACCCCGTTTGTAACCAACATCGCATCGGCGCCGAGACGTTGTGCTTGTCCTTGTACAATCTTACGCAAAAAGCCTTCCCAGACAATGTCAGTCCCTGCCGCAGGATGCACGGGCCTGCATCATCCCCTGTGGCGAGTCCTCAAACATTTGTGGGAACAAGAAACAGGCAAAATTCCGAGGGGGAGACTTTCTCGGGAGTCAGACGGACATGGCCGTCCCGACTGGAGGAGAGGATTCTTTCGATTTTTCCCGATGCACGCATGGCCCTTTACCCTATGACTGCCTAGATACACCTTATCGAGTCCACGCTGCAAGAAAAAGATAGAAGAATCGCATGAACGAAGCTGTGTATAAGTACTGGAGACCCACCCGTGTTCCCCGTCCGTGTTTACATCAGATGAACGCTTGTTCCTAAAGCTATTGATGTCCCCCAATCCGTCGTAGGCTGAACCCCTGATTGCTTTGGTAGTAGGCACTTAATTAAGCATGCACAAAGAAGTGCCGTCAATAGATTGGTTCAGGTCACTGCAACCATAGGCTTCGCACCATATGAGTGTGTTTTAGACAATGTTTTTGAAGCTGCGATGGTATATACAGTCCATTCTGATTATGACAACCCCGAGGTCGTCCCTGATTAGGTCATTTCATAAGTCATCCGTCTATGCTAGTACCCCGTGAACCAGTTGTCAAAGGAAAAAAAAATTGATACAGTTTGGCTCGAGAAAACACTCTCCCACACGTTGCCGTCCATAGTCGGACCTCCATTTCCACCTGGTATAAGCATGCGTTGGAACGCAATTGTACTTGGTCGCACGAATGCGGCAATCCGTGAAATCATACGGTCTCGTTGTCAGTCTCTGTCTTGTGGTGCTCCTTGTGAGGTCTGGGTCGCTCGGAGTCACCGAAGACCTCGGACTCGGTGTTGACGCGGTAGATGCGGTCGTCGGTGTTCGCAGAGTCGGCGCTGCTGGAGTAGGCACCGGGGCCACTGCTGCCGTTGGGGATGTGGAAGCGGCGATCGAAGCGCGACAGAGCATACGAGTAGACGACGATGAGCTCGATTACATAGTTGAAGACATAGAAGCAGGCTTTGTGGTGGTACCAGGCCGGGTCGGTAATGGGGCGGATTTGATAAGTGACGCCAGCACGGAAGCCAGCACCAATGGTGAGCAGAGTCGCAGTGAAGACAAGGAGGCCGATCTTGGTGCGCATACGGCCCTGGCCGAACTTGTCCATGGGGGCTTTGCGCGGGAGGAAGACGCTCAGGGCGACGATGGGCAAAGGAAGGAAGGCCAGGATGGCAAGGTAGGTGATAGCAGTGAGCTGGACATCGCGGAGTCGGTGGCGGATGGACATGTCGAGAGTGTAGTAGGTGTACACAACGGCGGTAATGACCATGATGAGGTTGGCGACGATGCTAAAGAACAGGAACCGGAAGGCAAACGTGACAGGCTTGCTCCAGCCGATGTGCGGGTGATAGGCGCGGAGGATGCGCTGGGCAAAGATCAGGTTGACGACAAAGAGAAGAACGACGCCGGCGTTGACGAAGACCTGGGCAGCGATGGCGATCCGGGCGTTGGTCGGGTAGGAGGCCCAGACGATGCGCAGCACGTTGGCAGTGATGCGAGCCATGCAGAAACCGAAGAGGAGGCCGGACAGGACGAACTTGTGAGAGCGGCGCTTGTTGAGCTGGAAGATGGTCATGTTGAGGACGGCGCCGCAGACGAAGAAGCCCAGGAGCACGCCGCTGATGGGATCATCGACCGAGACGGTTGGTCGGCCACCGAGGCCGGCGGTTGTGGGGAGATAGGGAGGGCCCTGATGTGTTTAGTTGGTTGGTTGTGGTTCTTGTGCTTCATGAAGAGAGAGAGAGAGAGAGAGAGAGAGACCGAGAGAAGACTTACAGATGGGACGGCGCCCTGGCCTTGGCCCGATTGTGAAGACATGGTGGGTTGGCGAATTGCACTTTTTGTTGCTGTAAGTATTCGCAAGTGTTTTGGTGGTTATGGTCGACACCCCTGTCTCGTTGGGGTTCTGATGTCGGATGTTGGAAGACCTCTTAGCAATGAGGGCCTTTTGGACTTGTGAGATCTCGAGATCTTGTTGTAGGGCTGAGCTTGTCTGAGCAGTATGAACAACATCGTCATTGATTCCGCGGCGCAGGCAAGTTCATATATTTCAACTTTCACCTCGCTCCTTTTACATGGCCGTTGGCCGTGGTCCCATCGGTCTCGCGCCATGACTCCACCAGGCCCAGAAACCAAGCGCCGTTGCCGTTTTAGGCAATAGGATTAGCGCAAAGTCGGCGGTCGGAGCTTAACAACGGCGCGAACCCGCGAAAAATGATCGTCGACAGGGATCTCGAGGCCTGCTTCGTATGAGTTCCGCCTATGTCCGCGTGGGCGCGAGATGCTAGAGCTGTCAAAGACGTCGCCGCGCGCGGAGTTATCGGCGACCTAAGTATGACCATGGGCTCTTGTTGGGCTATGCCCACAACTTGCGACGAATCAATCTGAGTGTGCTCTCCCTTAGAGGGCCGAAGTCCGCGCTCTAGCACCAATGTCGTCGCTCAGCGGATGAATAGAGAACACCGCGTTTCATGCAGGGACGATACTAATGCCGTCTCGGCCTCGCTCTTTCGAGTACAGTCAGATCAAGTTCGGGCATGAGACCGTAATTCGCAAGGGACACTTTATTTCTCGTCGTTCGGTGTAGGTAGCTGAGATTATTGCCCTGGCTCTAAGCATAGTCACCACCTTTCCTACTTGTTGTCCATAGCTGTCTTCAACTTCCAGGTCTATCCATGGTTCTCGCGTCAGTCGTGGATTCGTGGCTTGGTTCAACACCCAGGCCCGGTTTCTGAAGGCAGATACAAAGCAATCTGGTTTGCCATTACCCTTCTTGAGGCCAAGATCTGTCGTCTCGTTCCGCTCCGGGAATGTTAGCTTGTTGCTCCGCAAGCAGCAACGAACCGAACCACTCACAATACTGTCTTGGCCTTGGTTATTTTTGAGCCCAACTTTAGGTCAGACCTTTCAGCAACCAAATCCCAGTCCAATTGCACCCAGTCATTGGTAGTCATGTGATGGGCCACTCGGATAATGCCCGCCGCCTTGTCCGCCAAGATATTGCCTACAACTCGGCCTCTCGGCACCCAGTGAAACTCCAGCTGAACACGATCAGCTTGCAGAACTCGTGTCGTCTGTTCTATTGCTCGCAGAACTTCTTGCACTTCTTCTTGGCCTTGATACTTCCGGCGACGCAACTTCGGCGACCACGCCATTTGGCGCAGTGAAATCTGCGAGTCGGTAAATATCTTGACCACCTGTGGCTTGTTTTCTGTTTTTTCATGTTTAACCAACTGCACAGCCAATTCCAAAGCCAACGCGAGAGCCCAAAGTTCTGCTGTGAGACTCGTCTGTCCCGGTGTCACCCGACGACTCGCGATCCGAACCCAGCTCCCAGCCCGCTTGAACACCACGGCATGCCCAGAGCAACAGCCAAACCGAGCTGGTGTCGACGAGCCATCCACCCAAAGAATAAGCCGCGATGCGTTGGTAGGGGTATTGCTGACTGAAATCGCCTTGGCGAGTGCTTGGTCGTGATGCTGGATGAATGTTGCGGCCGAGGGCCCTCTCAGCCCCGGTTTCTTGACCTTGGCAGCGCGATGCTTGTCCGACCGAGGGCGTTTCGCGATTGTATCGGTGTTGACATCCTTTCTGTTGTGTCTTCTCCGAGGAGACTCTCGCTAGGAGCCATCCACAGATGTCGACGTCACTTGGTTGCCTTCCCAGGTTTCGTTCGCGTCGAAAAAGACGTCCCTGGACTGACCAAGAGCGTCCTGGACCGCGTCGAACAGGTTAGAAAAAGCTCTTCTGAGGAAATCCATGAGTTCCGGCAAAGAAAGGAAGATTGGAGACTGGCACCAGACGGCC
This sequence comes from Neonectria coccinea, assembly GCA_019137265.1. Classification (NCBI taxonomy): domain Eukaryota; kingdom Fungi; phylum Ascomycota; class Sordariomycetes; order Hypocreales; family Nectriaceae; genus Neonectria; species Neonectria coccinea. The sequence goes on along the minus strand of WPDF01000087.1, from coordinate 33,252 downwards.
AGACTATATCCTCGAGTAGAGCGACCGAAACTGACCAAGGAGTTGAAGGATGAAGAAATTGAAGAGTTGAAGGTGGGGCAGTTGGCCAGCGATTTTAGGGTTCTGTTGAAGGCAGGCACTTAGGTTCTTTGACAACGGGATCTACCTGCCTGCCTGCCTAAGTACGGATAAGTAACTGAGAATACTAACCTAAGTCTTCCCAGTTAACACTGGAGCTCGGGTGCGCGGAATGGCAAGTGCTCAGCCTGGAAATTCCTCCTGAGACATTACCTCAGGCTTCACTTGGGCGGGTAGGTAATACTACGCACAAAGATATTTAAAGAACTTAGCACTCGGAAAGCATCCAAGAACGTTATCTACTTCCAGAGATTCCTGTTAATAATAGGTCTATTTGCTCAGCACCAAATCTACTTGTTCATCTCAAATCCACGTCTATCAAAGTCTTGCATTGTAAGTAGGGAGGCTGCAGCCTAGTCAGCATGCGAAGATAACACACCATCACGTTCATCACGTACTCGGTATAACCTTCTGTTGTCTGCGTATAAAATGTCCCTCGGTCATACTTTCGAAGCTTCCACCCATTCTCGATCCTAGCTGGGAGGTCGGGGTTCGCTGTCTCAAGTTAGCCCACCACCTGCAACCACGGTGGTCTTGAATGGAGCACTCACAAATGAAGTATCTACCAAATGCAACCAAGTCATCTGTCTCGCTTGCATGCTGAATCGCAGTCTCGGGAAGGTAGCCTCCTGCAACGATGAGCTTTATCCCAGTCTGGCTAACAGCATTCCGCATGGCATCAAGGCAGTCCTCAGGCTGCTGCAAGTGCTTCGGTGTGTCCCTCGACCCGAACGCTCGAGGTCCGACGGCGTGTACGAACGCGAGAGAGGGTAGTGCCTTGGCGATGACCTCTGTCCATGGAACAAAGAGCGCAAGCGGGTCTTCTTCTCCCATGCCTTGGAAATGAGAGAAAGGCGACATCCGAATACCGACGCGGTCAGGGCCAATGGCCTCACAAACAGCCGTTAGGACTCTAAGAGGAAAGCGTAAGCGGTTCTCGATACTGCCACCGTATTTGTCCTCGCGGTCATTCGACGAAGTCTGAAGCTGTAACGTTGTTAGTATGTGTGGATTCTCCCAAAGACGACGAGAACTCACGAATTGATCAATGAGCTGGGTGTTCAGTTAGCCACCGTATCTGTAAGACCTCTCTAGCTTTCGTTACAAGATCACTCACATAACCATTAGCTCCATGAATCTCCACTCCATCGAAACCTGCTTCTATCGCATTTAATGCAGCTTGTCGAAAATGGCCAACAAATCGGTCTATATCATTCTCTTTCATGACGGTCAACTTGGTGAGTGATGGGTCATCGCTACGCATCGGGCTGGGACCCTCTACCACAAAGGGTTTCGATCCGGCGCTCCACACAACCGGTACGATGTTCGAGTCAGCAACTCGGCTATTCGATCATTGTCAGTAGCAAGATAAGTTTTGTCAAGGGCATGGTCGATGGTATATCCGATCTGCCAAATTGACTTACCCTAGAGCCCAGAGCTGGCAGACGATGAGTCCGCCTTTCTCGTGTACGGCAGCTGTGATACGCTTCCAAGCTTCAATCTGTTTAGGAGAATAGATTCCTGCACGTTCAACCAATACTCGGTAAGCCACTTTCGCCTTAAGATCATATGTGCGACTGGAACCCACCTGGGACGTGTACATAGCCTCCAGCTTCCTCCGCGATAAACGTTCCCTCGGAAATGAGCAGACCACCCGCTACGAGTTTCTAAAGTTAATGATACGTAACATACTGCTTCGACGGTAAAATATTACTTGATGATCACCTTAACGAGAAGACTTACGTGAGGCACGCTGAGCATAGTACTCAGCAGTGAAGTCCGCCGGAATGCCCGATCCCGCCTCGGCACGTTTCCGCGTCAATGGCGCCATCACGACTCGGTGCTGGAGATCAAGCGCGCCCACCTTTATGGGCGTGAAGAGCTTGGCTGATTGCGACTCAGTCATTGTGCATGTGCTATGTGTGATGGTTCGTTGAGAAGTCAAGTTCACGTAGAGGGAATTACATGCAAGCACCTTGCCGATTCAGAACTGCTGTGTGAGGGGGACCTCGGCACCTCATTCAAGCTAACATGTAACCATATATTAGATCCACACCTACAGAAGGACTCACGGTGACGGATCAACAACCGAGAAAAACGCATACTCGCGCGGAATTTGAACATTTGTTTGACAATAATGGTGAATTGTAGAAGTTAGCAATGCTATCTGATAAGAGACCTGGCCAGATGCAGTCGCTTTCACATTCATGGCGCAGGTACAATGGTCGTGGCCTCCAACACCTTGATGAGGTTTCCTTCCCGAAAGGCCAGATCTTGTGCGATAGCCTTTTGTCAAAGCTAACCTAGTCACAATATTAGAAAAAGTGGAAGTCGGTACTGTGGCACTGCATTCTTGAATTGAAGGTGCTTTCGCGACTAATCAAACAACATCGTTCAAGATCCATGGAGGGAGTTCCTTGGCGACACGGAGGCTGGAGCCTAAGCCTGGACATGTCTGGATACCTCAGCCCTGGCCATGGTGATCATCTTACAAGGCTTTATTTGTCTGAAAAGGATTCTGGATGTCGCGAATAACCCTTCTGGAAGGTTGGTGCTTTGATAGTTGGTAGGGAGGAAGTAAGCGATGAATGGTACCTAAGAATAGTGAACGCGGTTTCAAGACGACACTCTAAGATTATGTAGCATGGTGCAATGTGTATGTGCTTCTCTTGCTGTCGCAGAGCCAACTTGACTCTCCTCCTTTCTGATTATCTTCAACAGGGCTCCTCGATAAAAAAATACTTGGGAGGGAATGGCCGTTTTTACCACACGAAGTCATGAAAAGGGTGTATGATAAAAGTAGCAGAGAATTGACTATAGTTGAGTCTAATGGAGCGTGTGCACTCTGCTCCGAAATGACATCGCAGGTATGGATGGTGTCTCATCAGAAAGCCTTGGAAACTCAAACATAGCTGACGAAGTTTCACTCTTGCCTCATTATGCTGGAACATTGGTTACATACACTAACCAAGGTTGCCCCCAAGCCTTTGATTTGAGCTGGTCATGATCCTGAAGCAGCGCATTGTCAAACGTTGAAACCGGGGCCGATCATACGAAACAGCTTAGTAGCAGCTCTTATGGCCAATTTCTCGCAAGCGCCTAGGGGGTCGTCTTTATAAATGTGATACCATATGATGCGTTTGATGAGCAAGACGATTATGCTATGATTATGTATGATTAGAGAGAGTCTAGTCATGGTTAATAGCTTAGAACGTCAGTCCATTCTCTGGTCACCTCGTAGCGAAAAAGGGATGACTGCAGGATCCAACTGAGACAGATGGCTTATCACGCACTTTAATCCGCGATAGACAATTCTTGATTTAGAATCTGTCCATGCCTCTATTCTCTTCGATGACGCCTTGGCAATAATTGCAACCATGCGGTGGCCCGGCCAGACTATGATGCCATCTAAGTGTGCTACCGCAAGGAGACCACTCCTTGATGTCTGAACACTTGGAAGGAGTTGATTCGCATCTGCACACTTGACGTGGCTGTCCGCCGTCTAGGCCGGAGGAAAGCATGCTTGATTACATCCTTGATTCGAGCATGCAGCTGGGATATGCAGCAGCCCGTTTTGCATGGTGCAAAGCCCGTATTGGTGACTTTGGTGTCTCGTGCCTCTGGTCGTACGTACCGCTGAAGGGAATATCGCTGGATACCGATACGTAACGATATAGTTAGGGATTGCTATTGGCGATTTGTGTGTCTGGTTTATCTTTCAACTCGATTATTGACGGTGCTGTAGGAATAATTGTTCCTCTTGGAACTCTGTCAATACGCACATGAACCATAGACCAACCTGGTAGACCTAGTCTTGTGCTTACTATCTTCAGATGTGTGAGAAATCCATCCCGTGGTGAAGGTACTCGGATGCTTTGGTCATTACGGAGCTCATACGGAGAGCGGCCCCACTCACAAGAAGCTCCGGCTGGGGCCGTTCCGAGCGACGCCGTTCACGGACCTACCTACGAACAATCATCATCCAGCCGACACTGGCTCTCCATATCTGGCGATACCGGGTCGTTTGGCTCTACGATACGTCGTAACTTGCGTTCGACCCGGTCGCTGCCCCCATGACTCCAGGAACATGCGCGGAATAAGTTCTTCAAGTATAGGGCCCCACTCGAGGTTCGCTATCGACTTTGCGGAATGGCGGGCATGCTACGATGGAAGATCCCCTTGATTAGGTCTTCTTCGACGACCAAGGACTCTGCTGATACGAACTGGCTGCAGATATTTCGGGACCGGATAAGCCTTGTAGAGTCGTGTCCCTAGCTCAAGGTGAAACCAGTACCTTGTCGAGCAGGGGACCCATGATGGCTGGGAAATTGCACCTGTTGGAACATGAATATAACCTTTGCTCTACTTGTGCATCTGGTATTGCTGCTATGGTGCTGCTGTATAAATTTGCATGCCTGGCGGTACTGCATTTTGCAAATATGGAAGGACGATCGGTTAATGTTTGAGCTTGATTACAGCACCAGTGTATCTTCTGTGGACGCTAGTCCTTTATTTTGGTTGCTGAAGCCAGCCACGATCTCAACGCAGGTATTCCTAAGAGACGTTTGCATAAGTACAACCTATTGACTGCAGACGCCCCAATGCGGTTCGCTTGTATGAGGGGCCGGAGTACACATTTTCTTTGGTTTGTTTGTTTGTTTGCAGAACGGTCAGAGGATGTTGACGGTCACACTCTGTCGGTAGTGGTGTGGTGTTGGGCCGTGTCTTGAACTTGGTACTGCACCTACAAACATGTGCATCGTCATCTCCCAGATGCACGCCAGCGCGTTGAGTGGTGGACCAATGGGAGGTATGGGTCGCGTTTCCCCCATTGCGCCCCGCTAGAACGAGAAGCTTGACCTGTTCCTGAAGAAACATGTGAGGGTTCGTGGGTTTGCTGGGGTTGCGATGCCGCGATGCCGCGATGCCGCGATGCTACACTGAGCGGCGGTACCATGGTATCCATGGCCAGTTTCAGCCGATGGTGGTTGGACTAACGATGTACGAACAGAGACTAATTATGTAGCTACCTACCTGTTTCTGGGTCGGAGCAGACGGGAGTGAGAGATATCACAGCGGTTGCAGACGACGAGGAGATCAGGATTCAGCTCGCTTAAGATAACGAGCGAGGAGCGGATCGCGGTCCGAAGTTGAGACTGTGAGGTACTCTGTAAACCTTCGCCGCGGAGGCATCCTAGAGGCGCGGGTGGTATAATTTAAGAGGCCATCTCATCCTGGGCTCAGACGTTATCTCAGCGGATTGCGTCGTCCAATTTGTGGTCATTATTCGGACCCGATGCTGACTGCGCAACACGATGACGAAGCTAGGTAATCTGGTACGTAGTGGCAGATTGCACAGCACGTTACTGCAGCAATCTGCACAGGCTCACACACGTTCCCCAACTTACAGAACGAACACCTTGAGTGCCATTGTGCACTTGCACAAGTGGGCGTGCATTCGTGTTGAGGCTGTGTTCGACGTCATGATTGATGATTGGTGGATGGATCGATGACTTGCCAAGAAGAGTTGGCGCTCGCCGTATTCTCACTCGCGATGTCGCAAACGCCAGTGTTTCCTCCGAGTCCTCCTCAGTCGGGCAACGGAACTGGGGAGAAAAACAGCCGAGATGACCGACCGACACAGCCGCTAAACCGCCCGAGATGCAAGCTTTGTATGACATATTTTCTTTTTTCCGCTGGTGCGCATGCAGGGCGGCAGAAGGGAGACGCTCGTACGTACGTACGTGCTTTTGACTCGCCGGCAAAAATGACGGCTTCAGATGGTTTGGCCCCAGGTGCAAGCCATTTGCGAATCCCGGGCCGCGACTGGATCCGAGTCTCAAGTGTTTACGGCTCTAGTCCACGTGGGCGTGGGATTGTGTCTCGGAAACGGAACCTGACTGCTTGGGCGAGAGTCGAAGAGACAGTTGGGAGAGAGTCTAGACTGAGTCGAGGCTTCGGCCGAGGACGCCAAAGAGTCAGGGCGACGCGAGCGGAGGAGCTTTGGAAGGTAGGGGGAGGGGATGACCTGCAGGGCCGTCTCTTCTCGTGTGCGACGTGATTGGAGAGAGTCGAGGCTTGGATGCATCAATAATAGCCACCGCCAGCGCAAGGGATGAATGGTTGGGACGGAGTGAGAGAGAAACATGTTGATGTTTTGACGGCAGGGTACTGCTACTATGTATGCAGTAAGGTACCTATGTAAGCAAACTGTGACAACTGCATAAATGTGAATACCACCTTGGGTTGCGCATCAAACAGCACAAAAGCGTTCGGGCAGTCTAACTTAACTCGTGAGATAATATTCCGTTAGTGATAACTCATGCACTTTAGCAGTGTCTCGTTCGCTAAGTGCCTAGCGGCCCTGGGCGTTGAGCGCTACGGGCCTCCCCCCCAGTCCGCATCCGCACCACCCCTGTTCCCCAAAATTAAAACGCCCCAGGCGCATCCACAGGTGGGTCAGGTACCGCACGCAGCTAAAATAGACGGCCGAGGTACCTGTCTCAGCGCGGCGCCGCTGTCTCGTCGCAAACGGGAGTTGCCCATGCCCACCTGGGTCTAATGCGGGCAGGCACCCCCGGGCAATCGCCATTTCCTTCTCGGTGCGGTTGTTCCTGGCGGACGAGCAATCGGGGCTCAAACACCAGATGCCGGCACCACCACCGCCCACTCTCTGCATCCTTGAGTCCTCACGTCCCTCTTCTCACCTCTGCAACTCGGCAACTCTCCCTCCCTACCGCGCACCGTGACACGCCCACACAGGCTTTCTACAGGGCCCTGCTCCTCTTCGTTCCTCGTCGCCGGGTCTTGGCCATTAACTACCTAGTCTACGAAGTCCTGCCATCGTCGTCTCGAATCGTTCCAGCCTCGTTCCGCTGTCGCGCTCCCCCCCAGTCGCGGCTAGACACTTCCACCCCCTAATAATATCCTGGTCTGAAAGCTCTGGCCCGAAGCTCTGGACTCGCTGCCCCTTCTCAACTCTCTCTCCCACCCTGTCCTGGGTCTCGTCTCGTCTCTCGTCTCTTTCCTCTCCCTCCCCCATCCGTGCCTGGCCAGCGTTGTTCTCGTCGCTGGCTCCTCCCAACTGCACGCCCAGCCCGACAACAATCGACAGGAACGAGCCAAGCTGCTCATCCTCAAGGGCCGGCCTCCAGCATCACCTTCTTTTACACCTCTTTCGCGACGCTCGTTTCTTCGCTTAATCCTAAAACTAATTAACGCCAACTGCAATCCCTCGTTTTCTCGACTGTCCCGAACCGAATCCCTCGCGTCAACAGTCCGCCACAACTGCAAACTCCTCGCTCCGATCCTTCGTTCAACGGAACCAGGCTTTCAGTTGCGATTACCACTTGACTATTCTATCCGCCAGCAAGCAGATTCTTTACTGTCGACAGGTTCAAATTCGACGTCTTGACGAACCCCGTACCGACGACAATCTGCAGTGAAGGACTTTTGCACCCGGACATTTTCTCCCGACGACCATGAACGCGGAGATTCCTCAGTAAACAGCATTCATTGTGTTTTTCTCCCGTCGCCAAAACAAGATTTCGTCATGTCTTTACCAACGGCTCAGTCACAGGCGGGGAACCGCTCAGTGGGCAAGGTCCATTCTCGAGCAATGAAACGTACATCACTCAACGCGAGAAGTGTTGCCTTGACTTTGCTCTCCGCTGCACCAGCGCTTGCAGCGGCCGAGACTTGTATTTCACTCAAGGGTTCCACTGCCTGTCCTGCTTTCGAATCCGCTTCCATTTCGGTCAATTCCTCTTCGGGCGAGTTGTGAGTTAATGAGCTCTGTTCTGGATAGTACGGGTTTGACTGACAAAATATTAGCCCGTTTATGCTGTATGTGGCTGATAGAGAGGACTTCGACCATCAGCTTTCTACCTACGTTAAAACTACCTATGTTGAGACGAAGTGAGTCATTAATGCAGCCATCCTACTCGGCCGCTTACTTACATGCCATTAGATACGAAGACACCTTTGGGTGCTCAAACGTTGACTTGACAGATCCAAGTGAGATGTATGCCCGATTCACCACCACGATAATATGCAATGCCATCGTGCAGAAGTCGATCAGCACCTGCGATCTCTCTGATGAGGAATCTCGACCCTTGTGCGCCGAAACTTGTGCCGAATTCGCCCAGAGTGAGGTTTACGTTACCTCGGACAGTGATCTCTGCTCAAACCCGCAAGCCGACCTGGTTGGGTTGATTAGATCCGACTTCACCATTTGTGCTCTGCCCGAGGCCGCCCTCGACAGCTCTACCTGTATATCCGGCATGGATAATGAGTGGAACAACTGTGGCTACGGAAACAGCACCATGGGACTTTGCTCATACTGTGCCCAAGGCGGGATTAACTCGACCGATACTTGCTGCTACAACTCAGATGCAGAGAATCGCTGCAAGAATGTCGACCTGCCCTCGCTCACAGCCACCATGACTTTCACCGCGCCTACCGCCTCTGCGTCGCCTTCATCAACCAATTCCGGCGGCAGCAGTGATAACGACAACAGCGACGAGGACGACGACAACAACGGTAGTAGCAATGGCCTAGGAGGGGGCGCAATCGCTGGCATTGTGATCGGTGCCCTTGCTGGACTTGGTCTCCTTGCTCTTGCACTGTTCTTCTGCTTGAGAAAGAGAAAGGGAAGACCAGTCAGCCCCAAGGGAAGCATTTTCAATCAGCCATCTCCAGCAAGGAAAGGGCCGGCAATGGCCCAAGCAGGCTCTAACGCACCCACAGGCTACGAGGTACTTCCAGGAGGACGTATCGCCCGGATGTCGGCCTTGGAAGGTCACTCTGGGAACTCTCCTTCTCACCATCGCGACGATTCTTCAAACGTTGGAGCTGGATACATTCCCTCTCGACGTAGAGCAGCCGACAACTCTTCATCCGATGAATTTGGCGAGAGCCCTGAATCTGAGCCACGTGCCGGTATCCTTAGACCGCCTCCCAACCCTAGGAGAAATGGGTCTTTGTCGAGTGGCTCAGTCCTGGGAAGCTCCGTTCCGCAATCGCCCACAAGTGCAGGTGGATTTTCGTCACCGCAAGCGATGACCAGCCAACAGTCGGAGCAACTCCCTTTCTTCAAGGATTATTACTCTTCAGACGACATTCACCCAAGCGACCGGGTCGCCGTTCTGTGGGCTTATCAACCCCGGGCCACGGATGAGTTCACTCTCGAACGTGGAGACATGCTCAAGGTTGTAGGCATCTGGGACGACGGATGGGCAACCGGTATCCTTCTCAACGAGAAGGCCGAGGAATGGGAAATACGACGACAGGCTCAACGAGACAGTGGTGTGTCCAACACCTCGGGTCGTCGTGATAGCTCACCGATTGGCGAGGGTGAGATCAAGGCATTTCCCTTGGTGTGTGTCTGTCTCCCTGAACACTGGAGGAAAACCATCGAAGGCGACGGATCGACCGAATCCGGCTCCAACGGCTTCCCAGGCCATTCGACCATCTCATGACCTTAATCCACAGTCACGACGTCTATCCTTTTGAATAGGACCCGGTGAAGGTATTCCTTGTTGGCGCATTGGCTTTGGCGTTTCGGTCTCAGGCGTTTCTGGTTGGCATACGCAGCGCCACCTTACAGATATTTTGCGTCACTCGCATTGCGGCAACTGGGTCAACCCTGGGCGGCTCCCCAAAGGAGTACCCTGGACCGGTCGTTTACCAGAACGCGACAAAGGAATTCCATCCACCCGATACGCTTTAACGCCCTTTTATTTTCTATCTTCGACGACCTACGTAATCTATCCGATAGACCTCGCGTCATGACGACAACAGTGAGGCGGGCTCTGGGCTCCTCGGGCCTTCGCTGCGCCACCTCAACTGCGCGAGTAGTTTGAATACGGCGAAGAAGACACGATTCTGATAATATCACGACCAATGGAGGGGCCCTCCTCGTTTCATTTCACGTGTTTATTTTATATACCCGGCGCGACCCAAGGAGTTTCAATACTGTGGAGGCCGGGGAGGGTCGCCAGCCAAGTAATTTTGTGATTTTGCTAGAGAGTGGTTGAAGAGATTCTTCATTTGCGGCTCAAGGTGGTCTTGGGTGAAGACCAGGGGGATGAGGACAGAGGCATGAGGTTGGAAAGCATGTTGATGGCCTAGACGAGGCATCATCTAGCATCGTTAGACCTGGTGCTACTAGATGGCATCGGTATTGATAGAGCCTTGGGCCGTCATGAGAAACACTCGGCCGATTTACTTAGTTGAAATGCAAATGAGGTGTCTTTGGATTTGATTGTGCATTAATGCATTGTCCCTCTGGTATCTTTGATAAGGATACTCTGTAGTGCACTTGAAACTGGACTAGATAGATAACTTGGTCCCCAGGCCTTGAACTGGACACAAACTGCCCCACCGCGGGGTGCTGGCTGCACATCGCTGGAGGGGCAGGAGAAGGTAGCTTCTTGTTCCTCAAAACATTCCTCGTCCCACGAGCACCACCTGTTCCTTTCTCATCTTCGTACGTCAAGTCCGTCTCTGAAACATCAGCACAATGGCCGACTCCAAGGCGAACGCGGAGGCTTTAGTCCCCAAGTTCAAGCTGGACCGCATCCTCAACCAAGGTAACTCGCCAGTTCCCGCGCACCGCACACACACACTTCTCTCTTCTCGCCAGCTCTCTCTCGGTAGACGATAGTACTGATGTGCGTCATATCCCAACGTAGACCAGGCTGGCCGCCGCACGTCTCTCTACGGCCATGTCGACGAGCAGCCCGCGCTGCTGATCCTCGAGCGCGCGCCGTTCCCCGCCAAGCCAGAGTACCTGGCCGACGTGCCGGCGACGCTGGCTCGGCTGCAGAACCTGGGCGCAAACGACATCTATCACTGGTACATGGCGCGCAGCGGCGTGGAGAAGGCGGCGGGCGATGACTTCTTTGCGGACCTCAAGATCAACCTCATTTGCCCGTGTACGGAGGCGCACGTCAAGAAGTATAGCAAGCAGGGGGTGCGGTTCGTGACGGAGACGCCGGAGATCTACAGGGACAGGATCCGGCCGTACATGCTCAGCAAGCGGGAGCAGGGACGGCTGAACTGGGCTTTCAACATTATCGAAGGGAAGAAGGAAGTCGAGGACGTTATATACAGGACCAAGCTGGGAGAGGCGGGTGACGAGGGCTTCCTCCTCCTGCCCGACCTGAACTGGGACCGCAAGACGCTCGACGCGCTGCACCTGCTGGCGCTTGTGGAGCGACGGGACATTTGGTCGCTGAGGGACCTCCGTAAGAAGCACATTCCCTGGCTGGAGCACATGAAGGCCAAGCTGATCGCGGCCACGGTGGAGACGTACCCGTCCATTGAGCCGGACCAGCTCAAGCTGTACGTTCACTACCAGCCGACCTACTACCACTTCCACATCCACATCGTCCACGTTGCTCTCGAAGCCGGGGCGACGCAGGCGACGGGCAAGGCGGTCGGACTGGAGAGCATCATGGAGACGCTCGGGGCGATGGCTGGGGACGACGAAGCGGGCATGGACGGCATCTCAATGAGCTACACGCTAGGAGAGGCGAGCGAACTATGGACAGAGGTGTTTGAGCCGCTCAAGATTGGCGGCGGAGCTTCTCAATAGCAATGATGAGATCGTTGACGCCGGATCCGTTGGGACAGTCGCTCCACTGCCCGTCGTCACGGATACAGTATATTTCGTTGTTGAGACGGACGGTGCAGCTCTTGGTAACGCCGGCCTGAATTGGTATCAAGTTAGCACGCAGGATTCTTCGCTCTTTGCATAGTATACCCTTCTTTTCCCATCTACGGCCTCGGCAACGTACCTCAGAAGTTCTCTGGATGCTGTGGCGGAGGAGACTAAGGCCATATGCGCCGTCTTCCTTGGTGGCGCATTCGTTGAGGGCCTGGAAGTCAATGGCGTGCTCGAGGGCGCAGTCTTCGATGAGGGCGCGGTCGGGGATCTGCTCGTAGTCGCGAGTCAAGCACATGACGAAGCCGAGGCTGATCTTGGGGTCGGGGTAGAGCTCGAGCGCGCAGAGTTCGATGATGTTGCCCATGCACTCCTCGGGGCCGTGCATGCACTCGACGCCGTCGTTTGAAGTCGGTCTGGACAGGAGGGCGGTGTTAGTAGGGAGAGGATAGTCGATGGAAGCATGGAGGCGTTGGTGAAATTATACGTACTGGCCGATGTAGGAGAGGGTGAAGTTGACTGTATCGTGTACGCGCTGCATGACGGGCAGGATCAGCTGTCGTAGAGCATCCTAGAGACGCGTGAGGTCAGCAAGAGGCATTCCGAAAGTGTTTCGAGTGCGATCCAGGAGAGGAAGCTTACCCTGGTGTCGGGGCATTTGCTGATGATGTGCGCCTCGAGGGGGACGAGGTCGGCGGCGGACTCCACGAAGGCATCGCCGACAACGGACGGGACGTGCAAGGGTTGGATGGCAAAGGGCTGGAACAGCCAGAAGGTGTAGACGACGACGAGGCAGAGGAGGATGGTGGCGACCGGGCGATTGCGGCGGAGGGATCGCGGGGGGGACATGGCTCGCTTCTCGTCCATGGCGACGGGATGGGGGATGGGAGCGGCGGGTTTCGGGGTCACGTCGTACGGTCGGTCGGTCGGTCAGTTGCGAGGAATGAGGGCGGTTGATGGTGGACGATGGTGTCGGGGTTGATGTGGCAGCGAGAACCGATGGAGGCTCTGGGGGGAATGGCGTCACCGGACGGAACTCGTTATTAGGTTCGTACAGTGAGTTACAGGGGCGCCAAAGGTAAAAACGGCTAGTTGATGACCGATATTGGACAGCTGCTTACTACAGCATCTACGCGCCCCTGGAGCCCCAAAAGTTAGGGAGCGTTCGGCCCGTACGATGGATGGATGGCTGCAAGGACCAGGCCTGGGCTGTGGCTCAGAGGTTAACGTGGTGGAGTTCCCCTCACAACCGCCTGTAAACTTTCGGCCCGGGAGTGGTTTTGTTAGGTGGACGACCAACGGCCCATGGAACCCAACGGTTACAGTGCATGCAACGGTGCATGCAATGGCAGTCTACATGAGAGATGCGTCAGAGCAGCTGTTGATCAGTGCAGCGCATCACGGCTGTAAAAAGCCGTGGGAATGCCCCGATGAGGAGGACTAACTTAGAGGCGTGAGCATGCGCCTCCTCCTCCTCCACTCGGGTGTAGCTTATTATTTATGTGTTAGCATGGAACTGCGAGTGGTAGGTACTTATACTCGATGGCTCCCCTCCTGTTCCTAAGACCACCTATCCCAGTACTTAGGTTTAGCTCCTGATATCGGATCCCCAAAGTCCCTTTTCTTCTTCTTCGCCTTACCTTATTCTGGACAGCGTCGTGGTTGACTGACGCCAGACGGGTTTGCAGCTTGCCATTGGTCGTGGCATTTAGTAGTTGCAGGTACATGACTGGCTGGTCACCAACCAACTTCCGTCCTGGTCCTACCTCGGTCTTGCATCACTCTCTGACTTCCACAAGTCGACGACACAACACTATCACTGACGAGATTCCGCCTTGTTGTCCGATACAAAAGACACTGCGTCACTCTCTTCAAACGACAGCTCCTCACCACTACACCCTCCCCCGCACTCTGGCCCAAGCTTCACTGGAACAATGCCCTAGAACTCCGAGATCGCCAGCACTACTCTTGCCTTCCCCAGTTCAACCCCAGATCCGCGTCCACGATGGCCTCCCCAACTCCCTCGATCCGCGACTTCTTGGGGCCGCTCGAACTCGACCTCGACAAGGCCTACACCCTGTCTCAGGCCTTCCTGCGGACGTTTGAGAAGCTCGCCCTCGAATCGCCAAACCAGTTCCTGCCCACGCCCATCACCGAGTCTATTCTGCGGCCCGCGCATGAAGGGACCCAAGGACGGTGAGTTATCGGCGCCCCCGGCAGCTCTCCCCCGCTGGACCTACTGGAACCGAGCGTCTCGCCACTGTTTCTGGGATCCAATAACTGACAACAAGCGTCCAGCCATCTCGCCATAGATATGTAAGTCACTTGCACATCTGCGTTGCCGTTCCATGGAGACTATTTCCAGTGTTGCTTTCGATTTCGATATTGAATGTTGTTGTTAATGAATTCATAGCGGGGGCACCAACCTCAGGGTTGGGTTCGTCGAGCTGCTGCCCAAGCCATCATCGGATTTAAAGGCTGCTCAGGTTGACGGTCATGCTCACAGTGGAGCCCTGGGTTACCACCGGGAACCTCCCAAACGCATGCAACGACTCATGGAAAAGTCCTGGCCCATCGACGACCACCTGAAGAACGAGAACTCCGACAGCCTATTCTTGTGGATTGGAAAGTGCATCGCCGAGGTCATCAGCGATGGCTGCAAGGCCTTGCAGCTTCCTGTTGACCGGCAGATCCCATTGGGGGTTACCTTCAGCTTCCCCATGGTACAGCATTCGTTATCCGAGGCGACCCTCATGACCATGGGCAAAGGCTTTGCCATATCGTCCAATCTCGACCTTGGCGCTCAGTTGCTCGATGGGTACGACCGCGCCAAGTCACCCGACCTTCCACCTATTCGCGTCGAGGCCATCGCAAACGATTCCGTGTCGACCCTGGTATCCTTCGTCTTCACGTATGACGAGTCAAATACCCGCAGAGGAACCATGGGCCTCATTCTCGGTACTGGCTGCAATGCCACAATCCCCCTGAGACTGGGTCAACTGCATCCAAGCAAGCGTCCGCGACACGTTGTCGTTGGCCCTGGAGAAAACCTAGACGACGTTAAAATCACAATCAACACCGAATGGAGCATCAACGGGTCGGCGCCTCCATTACGGGAACTCGGTTTGGTGAGCCGATGGGACGAAGTGCTGGATTCACAAAACGAGGCCCCGGGCTTCCAGCCTCTGGAGTACATGACAGCCGGGAGATACCTGGGCGAGCTCGGACGCATCATGCTGGTCGACTACATGACGCGTAGCCTCGGAATTGCTGCAGACACATTGCCAGCAAAGCTCCTGCGGCGGCACGGTCTCACGACGACATTCTTGAGTCACTTCAAGCCCCTCAAGTCGCCCAATCTGCTATCTAGCCTGAGGGCGGAATTTCCGGAATCATCAGGGTCGGCGACTTTCACCTGGACAGAAAACCTTGCTACTGCGCTCTATCAAATTGCCAAGGCCATCGAGGTTCGCGCCGCCGGCATAGTAGCCGCGGCGACGTTGGCCTTGCTCACCCTCTCCGGCGACGTTCCCCCCGAAGGATCGCCTGCAGCGGATCGGGCTTACAAGTTGGGGGTCGGTTACACGGGCGGCTGCATTGTCCACTTCCAGGACTATTTATCGGACTGCCAGTGTTTTCTGGACCAATTACTGAAGAAACGCCTTGGCAGCGAGAACTTGTTGGAGGTGGTTTTGAGTCCCTGTCATGATGGGGGTATCGCGGGAGCGGGCATTCTCGTGGCTGCGGCGTCATCGACAACCACGAACAGCGCGAATTAGAAGTTGAGCAACCTGGAGTCCTGGAGCGGCCGGTCCGCCTCGGCAATTGGCACGGCAGATATATCGCTTTGAGACGGGTCACAGCGATACAAGCGTTGGGAAGGTTGCGGGACACTGCACACTGGCATGCTTGCTTTGGAGCATTCGGTGTCAGAAAGAGCCTGAGAGATGGGCCATTGATAGAGAAACAATAGGTGGTTCAGACAGTGAAGTACCCCAGTGAGCCATCGTGTTTCGATACCCTACTGCTGAGTGCGAGTTCACAACTGTTGGTTTGGTGTTGACTCACTCGCCGCAGTGCAACAGCTCCCAGGAGTCATGTAAGTCGGCCGACTAACGCGCCGAAACTGCCTGTAGCGGGGCGGATATGCGTAGATCTACAAAAGGAAGTCTCCCCGAAAAAGTCAGCGATCACGACAACGGTCACGGGTCCACCAGCAATGTTCCGCTATAATGCGCCGCTAGTTTTCATTGATTTATTCCCTTATTTCCTTATTCCTCGTTGCGATAAACTTCCCTATCCAGATCACCAAGCCAAAACCGGCTGCTGCGTTCGATATGAGCCCTTCTTCGAGAAACGGGCGCGCCGGACGCTCAGACAGCTCGGCCGCAGCTACGGGATCCTCCCGCTCCGAGAACGTCCCCGGTCCGGTGCCGGTTCCGGTGTCGGCGAACCACCGGAGGACTCGCGACGACGACGATAACAGCGGCAGTGAGCTCGGGGTCGATGCCGCCGGGTTCGAGGCCCTCTCGAGGTCGTTGACGACGACGGCCGGGCTCTTCCTTGAGCCCGAGGCCATGGAGAATGCCATGCTGCGGCCCGCCGTGTCGAATCCGGTGCTTTGCAAAGACGACGGCGACGACGATGCTTCCGACTGCGAGCCCGACGAGGACTCTCCGCTGCTGCGCCAGCATTCACGGGGATCGTCCAAGGCGCATCCCGAGGGCTCGACGGCGACGACGCCGTACCTCAACAACACGTCGGTGACGCGGTTCTGGTTCATATTCTCGCAGCTGCAGCTGTCGTACTTCATCGCCGCCTTCGACGGCACCATCATGGCGTCGTCGCATCCCGTCATCACGTCGTACTTCCACGCATCCAACTCGGCCTCGTGGCTGTCAACGGCCTTCCTCCTGACCTCGACGGCGTTTCAGCCTCTCCTGGGCCGTCTGTCGGATGCCATTGGGCGCAAGCCGCTGTTCGTCGGCTGCATTGGCGTCTTCGCTTTTGCGACCATGTGGTGTACGCTGGCGCAGAGCATCGAGAGCTTCATCGTTGCGCGGGCGTTTTGCGGCCTCGGAGCCGGTGGTGTCATGACGCTGGGCAGCATTATCCTCAGCGACCTGGTCCCCATTGAGTAAGTTCTATCTTCCCTCTGTCGTCTGGTGGCTCTAACAGCGAACCACAAAGGGACCGCGGCAAGTTCCAATCCTACATCAACGCCAACTACGGCGTCAGCTCGGCGCTCGGGGCCGCGACCGGAGGCGCCATGGCCGACTACTTCGGCTGGCGCTGGGAGTTCGGCATCCAGGTGCCGCCGCTGCTGCTGTGCATGGCCATATCCATGGTGGCCATCCCGGACGACCTGGGCATCCTGGGCGAGCGCAAGAGCGTGTGGCAGGCGCTGCGGGAGTTTGACGCCAAGGGGTCGTTGTTGCTGACGACGTCGATAACCTTTGTGATTCTGGGACTGGTGAGTGGGAATTCCGGCTTATGCTACGCATGTTGTTGCTAACCATGTCGTTTGTCTAGAACCTCGGAGGCAACGTTCTACCGTGTAAGTGCCACCACTCACCATGGACCTTCTTCACCAGAAGAGAAACTAACACACTTCGCAGGGTCGCATCCCTTCGTCATCGCCTCGCTCGCCATCTTCGTCGTCGTGTTCCCGCTGTTCCTCTGGGTCGAGTCCTGGGTGCACAAGCCCATCATGCCGCTGCACTTGATCCGCCAGACGCCGCGCGCCAACCTCATCTTCGGCAACTTCATCGCCGCGCTGCTGGCCAACTCGATCCTCTTCAACATGTGAGCCCTCTGCAGCCGCGAGAGTTTCCCGTGACAGTAGACTAACGCGCAAGTACAGCCCCCTGTACTTCCAGGCCGTCCTCCTCACCTCCGCCACCTCCTCCGGCCTCCGGCTCGTCATCCCCACCATCGCCGCGTCCGTCGCCGGCACCTCGGTCGGCTTCGCCGTGACGTGGACGCGGCGGCTCAAGTGGCCCGTCTCCAGCGGCACCATCTTCCTGCTCATCGGCACCGTGTGCCTCTCGTGCCTGCGCCGCGACCTTCCGCCGCGGCTGTACCTCTTCATCCTGCTGCCGTCGTCCATCGGCCAGGGCTTCCAGTTCCCCGGCACCTTCATGGCCATCCTCGCCACGTCGAAGCAGTCGGAGCAGGCTGTCGTCACGAGCACGCTCATCCTGTGGCGCAGCCTCGGCCAGGTCATCGGCATCGCCAGCAGCAGCCTCGTCCTGCAGAACGCCCTGCTGCACTACCTCGGCAAGTTCGTCCAGGGCGACCAGCGGGACGAGGTCATCCGCCGCGTGCGCAGCTCCGTCGAGGAGGTGGTCAAGCTGGAGCCGAGGTATCGCGAGCAGGTCATCATGAGCTACGAGGCTGCTCTGCGCTTGACCTTTATCACCTGTGCCGTCATTGCCGCCATCTCTGTGGCCTTGATCTTGCCCATAAAGCTGCCCCGTCTCGGTGTCAGGAAGAGATGAATGTGTACAACTTCTCAGTGTTTCAAGAAGAGCAACGGAAAAAAGACACGGACGACAGCATTGATAACAAAAATTGCACGAGGGAATCATACTACAGAATGAACGAATTAGCAATGGTAGACCGCATAGCAACAGCAGACCGTATTTGTCAGGATCAATTGACATCAAAGTAACCTCCCCGCGCTTGTTGGCCCCTAATTAATCGTACATCCATTTTGTCCCCTCTAATGAAACCCATTCACGCCGTCCGCCAGCAGAGCATCCAGCTCTCCCTTGGCCTTCCTATATCCCTCCTGCGCCTCTCTCTCGCGCCGGGTGACGAACCCGACTTCCTCTCGCAGGGCGCTGAGACGTCGTTCAATGGCAACGTCTTCCGAGATTGCCAGCGTCTTGAACGCGCTCAGCGCCACCCGGGCCTTCTCCAGGGCCTCGGAGGCGTCGCCGACCTTGTCCTTGAGCATCTTCTGTCGCTTCTGGTAACCGCCGAGGTGCAGAGACAGCTTCTTCTCCAGCTTGGCTCCCTGTTCGGCCGAGGCCATGATTGACTCCTGAACGGACTACTCAATGGTTAGTACTTGAGGCTGGGGTCCAAGGCGTAACTGGGAACTTACCTCAAAAGCGGCCGCCATGGCCACACCCTCCTCTTCCTCGTCATCGTTGTAACAGCCCAGACCCAAGAGTAGTGAGCTGCTCGCGCGAGCCTCAAAGGCAGATTGGATATGCTCTAGACTAGGCAAGGGCTTTGTCTCGGACAGAATCAAAAGGCGAGCTTCCGCAAGGGAATCGTCGTCGAGCTGAGGGATAACCTTGGGCGCACCCTTCACTTGTGCACCGGGTAGGGGGTATTTCATGGCATCGTTGGCCATGAGGGCCGCCGACTCCTTGGCGATAAGAGCTTCGGCGGCGTTGGTCAGCGCATTGGCTTTCTTTAATAATTCGTCCACGTCGACAACTGCTGGTCGCGGAAGGCTGCGCTGCATGACTTGAGTTCGCCGTCGGAACTCGATGGCTTCTTCAGCTTCTCGCCTCTCGCGCTCTCGGCGGTCACGCTCCTCGGCATCCTCCTCGGTCGCATCCTCAAGCTCCATCGCTTCCCGCTGCTCATCGGGGATGTCAAACTCCCATTCGACATCTTTTGGCTTGGGAAGCGAAGAGAGGCCAGACCGTAGCTGATTTCGCATCGCAAGGTCCCGCATCTTGATATCTCGAGGGGTCGCCGAAACCATGGACATGTTGTCGTCGTGGTTTAGTGCGAGGGTATCTCGGGGTGTCCGCATTGGCGTCTGTCCGGGCGGGCGAGGTGTTGCACCGGCACCGTTGGCTCCCCTCAAGGGTGTGGCCATTGGGTTCGGTGTTGCCATGGTCTGTTTCCGAGGAGTGATGCCATCGAAGCCTGTCGAGGCACTTCCCTGGTGAAGAGGAGTGTTTTCGCCCCCCAAAAGGGCCGACTGCGTATCGTTGAGAGCTCGAATGTTCCGAATCTCGTTGGCGATGTGATCGTCTTGTTCGGGGGCTTTCGGTGTCCGGATGGGAGCATTCGAGTTGAGGGTCGAATACGTGCTGACAAGTCCTCGGGTGGCATCATTCTCGCTTTCTCTGGCTCGAATGTTGGCGGCCTCGCCCATCTTGCCCATCTTGACGATATCCTCCAGCTCTCCCTCGCTGACCTGCGGCGCTGGCAAGACCAAAGAGCGTCGTTTGCTGCTCTGCTCGGCCTCGCGAATCTTCTGCAACTGGCCAGCCTTCAGAGCCGCCTTGGTCGACTCTGACGCGCTGTCCTTGTCGTTTTTCTGTCGCTTTCGGCCGTTGTCATCCTCGCCCTCGCCCTTGCGCTTGTTGGCGAGCTGTTGCTTGCGGGGATCGAAGGCGGCGCGCTGAGCCTCGTTCAGCACCAGTTCCTCCGAGGTGTCGTAGAAACCGGTCAGGGCCCTCTTCTCAAAAGGAATATCCGCATTGTAGTCCATCTCGCCCTTCTTCCGCGTCGTGACCTTGACATTGATGCCGGCCGTCTTCAGTTCTCTCCGCTTCTGCAGAGCAGCCAGGCGTCGCGACTCCTCTTGTTGGCGCTCTCGCGCCTTTCGCTTCGCCTTCTTTCCCTGTGTGTTCGCCAAGCGGGCGCGAGCCTCGCTCAACATCTCCTTTTCGTCCTCGTCGAGATCGATCGTGTCGGGCCGGGCGGGCTTGGTTTCGGGGTCTGGGTCGAGCTCACCGGGGCGGAGCCTCCTCACATCGTCGGCGCTGGGCGCCTGAGTCTCGCCGCCATCAGGGCCGGTGAGGCCAAGGCCGGACGACTCTCGCGACTCGGCTTCGTCAAGGAGCTTCTGGTACCGCTCGAGGCACTGGTTCGCGGTTCGGCCGACAATAGGGGCGATGGTGCGCCACTGGGTGGGCATGATCTTGGCGAGGTGCAGCAGCTTCTCATCCTCCTCCTTGCTCCACTCGATCTTCTTGATGCTGGGGTCGAGCCATTCGCTCCATCGCGCCTTGCACTGCTTGGGGGTCTTGCGAGCGAGCAGCGAGGACACGCGCGCCCATTGGTTGAGGCCATACTTGGAGACGGAGGCCTTGAGGATTTCATCCTCGATGTTGGTCCAGACTCCTCCCTTGACGACGGGCATCGTGACGGTGGTATTGGAGTCGCGCTGGCGTAGCGTTGGATGCGATCGAGTCTGTTCACGGCTTCAAAACACGCCTTCCTGAAAATATGCAGGCCTACTTAGGCGTGACGGAAGAGCTTTGAGGCAGAACGTGCTGAGTCATGCTTTTGGGGTCGTTGATTGGCTAATTAGCACATGGCTGGCTGGGCGCGCGACCCCAAGCTGTGACCCACCTAGAAACCAGGGCGCGCTACAGCGTCTTACAGTAATACAAGCTAAAAGATAGCAGTGTCATGGCATCGTCGTCAATGGTTCTCCTTGAAGTCTTCTGGATTTGCTCTTTTTTTTTTTTCCGTTCTCGCTTAGGTAGGGCCACGAGAGAATGACTGTTTCCCCCTCCCAGAACATCTCCTCGTCATCTGGTGCGTCTTTGTAGTGACAGATTGCGTCAGCTCAAGGTGCTCGGTATTGGCTACCTATCTTATTAGACCCAGGAAATGCAGCATGGTTACTCCGTACGAAAGAGTCTTATCAGGGTCACAACCAAACACAAGCCGGAAATAATGCATACCTAAAACTAAAGTTCCTCCTGTTTCATCGGTCCACGTCAACAATCTGAAATGATGATGATTGATGATAAACCAACGTAGTGATGACTCGGCAGTTGCGGGTCGTCGTCGGCTTTATCGAGCTACCGAACCCCGACGGTTGGGCTGGGCCTAACGCATCGAGCCAGTCAATGGCTATTCCGAACAGCTTAGACCCAGATTCTCGGAATATCTCCTCCCTGTTGACCTGGGCTTATCGGTGAAATGTCCAAGTGGCTGCATGATAGTCTAATCGCGGAGTTGTTTCGACGGACGGCGCAGTGGAGTGCGTCATCCATTTGTTCGCTGGCAACCACCACCTCACTGCTTAGCTGGCTTGGCTTGGCGGGCTTGCAACTGCTTGTTCGGGTCAGGGATGATGTCGGTTGCCTTGTCTAGAAGAGAGCGAAGACAACGCATGAATAGTAAGAGCATTAAAGCGTGTGTCTGTAGACTATTCGTCCGGAGTGGAGGTGACACAAGAGCTTCCAGCTGTAATTACTATGTAGGTATTCGGGCCCGCGCCTCCGGAGTCCGAGTCGTGAACCCCGGCCCTGTAGGAGTCTACTACGTAGCGGGCTCCTGGCGCTTGGCTGGGTCCGGGTAGCTCGTCTCCACCATCAGCATACCTAACCAAGTCAAACGCATCTCCAAAGTCCGCAGTTCAGTCCGCTTCGCTTCCCTTCCCTGTTCCATTAATAATCCAGTTCCTCGCTCCCTTCCTGTTCCATGTTTCGTGTCTCTGCCCGGGCTTACATACGTAGTACATTCCCCTTCCCCTGTGACATGGCATCTATACGGCCTTTCCTCCTGCTAAGCCTATCTCTTCTTCCTTGATTCTGGTGGCAACCTGTCGCATAGATTCGAAGCGCCATGCGATAGCTCTCTTGCTTGTCAACATTGCCCTCCGATAGCCGACCTGCCCTGCGCGTGCAATCCTCGATACCCGCTGTCTGTCTTATCGATTCCGAAGACTCGTCATAGTACTTGCGCGTGTGTAACTTCTCGTGCGCGCAGCTACTGGTCCACCATGGCGAGAGCGAAACAAACCGGCGGCAACTCCGCGACAGCGACGACGAACCCCACCACCGAAGATAGCGAGACGACCCGCCTGTTGAACGACGACAACCAAAATACTTATATCGAGTTCGGCGCAGATGCCGCCGAGGGCGGTTGGGATGGCTATAAAGACTTCGAGGGCTTGCCGTGGTGGCGCAGACCATCTGTGTGCTCATCCGTCGCCACACTCTATTCGGCATGTCAGTTCTGACCGCGTACCTAGGTCGTCTGGCTGCTTGGGCCCTTTGCCATATTCACCCTCGCCTTCGGTGGTGTCATAGTGCCGAGGTTGAACTTGTGAGCATTTCTCCTTGCCAATCACTGCTCCCGCCGGAGCACCATCTTCTGCGTTTGCTGACCGTAGGGCTGAACACAGGATCCTCGATCTCGTCTGTAAGCAGTACTTCGCCGATCAGAAAATCCACAACCCGGACACCGTCTTCAACCCCGTGCTGCTGGGAAGTGATAATCCGCAATGCGCCATCCCCGAGGTCCAGAGGAACGTAGCAACCTTCATGCTGGTCATGAACTTCATCACCGGGCTGCTGAGCGCCGTGGTCGCGCCGCGCATAGGTCACCTGTCTGACAGGTACGGCCGGACGCGCCTCTTGGCCCTTGCATCCGTCGGCGGAGTGTGTGCCGAATTCATCACCATCTTGGTCGCTCGGTATCCGAATACCATCAACTATCGATGGCTGCTTCTCGGTAGTATCTTCGATGGTATGACCGGCTCCTTCACGGCGGGAAGCATCATGAGCCAATCGTACACGAGTGACTGCACGCCGCCCTCGAAGCGCGGAGTATCGATGGGCAGATTGCACGCATGCTTGTTCTCCGGGCTGGCGTTTGGTCCTCTCCTGTCGGGGTACCTTGTCAAGTGGACGGGCAGCCTCCTTTCCGTCTTCTACGTCGTGCTGGGGTGCCATATTGTCTTCATCTTGGTTGTCGCATTCATCGTCCCCGAGTCGCTCTCCAAGCAGAAGCAGCTAGCAGCCCGGGAGAAATGGGAAAAGGAACAGGAGATGCGCGCCCAGGTTGGGTCGACGTCGTGGCTAGCCACTATCCAGACCGTCAACCCCTTCGCGCCACTGAAGATTCTCTGGCCTCGAGGCCCAGGCACGTCGCCCGCGCTTCGGCGCAACCTGGTAGCCCTGGCCATCAACGACACCATCATCTTGGGGTCCTCCATGTCCGCGGGCGCCGTCACCATCCTGTACAGTGGATTCACCTTCCACTGGGGCACCTTCGAGAGCTCGACGTTCGTGTCTGCCTTGTCCATGGTCCGAGTCGTGGTGCTCATGGGCGTCTTCCCCGTCATCAACTACTTTGGGCGCACACGTCCGGCTGCGCGAAGGAGCAGGCTTGGTCTACCATCGACAGAAACGCACGTCGGTGCAGACCATTTAGACATCTGGGTGCTCCGGGCTGCTCTGATATCTGACATCTTGGGATCTGTCGGTTACTCCCTGGCACGGTCGGACGGCGTCTTCTTTGCCTCTGGTATGGTCACGGCCATTGGCGGGCTCGGCGGTGCTACCAGCCAGGCCATGATTACGAAGCATGTGCCAACCGAACGCGTCGGCCAGATTTTGGGCGCCGTTGGTATGCTTCACGCCTTGACCAGAGTCGTCGGTCCCGTCCTGTTCAACGGGCTGTATGCCGCGACGGTCGGGGTCTTCTCCCAAGCCATATTTGTCCTATTGGCAGTAACTTTTGTCCTCGCTCTAGCAACTAGCTTTTTCTTGAAAACTCACGGTAAGTTTCGTGTCGTGAAGAGTTCTTGTCGCATTGCTAATCCGGCTTCGCAGTTCGTTGGGAAGAGGAGCCCCAGGAAGAGCCGGAAGAGCCACTGGATCCCGGTTTGATTTTTCTCGATGGAGAAGATCAAGTTCGCTTTTAGGACATAGTCGTATAGTTAATTATGTTAAGGAGTACTTACGGAAGAGGAGGTCGTTCCTGGTAGCCGGTACCTATTGGAGTTCAAGGGTAGGCGAAACCTGGTTTTGGGGCGCACGTTGGAATATTTAGGTACACATTTTCTTAGTAAATTTCACGAGGCGCAGTATTTGTGGTTGTATATGACAAATCATTCAGCGGCCCTGGTCGTAAATACGATAAATCGGTCATATGGTAAATGAACAGTTGATGCAGTTTGTTCAATCAGATGTTGCCGTTACGACAGAAGCCCACCCTCTAACTTATCTCTTTCGGGTGGGGCCGCTCCATGGCCGGGACGCACCCGACACATGACATCCGTCCTCCCATCCGAAACTCACTGCTCCATCACACCCGCTCTCGTTGCGCCAACACCTCGACTCACGTTGACTCAATTGAAACCCCACGAAATCATAACGGGGTGCCTGAAGGTCACAAGAGCCGCTGGGTCTCGCCATCGGAGCATGTTCGCGTTGAGGGTGCGGACATCGACAACGTGTTTCACAGCTAGTGGCAGCGTGAGACGCATCATGACTTCCACGGGCACGGGCGGGAGGACCATCAAGTTTGGGCCCTTTGAGGTGACAAAACAGGTGAGTTATCTGGTTCTGTATTGATGGAAGCAAGGAAGGCTGCTTAATTGGGTCGGTGAGCTAGAGAGATCGCATTACTTCCGTGGCTCACCACTCACCACTCATCTCAAGCCTTCTCATCTCATCATCGCCGCCCTATCCCTTCCTTCAACTACCCGAGTCGCTGACCCCATCCCCAGGTCTTCCTCACAACCCCCTACTCCTTCGCCCTCGTCAACCTCAAGCCGCTCATCGCCGGCCACATCCTCGTGTGCCCGCACGCGCCGCTCCAGCGCATCACCGACCTGACACCGGAGGAGACGGCCGACCTCTTCACGACGGTGCAGCTGACGCAGCGGCTCCTGGCGCGCGCTTACTTCCCGCGCCCGGTCCCGGACGCCGGCAGCTTCTCGGTGGCGGTGCAGGACGGCGCGGCGGCCGGCCAGACCGTGCCGCACGTCCACGTGCACGTCATCCCGCGCCAGCCCGGCGACCTGGGCACGCCCGATGTCGTCTACGTCAAAATGGCCGGCGAGGAGGGCAACGTGGGCGGGGCGCTGTGGGATCGCGAGATGCGGCGCCGGCCTGCGCCGGGCGGGGGCTTGCCGCGCGTGGACGATGACGATCGGCATCCGAGGGGCGAGGAGGAGATGCTGGAGGAGGCGGAGAGGTATAAGGTGCTGCTGCGGGAGATGGGAATTGAGTGATGGGGTGCGCGCTCGCGGATGCGTGATGAGCTTACAGGTCCCGGCGTCCAGACATCAGCTTCATCCGGCCCAGTCGGAAACTGTTCTATATCAACAAATGAATCAATGCTCACAAGCCAAACACGGGCCGACCCAGGCTATCACTTGCATGCAGCCCGTGCCCTCGTATGTCCTTCGTTACCCGAGCTGCAAGACCGGCAACCAGACATGGTGATTCGAGGGCCGATGCCTAGCACATGTCAGCGAGAAGTCTAGCGGGTTACATTGACGAGGGAGACAGCCCAGACCTGAGCGCCACCTCGAGCACGGCATAAATGCAGGCTCACAGATGCAGGCTCGAAGGTGTGATGAAATACAAGGCATACCCCATGGTCTGACAATCACGGCTATCAACCATGGGTTGATTTCGCAGGCGCATATGCAAACTAAACACCAACTGGTTACAATTGGCCTACAATCGAGTCAAGGCGCTACTACAGGAAGGACAGTTATGCCGTTTCCATGTAACCTGCGCAGATAAGGTCAGACGACATGAGAGACGACATGAGGCGCTTAGCTGGAACCTGGGCCCTTTGGGTTCTGAATTGTGAGTGCAAATGCCCGAGCCTCCGTTGCCTGGATTAGGCTCGAGTCAGGCAAACTATGCATTAGCCAGCCCGTTCGAGAACTGGTTACCCTTTCCGACGGAGCTAGCCAGGGCCAGGGGCTAGCAAGTTGCAACGACAGCATGACAGGCTTCAGCTTGAGCAGAATCATGCGAATAAGCGGATGGGAGTAGTCACTTCAACAAGCAGTGCCATTTAGCCATCCCGTAGGAAACAGCGAGGTCAACAAGCGATAACAAATGCACCAGATCGACAATGAGGGATAGATAAGAACGCTCGGAGTCTTCGGAAGTGGCCTGAAACCTAAAACTCGCCAATATCACCTGGGGGTTACAACTATTCAACTCGGGAGAAGCCAGCGTTCCATTAGAAGGAACCTGGCGTGAGCTTTCACTGGTACGAAATGTCGTGATCCGGGTAAGTTGCATTTCAATAGACTGATGATGAGACGACGACCAACGACGACTTAGAAGAAGGGTGAAGGGGAAGAAGACACAGGTTGTCTAGATCGCCCTGCAACTTTCTGAATGAGGTGCAGATTCAGGATCCCGAGAGATGTCGAGGATGTTGAACCATGCTCGCGAGTCTGGGACCCCCGCAAATCACCAGTAAATTGCTGCGGGGTTGGATGCGAAGCATCCCATGGGTCATACGGACCATGGCCGGCCTGATAGCGTATGCACTATCGTTAGAGGCACGTACAGCGTATGTAGGTAATGAGAACATGAGCGATCCAGTTTTGCGGTGGGCGGAGTTCACGCGGAACATGAGTCAAGTGTGCCAAAGGTGGAAATTGGATACCAATCCTAGAACCAGAGTCGGTAACATGCGTAGTTATGGTCTTTTCCGCTTTGCTGTTTTGGTTCGAGAGTTAAAACACGAATCAGCTTGGAATAGACCCAGCTTGAGAGAGGACCATGATCCGACTCAGGTGCCCAGCCGCGTGGATGGGACGTCGTTGAACGACCCCACAACGTGTGGCTGACCCCAGTCACTTTTAAAGCGGGAACTAGTGCAAGCCCCGGTTAGCGGACTTCGGTAAATGCATGACGATGGAGGAGAGGGGGCTGATGCTGGATAGTGGGGTCTGGAGTCCGGAGTCCAGACAGGGCCATGAATGGGCATGGATGGGCACGAGGCAGCTCGACGCAAAGAAAGCACAAGCGATGAGTTCCATGCGTAGGATGCGTCGGGGACAAGGCCCGTCCGGTCGAGTGCGTCCATGGGCTAGTCACCATATTCTGGTGGCGCAGATCACAAAAAGGCGGTGGGTGAGAGGGAGCTATGCAACTACTAAGGCATTGGGCGAGTGTGACATAGCTCCAGGTGCTTGTTGGTGTCATCGGAGGTTTGGTGGCCGGCGGTAACTGTCTTGCTAGGGCCGGAGGAAGAGATGAGAAAAAAGACCCCCGGCTCCTCCTAGGCTCTAGCACGGGGCTGCATCGGCGCTGGCGAGGTCCATGAAACCATGCGTGCAGCGTGCAGATCGTCGACCGGGCGGGTCGTAGGCAACAAGACGCGAGCCGCGAGATAAGCGGGTTGATATCAATTGTTTTGGTCCAACGTCGCCGCTTCCATTCAACTCATCTGTCCGGAACGGGTCGGTTGGTTGAGCCCGTCCAGTGTCGTGGGTTTTTCAATCCGAAGGGTCCACTGGTGATCGAGAAACTGATCCTCGGTGTTATCTCAGACGCGGGGAACGCACAACAAGACGAGGAGGGGAGGGAGGAAATGGAGGGAGGAGGGGAGCAAAGGAGAAATCCGGAAAGTTGGCGGAGCGAGTCAACAGGCGAGGTTGCAGATGCGCGGGCGCACAGACAGCCACTAGGCAAGCCGCCAACCTGACGTTGCAACGGCGGCATCGACCGCATCCTGGCCTAGTGTAGAAGGTTCCGGTCTTCGGGGAGTGGCGCTGACAGGACGGTCCGTCCAGTATTCTTGGGTGTTGCGACTGGTGAGTGGTGGCACTTGGAGGCAAACGTCCCTGTTGGGTAACCATTCGAGACTTGATGCTGTCGCACGCACGTGCGGGACCAACGCAAAACATCTAAGACAGGACTGATGGTTGCATTAGACTCTCCCGAGCCGCATTCATCGTCGAGAGAAGGGATGACGGCATGCCTCGCTGAAGCTATGATTCGGTCAATGGCAGGCGGCTGTAGAATGATGGGCGTCCTTCATCTCACTGCCTCCTTACGACTTGCAGAGTCTATGAGACGGCGAATGGGCTGACTTGGGCATGCCCAGACTCTGGGCTGCAGTTTCGACCTGTGTGGTAGGGAGTAACGTGGTCTGTTGCGACCGGGGTTGGGGCCAGGGCAGCACGGAGCTGGAGGGGTTGGCCCGAAAAATGAGCGTGTTCCAATGACTCCAACAGCAGGAGAAAACCATGGCCATTCCTAACGCGGAAAGGACGAGCAAGTTCGTCGAGATTGATGTTACGAGATGAATGGTGAGAACGAGGATGGATGGACGGGAAGCCCGCTGTCGGCTCCGCCTTGCCAGTGCACGGATCAGTGCACGGTGAAATTTCATCTGGATGACGCCCCGTTATCCTCCGCATCCCTCCAATCATATTTCACAGCTTCCGTCTGATGCTGGATACAAGCATACACTAGCGCAGACCCACATCGAATCGACGTCCAGGTAGGCGCGCACAAGCCACATGGACACGAACATTATCGGTCGCGCCGGCCAATCACATTTCACTATTTCCAACGAAGTAGCTGCATGCAG
Source organism: Neonectria coccinea (assembly GCA_019137265.1). NCBI lineage: Eukaryota > Fungi > Ascomycota > Sordariomycetes > Hypocreales > Nectriaceae > Neonectria > Neonectria coccinea. The sequence goes on along the minus strand of WPDF01000087.1, from coordinate 4,169 downwards.
AATCTTGGTCAAGCCCATGCAGGACTTTGCGAGCCAGCTTGGAAAGCCGAGGCCGGGAACTGCACTGTCCGACTGCCCGACCGCTTTACCACCACGGACCACCGCCGACCACCCGTGCTAGCGATGCTCCGAAGGATGCTAAGCAACAAGAAGAAAAAAACACTCCCATCACGAGGCTTCTGGTAGCATGCAATTCAGCAACGCAGTCGATTGTCTTCTACAGTGGGATTCTAAGCTGTAAGTGAGTTACGGATCGGGTTCTTGGGGAGGGGTTGTACTCCTACTGTTACTATGTAATTAGGGGTTCTCTCCCTCCCTCCCTCTCTCCCTTGTGGTCCATGGAAACATCTCGAAAACAGTTGGGATAACCCCTCCACTCCCACCCCTCCCTCTCAAGTGGTAGGGAGGGGTTGTTGTTGACGATCCCAGGATTGTGACCGCCCGAACCATCCGATTCCATTTGCGTAAGGTATGCCGCCAGTTCTCTCGGCTTCTGGGCCATCACTGATTGTCTCGGCATAAGGCTGTTAGGCGTGTGCGGCTCCGCGGGTCATGCATATCTGTGTAAGTGCCTGTTATCATCGCCACCCCCTCCTATTGCAAACGATTCCCGCTCTTGCCTCCATGCTCTTATCGGAGCGTTCCTACCAAGGTAGTCTGGCACAGCCGACCGGCTCCACCCCGGCGTCGCTGCACTTACACGGGTGACGGCTCCAGCAGCCCACGGTTCAAATACGATGCCCTCTCCTTTCCTCTCCCACCCTCTGTCTCTGTTTTGTCTCGCAAGTCTCACACGCCATTCTTCTCTCTGCTGAACACTTGACTCTGCTTGTGTCTATCGTGCCGTGTCTATCCTGCGTTGTTTCTCGGCTATTTTACCATCGCTTTTGCTTGTCCCCTCTTGGCCTCCTTGGCTCACACAATCGTCCCCGTCCCGAGACAGCTTGAACCACGCACCGGAGGCTTCGCGCACCATCACTTGCCACCCTTTCGGCCACCACTCTTAGACATTGTCACATATTGAGGTGTCGACCTGCTACTTGTCTTGCCGCTGTTTGACACAGCCAAGTAGAGAAACAATGGCTCTCCTGGGGCAGCCCCGTGCCCGCAACCCGGATGAGTTCCCGGCCATGCAGCTCTTCCTACTCGGTATGATCCGCTCCAGCACCTTGGAAACGTAGACATCGACTAATGATGTTTCGAAACAGCTATCGTTCGACTAGCAGAGCCCGTGGCCCTGACGTCCATCTTCCCTTACGCGTGGGCATTGGTCAAAGATTTCAAAATTGGCGACGAAAGCCACGCCTCGTTTTACTCCGGTCTCCTCATCTCAGCCTTTTCCCTCGCCGAGGCTGCCATGGGCATGTACTGGGGTGGCTTGTCAGATCGAGTTGGCCGAAAACCTGTCTTGATGCTGGGATGTGTCGGCACCATGCTCAGCATGATCATGGTTGGAATTGCCCCCAACTTCTGGGTTGCTCTGTTTGGCAGAGCTCTAGGCGGCATGCTGAACGGAAACATTGGAGTCATTCAGACCATGGTTGGTGAGATTGTCACTCGGCCAGAACACGAGCGTAAGTTTGCTCCCGCAACGCACATCCTGCCCTTGGCCGCGTGGGCTAACCAGGTAATACAGCCCGAGCATTCTCCATCATGCCGTTTGTTTGGAGTGTTGGCACGATAATTGGTCCTTCCATAGGCGGTATTTTTGCTAATCCTCAACTGTCGTGGCCTCGAGCATTCCCACCGGGGAGCTTGTTTGCGAGGTTCCCGTATCTGCTACCCAACCTGATCTGCGCTGCCATGTTGCTCATCAGTATTTTGTTTGGTTTCTTTCTCCTCGAGGAGACGCACCCAGATTTGCGAGTTCAGACGTCCATGCCGACTGAGACTTGTATATCCTCGGAAGAAACGCCCTTGATCGCATCGTCGGAGCCACGGAATAGCCTTTCGACCGCTGACTTCCAACCCGGAGCGCACCCCGCGTATGGGGCCATGGAAGCTGCTGGAGTAGACTGGGATATGTTTCTCACTGAAAAGGATACGCCGGCACCCGTGCAAAAGATCTGGAACAAGCGAGTCGTCGGCTTCATTGTCTCCTTGTGCATATTCACCTACCACTCCATGACGTATGATCACCTGCTGCCGATCTTCTTCGAAGACGAGCGCGTGGCTGCCTTTCAGACGATGAACACACATGCAATGTTTCCCTTCTACTCCCCCGGAGGGTTGGGTCTCTCTCTCCGTAACGTGGGAATGATAATGGCGGTCGACGGTGGCATCGCCTTGATTGTGCAGGGCATCATCTTCCCCTGGGCAGCAAACAAACTGGGCACCTACCGACTCTTCCTTCTGGTAGCAGTGATGCACCCTATCGCCTACATCATCATGCCCATGCTCCTCCTTGTCCCCCAATCTCTCCTCTACCCGGCGATTTACATCTGTCTCACTATCCGCAACCTTGTCTCCATCACCCTCTACCCTCTCCTCATGATTCTCATCAAGGATGCAACTCCTTGCCCGAGCGCCTTGGGCAAGGTCAATGGCTTGGCTGCCAGTGCGGCTGCTGCGTGCCGCATGATCTCTCCTCCAGTTGCAGGTTTCCTTTACTCTCTCGGCACCAAAGCCAACTGCTCCGCATTGGCCTGGTATGGTAGCGCGCTCATGGCCATTGTCGGGGCTGTCCAGTGCTTCTGGGTGCCGCGAGTCCACAATGATGAGCCTTCCGAGGAGGACGAAATTGTACGCCACAAACAAGTCGCCGCTGTTACCGTCACCGAGGTTTCGTTTTACGACTCTGACTGACGTGATCACGGGGCGCTGGTTCATGGGCAGGGTTTGGAAATGCCATGTGCCCGCGCCATGAAATCAATTGTTTGGCTGGGAGAACCGTCGACCGAGGACGGTTCCCACGTCTGTCTGTACTAGGTGAGCGGTGTGGAGTTTGGATTGTTTTCGGGGCTTTGTCACAAAAAGCGATGTTTGTTTCTTGTCTTTTGTATGGGTTTTGTTAACGAGGAGCGACTGGCATTGTTGTGTTTGCATTTTCTTTGCGGTGGGGGTTGTAGGAATTGGAGCAAAGGAGTTTTGTTGGCCCTCGTCTACTTGAAATCTCTACAATGTTTTCTATAGATCAAAGCGCCAAAAATAATGGATACTCATAGAGGGTCATAGAACTGAATATTGGATAATAAGCTGTGCCAAATGTTTGGTGTCGCAGAAGTTGTGTGGTTATCGTGAGGAAAGCAGAGAAATTAAGGGAAACCCTGAAAGAATTAAGAGATTCATGAAGAAACCAAAAGAGGAGAATGGGACGAAGTTTTTTGATAAACCTACCGTCATTTCTGTGATGTGTAGTCGAGATGTAGTCAAGATGGTGTCGGTCAGCGCCCAATAAAAATTTCGCCACCCACCGAAAGCTGGAGAAACACTGCTCAAATTTTATCACGACGAGTTGGGCACTCACTCCGACGACGATGAACCCCCGAATCCACGGAACCTGACCAAGCCGCTTCTGCTTTTACACAGCACCAAGAGAACAACCGCGTTTGAGGCTCTAGAAGAACAAGAAGAAGAAGAAGAGCACCATCAAAATGGATTTTGAAGCCATCGCCGACCAGATGGAAGCGGCCTTGAAGCTGTCCAAGGCGGAGGAGGCTTCAGGGACGCCGCCCCAGAACAACCAGACCGACGCAACCACGCCTGCGTTGCCGCTGGCAGCTTCCATCGCCAGAGCGAACCGGGGAAAGACGGTGGACGAGGTGGTGGCGGATCTCAAGAAGTCGCCGCTCTTCATGACGGATCTCGACGACGCCGACCCGGACAACGACGACATCGCGGCGCTGCAGGCCCTCGCGTACGAGGGCACGCCGCTGGAGAACGGCAGCGACTTCAAGGACCGCGGGAACGAGTGCTTCAAGGTCAAGGGCTACGCCGACGCCAAGGAGTTCTACACCAAGGGCATCGCCATCCTGTCGCAGGAGGAGCGCAAGCGCACGCGCGGCGAGACGGCCACGCTCCTCAACGCCGAGCCCGACTCGGACGACGAGATCGCCCGGCAGCGCGACACCCTCGAGTCCCTCTACGTCAACCGCGCCGCCTGCCACCTCGCGCTGGCCAACTACCGCAGCTGCTGGACCGACTGCGCGGCCGCCATGCGCCTCAACCCG
>WPDF01000086.1:191954-210235 GCA_019137265.1 Neonectria coccinea | reverse complement strand
CTGACTGACTGACTGACTGACTGACTGACTAACTGACTGACTGACTAACTGTCTAACTGACTATTTGACTAACTGACTGACCGATTGACTGACTGACTGATTAACCTACTTACTAGCTAGCTAATTGACTAACTAACTATCTAACTAACTAACTGATTAACTGATTAACTGGCTAACTAACTAACTAATTAACTATCTAACTAATTAACTAACTAAATAATTAACTATCTAACTAACTAACTAATTAACTAATTAAGTAGCTAACTAACTAATAGACTAACTATCTAACTAACTAATTAATTAACTAACTAATTAACTAACTAACTAATTAACTAATTAACCTACTTACTAGCTAGCTGATTAACTAAGTAACTATCTATTTAACTTACTAACTAACTAACTTACTAACTAACTAACTAACTATTTAATTAATTAACTAACTAACTAGTTAACCTACTTATTAGCTAGCTAATTAATTACTTATCTAACTAATTAATTAACTAATTAACTAACTAATTAATTAACTAATTAATTAATTAATATACTATTTAATTAACTAAAATTAAATAAATTCTAATATATAATTTAAGCTAAGCTTTATAAAGACTTATTATTATAAGTATATAATTAATTTTTCTTATAAAGTAAACTTACTTATAACTTATATTACTATATATATATATTAAGCCTAATTTACTTCTCTTTTAGGTATAAGTAGTAAGGGGTCTTTTATCTTATAGCTTACTATTAGGGTTTTTCTCTCCTATTATAGATTAATCTAAGTTACTTAAAAAGAAGACTAAATAGCTATAAGCTAAATTAGGTATAAATAAATAAATAAGTATAAATAAATTAAATTAAGTTAATTATATAATTAGTTAGTAATATAAAGAAGGATTAATTATATAAGTAATTAAATTAAAGGTTTAAAATAGAATAATTCTTTTATTTAACTAATTAATCTATAGTACTTAAGGTATTATAGCTTATATTTATATACTATAGATATATAATATATATTATATAATTATATAATAATTATAACTATTAGCTTTAAGACTAGCTATATATATTAATTAGTTAAATACTTAGTTAATTAATTAGCTAGCTAGTAAGTAAATTAGTTAGTTAATTAGTTATTTATTATTTATTTATTTATTTATACTTAATTTAGCTAATAGCTTTTTAGTCCCTCTTCTAAGTAATTTAGACTAATCTATAATAAGTATAATAAACTAACCCTATAACTACTATAAGTAAGTATTAATAATAGTATTTATAAAGTTATAAAGGAAAGAGGGCTTATTATATAAGCCTATCCTAAGCCTATTATATACCTAAGCTACTAAGTAGTTATACCCTACTAGTATATAACTCTTCCTCCTTATATCCCTTAAGGCTTAAGCTTATAGCTTAAGCCTATAATATACCCTCCTTCCCTAAGTATAGAGTATTCCCTTAGTAAGATCTATATTAGCCTATATAATTCCTATAGTATACCTATATTTACCCCTATAGTATTACTATAGTAATAATTATCTTACCCTACTCTAATATAAGAGGATTATAATATATACTCTCTCCCCTACTTTCTTTTCCCCTTTATATAACTTCCTTCTTCCCTTTACGCTACTATCCTATAGTGCTTTCTTATCCTTAGTCGCTCCTATTATACTCTTACTCCTCTTACAATCCTTTCCGCTTTATTATAATACTCCTTCTTTAGTCTTTTTATCCCCCCTCTATATTATACCTATCTTAAAAGTTTATACTTTCTACCCTTATTTATATATTCTTACTAACTTTATATAAAGTAATTATTACTATTAGTAATCTACCTTTAAACTTACTTTATAATCCCTTTAGTAGGCCTAATTATTATAATAATAAGACTATAAGTATATTCCTACTTATCTTTAGAGTATATCCGCCTAGCTAACTATACTAGCCTAAGAAGTACTTAATAGGGTAGTTCCTTATCCTTAGGGATTCTAATAATAAAGATAGTATACTCCTAAATAAGATAGAGCTTTCTTACCTTTAGTATATTAACTAGCTTATTAATACTAATAAATCCTTATATATCCCTAAGTATAGTACTAGCTACTAAGTATATAAGAAGGCCTACTTAAAATATATTTAGGTATTATATCTCCTAGCTAGGAATCTATAGCTCTATTACACTTATTATAACCTAATAGTAAGCACTAATAGTATATATATCTTTACTCCCTACTAGAAGAAGAAGGATAGTATCCTAAGTTATACTACCATTTTAAAACTCTCCTTCCTCTATTTTAGTAAGTAGTAATAATAAGCCTTAAATAACGCTAAAACGTAATAAACCCTAACTTAGTCTACCTATACTTACTCCCCCCCTTTTACTACTAAAGCTATACCCTTCCCTTTTATTAGGGATACTTTAGCTCTTATCTTATTAGTATAATCTTTAATTCCCTCCTATAGTAGGTCTTATAGTAGGCTTAATATAAGCTATTAATTATTATAGAATTTCGCTTAGGCCCTTAGAGGCTAGTTCTACTAGCTCTATTAGTAGATTATAAGTTTATTCCTTTCTAAGCCTAATATAAGAGCTAACTATACTTAATTAGAGTATACTTTAATATAACTATAAAGATAACTATTAAGCTACCTATAAGCTCTATATTAATATAGAGTAAATAACCTAAGTCCTAATAAATCTAGTTAAATAGTAGAATACTATCTACCTACCTTTATACACTCTCTACTTATCTATATACTATAGCTAACCCTACTATAAGGAGTATAATAATAAACCTAGTTTTCTTATAGGTAGCTTATCTACTAGCTATAGTTATATCTATTTTAGGATTCCTTCCCTATAATAGTTATACTCTTTACTCCCTAGTAATATAGAATTAGAGATCTTAATATACTTACTATACCCTCTTTTTAGCCCTCCCTATAGTGCTAATTCTAGCTAATAGTAATCTATCCGTTTCTATCCTAAGAATATATTATACTTATCTTAGGCTTAACCTACTATTAAGTTAATTAGAGTTAAAATAAAATATATATATACACCTTATATAGGCTATTATATATTTATATATCTTTTTACTCCTTTTTATAGTTATTTAATACCTTTATATTCTAAAACTATTCTAATAGCTCTTAGGTTAGCTAGTTATAGCCTTTCTACTTAATTAATATATTTTATTATCTCCTATATCCTAGTGTATTCTTAGCTATAAAGATCTTTTCTACTTAGTACTCTTCTACTAATTCTCTATTAATCTCTATTAGGACTTACTTTAGCCTTAGCCTTATATTTAAAAGCAATTAGTTTAAAAGAGGATTATTACTTACTTACTTTACTAAGTCTATATAGAAGGTTAAGTATAGCCCTTAGGGAATATCTAATATTACTATTAGTAGTATTAGTATCTTAATCACTTTATACTTAATAGCTACTTAGTCTAACTTATAACTTAAGCAGTTAGTTTTAATATAATATAGGCTAAACTATATATTATTACTAACTTAAAAGCGCTCTACTAGCTAGTATAATCTAGTTATTACTTCCTACTATTATTACTAAGTATATATAATTACTACTTATATAATATTTATTCCCTCCTTTAGATATATTAGGAATACTATTACCTATCCTTTTGCTAAAGTAAGGCTTCTTCCTATCTTAAGTAGTCTCTAGATAAGCTTTAGGTTAAATCTATATAATAACTTATTTAGACTAATACTTATTACTATAGAGTCCTTACTATTTATAGCTAATTAGTATACTAGTAAGTATATTAGCTAGTTAAACTATATAAAAGAGACTATTATCTAAAGTATTACTTAAACTTCCTAATTAGCTTATTCTATACTACTATTAGTTTATAGATAGTATAAGGTTAAAAGGAGCTACTTAATCTTAACTAGCTTATAGAGTATTATTTAAAACTAGCTTAATTAATCTAATCCCTAATCTATAATAATTTAAGAGGGGAACCTATAGAAATACTATTAGTAGTCTTTAAAGCATTCTATATATACTTCTACTATTATAAAGATTATTACTTCTAACTATATATACTTAGATAGGCAATTTATAATAACTATTAAGTAGTATAAATCCCCTTTCTCTTATACTAATAAATCTATTATAAAGTCTACTAAAATTTATTTTTAGAAATAATTTATAATTAGGAGTAGTTTTAATAAGCTTTATTAATACTATTAGCTTTTATAGCTACTATAATAATAGTAATTCTATATAAACCTCTTTATATCTTAAGATATACTATCCTAATAATAGTCTTATAGTAATAGTTAGAATATAATATTCCTTCCTAAGTGTTCTACTATTAGCGAATTATACACTCTTTATATAAGTATTATTATTAAAGGTTCTTATATTAGGACCTAAAGGTAATTATAGTATAAGAGAGCGCTTTAAGCATTCTATTTATAATCTATAACTTACTCTTTAGTTATAGCCTCCTTTAGGAAATATTATAGATTATTCCTAATCGTCTTAAAGTATACTTAGTATATTATATTGCTCTTTATTGCTTAATCCTATAATAACTAAAGGTATATATTAGAGAATAATATCTTTCCTATTAGGAGTCCCTTAGGGTATTAACGCTAGAGCGCTTAAGCTAAGCCCTTACTAAGGGTCTATATATTCTATCCTATTATATTAAGTATTCTTTCCGCTAGTAATATAGCTTCTTTTAGCGCTTCTAATAGTAAGATACTTACTAATTATAGGATTTTTCCTATCCTTAGTTTTATTCTATCCTTATTTTATTCTCATTAAGAGAGAGCATCTAATTATTATACTTATATACTAGATTAATATTATAAATAGAAATTAAACTATAAGAGTATTTCTACTTATTTCGCCTAGCGTTTTAATATCTCCCTTAGCTATATAAAGTACTTTAAGTTCTTATAGTCTATTAGAATGTAAAATAGCTTTATAATACTCTATAATTCTACTAATTATACTTTAAGATAGGCTACTATTATAAGGAGTTCCTTATTATAGATTATATAGTTCTATTATACTAATATTAAGCTAGCTAAGTAGTATACTATAGGATATAGAATACTTTTTTTATTTACCTATAATAAGCACCCTCTTAGGGCTATTCCTAAGTAATCTACCTCTACTACTATCTCCTTCTTTAGATCCTAAAGTACTAGAATTAAATATATAATAAATATATCTTTTAATACCTTAAAGGCATTATACTTCTCTTCCCCCTATTAGAATAAAATCCTAATCTTACTTAAGCGAACTAATAGCTTTACTATCCCTAAGAATTCTAGTATAAAGTCTTAATAGAAATTTATAAAGCTAAGAAAACTTTAGACTCTATAGAGCTATATTAGTAGTTCCTAGTTATAGATAGCTACTACCTTCTTAGGATTAAGGTAGATCTTAACTCCTATCTTTATAATTTACCTTAGGTACTTTACCTTTATTACTATAAATATGCACTTTAAGAGGTTAAGGTTTAAGCCTACCTCTTAAAGGCAGCTTAAGACTACTTATACCTTCTTTATATAATCCTTCCTAAAACTCCCTAAGTATATAAGGATATTATTTAGGTAGGCTATTATAAAGTCTCTTAGGGAATCTCTTAGCGCCCTATTAATATAATGCTAGAAGGTTATAAGAGCTCCTATTAGGTTAAATAGGTAGATTAACTACTTAAAGAGTCTAAAGCGCATATAGAATATAATTAAGTATTTATCTCCCTTTACTATATAGAGCTTATAGAAGGTAGTATAAATATCTAACTTTATTAGCCACTTTAACTTAAATAGGAGTTATAGTATTTTCTTAATAAGGGATAGTAAGTAATAATCTTACTCTATAATCTTATTTAGCGCCTAATAGTCTATATAGAAATACTAGCCTCTATCTAGCTTCCTTACTAGTAGGATTAATACTATTACTACTAATATACTTACTTAAATTTACCCCTTATCTATTAGTTTTATAACTTATTTTTAAATCTCTAGTAATTAGTCCTATAGTATATTATATAATAGGCCTTATAGTAGATTTAAGGTTATACTATCTTATGATTTTTATAATTATATATAGTAGTTAGAGGATCCTTAGTATAGGGGGAGTTTATTTGCTTTCGCTTTATTAAAAAGGTTAGAAAAGTCCTTTAGTTCCTTTAGTAGGATTAAATCTATATCCTTCTTCGCTCCTTTTCGCTCCTATTTAGGAGCTATTACTTAGAGGATTATAGTAATTTCCTATAGGCTTATCGCTAGTAATTATACGCTAGACTCCTTTTTCTAGTAGTTCCTTTATATAATTCCTATAAATATAGAGCTAATTATACTACTAACCTTACTCTTTATTAGTTTTACTCTAGCTTTCTTTACTACTTAATTTCCTACCGCTCTAATAATAAGCTCTTATCTTTATATATCTATTAATACCTCTTAGTACTCTATCTATAGAATACTTAGTATTATATCCTAACTTAATCCTAGGACTATATAGAAAAGCACTAGGTAATTCTAGCTATTAAAGTCTAATATTACTTAGACTATATATAAAATTATAAACTATATCTCTTATAATAACTTACTCTACTTTATTTCTACTATTATCTTTACTAATCACTATATTAGTAAGAGTATTAGCTTAAGGTTAAGCTATTATACTACCTACTTACTAACCGTACTATAGTAATTATAACTATAATTAATCTAGATATTTAGAAACTTTATTAAATTAAAGAGTATAGGAATAAAGAAGGGTAGTTAGTCTATTATTAGTTCTATCTCTTAGAATTCTCTCTTAAAGTCTCTTATTTCTATAGTTATAACTCCCTAGTTAGGTTATTCCTACCCTATTATAAGACTTAGTTCTAAGGCAGTTTATTTCTTAAGATAATATTATTATCTAACTTATTAAAGGTATTATCCTTTATAATTATATTATATATAGCTATCTATAGGCTTAGCTATTATACTAGGCTAAGTAGGCAATTATATATAAAGTAGCCCTTCTTCCTATAGTAAAGGTAAGCTCCCTTATCCTATTACGCTTAGTAAACCTTCTTTATTACCTACTTAGTATAGTATAACCTTATAACCTAGCCCTAGCGGGCTAGAGTTAAGCTCTAAGCAGGCTTAGCCTATTATAGCCTATAGTATAAGCAGCCTATATAGCTAGTATGCATTAAGTTTATCCTAGTTATTAGGGTATTATTATTAGCATTTATTAATTACTAGTTCTAAGGTAGTCTATTAGAGTATTAATTATAGTATTTCTCCTTAAGTTAGTAGAATTTAATCTTTATTATAATACTATAGTATTAATTAACTCCCTTTATATAGTTATCCTATAAGATACCTTAGCTTAGATAGTAATCTCTTATCTTCTTAGAGAGAAAATAGTAAAAGTAAGCTAGTTTTATTCTATCTACCTACTTTATTCCTCCTATTAGTACTAGCTTTTATTTAAAGCGTATATAATAAGCAGTAAATAACTTATTCCCTACTTACTCTATCTACTCTAGCTCTATCTATATAACTTCCTCTTAGTGTAAGTTAAGGTAGAGCATTCTAATATAGTCTATAAAGCTAACTACTTACTACCCTTTTTATTCCCCTATTCTAAAGTAAACGCTTACTTCTCTCTAAACTATTAGTATAAGGTTCTACTAGATAAATATCTAATAGTCCTTATTATTACTAATAAATAGCCATTTTAATACTAGCTTATATTTAGTTAATATCGCTTAAGTAGGGTATAAAGCCTTATCTCTATTATAAGGAGCAGCTAGTAGGAGCTATTAGTATTAGATTAGGGTTTCTTTAGTAATAGCTATTTATATTATAGTAAAAAGTATAGTCTCTACTACTAAAGGTAGGGCCTATATAGGTATAGTTTATAATACCTTTAGTAGTATTAGTAGTATTAGTAATAGCACTATATTACCTTACTATATTATAATAATTTACTAGTTCTAGTTAATAAGCTCTACCTATATTTCCTTAATCTAATTGCTTTAGTTTATAATAATACTCTATAGGCTATTAAACTTAGCTTAAATCATTTAATATAAATCCTATATAGTAACTTACTAGGATAGCCCTAAGTTAAGTATTACTTCTTCTATTAGTAGTTATTAGCAATAAGGTATCTTTCCTTATACTAAAGGAACTTTATAAAATATAATAGATTAGCCCTATAGCTACTATAAGTAAGTATTAATAATAGTATTTATAAAGTTATAAAGGAAAGAGAGCTTACTATATAGGCTTATCCTAAGCTTATTATATACCTAGGCTACTAAGTAATTATACCCTACTAGTATATAACTCTTCCTCCTTATATCCCTTAAGGCTTAAGCTTATAGCTTAAGCCTATAATAATAAGAGGGAAAAACCCTAATAGTAAGCTATAGAATAGAAAACCCCTTATTACTCTTACTTAAGGGGAAAGTAAGTTAAGCTTAATATATATATATAATAGTATATAGTATAGATAGGTTTACTTTATAAGAAAAGCTAATTATATACTTATAATAATAAATCCTTATAAGGCTTAGCCTAAATTATATACTAGAATTCATTCAATCTTAAGGTAAGCCTAAATCGCTTATACTATTCCTTATCCTTCTAGATATTATTCTTATTAATTAGTATTAATATACTTTCTCTAACTTTTAATAGTATTTACTCTCTTATTAGGTTAATTAGCCTAAATACTATAAGGGTAAGACTTAAACCTAGGTTTAGTATAGCCTAAGGCTACTTTAGGAGCTACTTAAGCCCCCTCTAAGTAAGGTAGTTTAATATTATAATTAGTATTAATATTAATACTATTATATCTTATAATAAGTATACTATATATTTATACTACTTATTTAGAATATTAAATTATATAGATCTCTCTATATAAGTATTCCTTACTTATTCTTATTCCTTCTATACTATATAGTATATATAGGACTATACTAAGTATAGCCCCTTATAGTTATAATATACTATAGGGATCTTATTAGTAAAAATAGAGTATACTATATCTTTTATATAATAAGACCCTTTATAATAGCTATACTTAGCTTATTCCTAATAGTATTATATAATATATCTAAAGTGAAAGTACTTAAAGTACTACTTAAGTTAAATCTCCCCTAAATAGAGCTTAATCTAATAAACCTTTATAGTTATAATTATACCTTAGTTATAAAGTTTATTTATATCTATTAGTTTAATTAATAATATAATTAGTAATTAATAAAGTCTAACTATATAATAGCTTTATAATAGTTTTATAGTATATACCTTAATACTATTTATATATTAAATATTTACTATAAGGTCCTTAAATAAATCTTTTATATAGTTAGTTAAGACCCTTTTAGTAACTATTATAAACTACCTTAAGACTTAATATATATTTATACTAAAGATAGTAATGTGTATAGCCGGTCTTAGAGCTGGCGGCCGTAATCATCGCATAATTACGTAATGAATATCATATGCCCGCTGCGTATGGGCACAGGCTGCGGTGCCTTAAGCACTATAGACCGGCCAATCAAATAAAAGGAACTATCCTTCTTTAAACCTTCTACCTAATCATTAAGTGATTAACCCTTTTCTATATTATATAGTAGTAATTACGCTTTATTATATAACCTATTAGCTTACAATTCACTTCGATTAAGCACTAGGCCGTAAGCTAACTAGATCTTTAATCACTAGGTTACCTAACTAACTAGATCCCAAGCTTTACGGTATAACTAGCCCTAATTCTTCGGCACTAGATAACTTAAGAGCCTTACCTTACTCTCACCCTCCTTATACTATTACTAGATAGTAATAAAATCACTAAATAAGCATCTCTTACGTAATGGCTCTATAAAGCCTTACTCCCCTTATATTAAGCTCTAATACCGCTAAGCAACTGCGGTTAGGAAATTAATTAATTAAATTATATGAAGAACTCTACTATAGCCTATACCCTACCCTAGCGTATACCAATTAAATTTCGCAAAAAAAGAGATTTAGTGGGCTTAAACCCTTACCCTACCGTAAGTATTAGGTATAGACCATTTGCCTTAAATTTTAACCCTACTGCTGCTAAGTAACTATAAAGACTTATAATACTATACTTCCCTACTAATAATTATAATTACGCCCCGCTATATTAATCGTATTAATTATTAATAACCTTAATTAGTAAAAAAAAGTAGTGATTAACCTTAGCTTATCTTTATCGCTTAACTAACTAGGTTCTATAGGTTCTAGATACTAATAAGCTAGCTAGGTCCCTAAGAATCCTTAATTGGATACTAAAGTTTTATACGCTAGCGATTCTAGCATAAAGATAGAGTATTATAAATAGAAGATTAATTCCCTAGGAATGTATAAGTTTAGTCCCCTATTCGATTAAAGCTAAGGAATCCGCAAATCTTAAGCTAAGTGTGCTTACCTCTTAGAGAACGGTTATACCTTACCTAAGGGTAATAACCACTCGACTAAAGAGGTATAGAAGTACGATTTTATACTAAGTTAGAAAGTATTTACTAATTTAGTTATATAAAGCTATTCCCCTAAAATGGCTTAATCGCACTAGAGCGATAAAGGCTATAATAAGCCGCCCAATCCTAATACGTAACTACCACTTGCGCCTACGAGAGAGCGCTAATAACTACAGTACTTAATAATAACGAATAGGATTAAGACCTTTAATAAAGGGGGCTTAAGAGAGTGCCTTAAAGACCTAAAAAGCCATAAGGTCGCTAGCTAAAGCTTATATTATACCTACCTTATTAGTAAATAACCTACTATTAAGGTCTTAAATGCTATAACAATCTATAATAGTACTCTTACCTATAGCCTTATAAACTTCCTTACTATACTAGCTATAAGAAGCTTAAAAGCCTAGGATACGCTAGGACTCCCTTAGGTATAGAAAGGAGACTTAGCCTATTTAGAATAGTAGTAATATACAATAGTAAAATGCTTTAGATTTCCCCTCCTAAATAAGGAAAGCCTACAGAAGCTATTAACTATAAGGGAATCCACTTAGGATATTTAGGAGCCCTTACCACCTAAACCTTATGATCCCTAGGAGCTAAAAACCGAAAACCCCTAAGGGACCATTCTAAGAGTAACAATTAAAGAACCTTCAATCAATAGAGCTATAAGATAATAGGAATCTACCTAATTATAATACTATAAACGCCTAAGAGATAACCTATTATTATTATTATTATCTTCTTCCTCTTCTAATAGCTCATCTAATAATAATAAACGCCTATCTCGCTATTAGGACTAATATTAGAACGACTAATATTAATCCTAGCATACGTTTATATTAAACCCTAATGTATATAAGAAGATTAAGAAAGAGGCGCTAGGTATCTTTAATCCTAGCCTCTATAACCCTAAGAAGATTAGACTAATAGTAATATAGAATAAGTAAATCTATACTAATATATACCTCTTCTATAAGTACCTTTAAGTCTTTAAACGCTATAGTGAAGATGCCCTTTAGGACTATTATATCTCTATACTAAGAAGTAAAGCCTAGGGATAGCTAATAGGAGAGCTTAGTACTAAGTAGTGGGATAAGCTATTAGACTCCTTAATCGTGAGATTTTATTGAGTCTTAACTAAGCGCTTTAAATAATCTAACGCTAAGATCACTAAGGATTTACACTCGGGAAGGTATACCTTACGGCTAGCCTCTAATAGACTTAGCCTTACGCAATAGGTCTAACATAAAGCTAGCTACACTAAGTAGCTTAGGGTTATAAAGGATAGATATATCCTATAGGCTATCTTCCTACTAATCGATATAGAAGTCTCCTAGCTACTATAGATACTATAGAAAAAGATTAAGCTCTCTAGCTTCATCCGCAAATACGAAGAACGCTAAACCACTATTAAAGCCCTTACGTAATAACGATAAGGTTATTATAAAGACACTTTCAAGGGGCGCAATCGGGATGATAACTATAACTATAACTATAACTAGGACTATAATTAGGACCGCAATCAGGACTATAACCGCGACCGCAACCGCAACCGCAACTATAACCACAACCGCGACCGCAACTACAATCGCAACCGCAACTACAATCGAGACCGACCGAAATACAGCAATAATAATCGCCCATACGATAACCGCAACCGCAACCGCGATCGCAATTACCTATACAACTAAGACTAAGACTATAATAGGAAGAGCGATCGCTATAAGTACCTACGCGAAGAAAAGAAGGTTACCTTTAAGAAGAAATACTAGGTTATTAAAAGCGACCTAGAACTAGCAATATTACCTAACGCTAATATAGATAATAAGGACGAGGGATCCTAATCTAACTTATTAACCTTCTCGAATAGATCTTAGTGAGCGTACTTTTCTAAGATAATAGGAATGCTATTACTAATGGATAAAGTACTATAGTATACTTACGAAAGATACACTTAGGCCTTTACTACTAAGGCTATCCTTACGGAATATATTATGACTAAGTGCTATATTAAGCCTAAGTAAGCTAAGCTTAATAAGCTTCTATAAGTTATAAAGTCGCTTAAATGTAGGAAATATAAGACTAGCTTCCCTAGCTATAACCTACTCTTTAAGTACCTTAATATATACGCTAGAACCTTATCGCTTATGAAGATCCTTAAGCCTATAAGTAAGGGTAATAAACTAACTCTACTATACCCTATAGCGATTTAAGAGGATATAGACTATACCTACCTATACCTAAGGGCTAAGACTAGACCTAATGATAGAAACCCTATAGAGATCTATAGAGACTTAGGATATAGATGCCCCCTTATCGACTGTAGCTAGCTGAACTAGCTTAAGCATACAATTAAGAAGTAAGACCCTATTATGATTAGAGGAGTTATAAGGGTAAGGCGAACCGACAAGTGGGCGACCTTTACGATATATATTAATAGTGCCTATAAAGATAGCTCTATAGCGGGCATAGTAAAGTTCACTACCTTAGCTTAGGTCTAAGATAAGCTTAAGGCAAAAGCCCTACTAGGGAATAGTTTCCTCGACCCTTATAAATACAATATTATTAACATAGAGAAGCGAATTCAATATAGTATATTAGATAACTTCTATATCCCCTTTAGCATTACTACCAGCAGAAAGAATGTTAATAAATGCGTTATAGCCCTCTGAGCAATTATAATCCCCACTGGTAAGATAGTTATAGTACTAGCCGCTTAGAAGGAGATACCTAAAGACTAAAGCTTTACCTTCTATACCTTTATTCCCGCTGTAATACATACGATAGTAAACCACTAAAGCCCTCCGGGCGTAATTATAGTAAATAATACCTTTAAGGATATTAAGCTATACTAGAAATAGAAAATTAGTAATATCCTAGAATATAATAGAAGCTACTTTTTAGCTTCCTAGACTACCGTACTAATAGCTCTAACCTTAGCGGCTACTCCTATATTCCTATTGTCTTTAGGGATACTAGAGATATCGGTTAAGATATATACTAAGGCTCTATTAATCTCTATAGAGTTCGTAGTTACGAAAGACTTATAAGCTATTACTAAAGGCACCTATAAGATTAACTAGACCTCCCCTACCTTATTACTACTAGAGATACTAAGCGATACTATCTTTTAAGATAATACTACTACTAATACGCCTTAGAAGTAGCGTTAAGAAATAATATTAGTAACTACTACCTTCCTCGCCTAGGAAGGAGAACTAAAGCTAGAGGCTAAGCTAGTTAGAATGAATATAGACTCTAATACCAACCCTAAGGTTTCTAAGATACTATATTAGGTATACGTATAATGCATACTAGACCTACCTAAGGTGATTACTAATAAGGGAGTCTATATCTATACTAAGGACTCTACCTTTACTACTATAATCTAGAAACTTATAAAGCGTTATACTAAGTTATAGGTAAATACCGGACTTATAAAAGTACCTAGGGGAGAGGAACTATAAGTCCCCTTAATTGATAACTAGTATGAGTACTGCGTATTATAACGATTATACCCTAACGGCCTAAAGGATTGGAAATTCATCGATAAGGTATTCAATAAGCTTTATTACTAGGGCTAACTCGAATGGGTTAAGGGACTAATACTATTCTTAGTACCTATCTTTATAGTATAGCGTATAGTAAATAGGTAACCTAAGGGATAAGTTATTATTAACCTAAGGGCTTTAAATAAGATTATAATACTAGATAATTACTCTTTCCTATAATAGGAAGATATAATATAGTTACTCTAAGGTACTTACTTTATTATAGCTATTAATATATCTTTATTCTTCTTCTAATTTAGAGTAACCCTTAAATATTAAGACCGATTTATAATAGTGAGCTACTAAAGCTTAGAACAATCAATAGTAGTACTAATAGGATATTAAAACTCGCCTGCATATGTATAATACTATATAGACTACCTCCTTCGACCCTACTAGACCTTCTACTAAGCCTTTATTAATAATATTATAATCTTCTTAAAGATAGCTAAGGAATACCTTTAATACTTATACGTTTTATTTAGGCTATTTAAAGATTAGAACCTCTTAATTTCCCTAAAAAAGAGCTAGATTGGATACCCAAGCGTATAACTATTAGGCTTCTATATTAATGCTCTAGGACTAGCTAGCACTATAGAATGGATAGCTATATTCATAAAGCTTAAGTTCCCATAATAGCTAGCTAGCCTAGAATAATATATTAGCGCTATAGGGTACATTAGGTACCTTATCCCTTACTATGCTTAGCTTATTAAGCCTTTATAGAAGAGGAAGGTCTCCCTTCTTATAGAAAGACGAAAGGAAGGTAAGATAACTAATAGAAACCCTAATTAGCATAAAGCCTATACTTATATAACTTACTATAAGCTAATAAGGGAGGAGCTTACTGCCTTCACTGCCCTATAGTAAGAAATCTTATCTAGCCGTATGCTAATCCATCTAGACCCTAAGAAGCGTCTTTTCCTATAAGTTAATACTAGCCTTAAGTGTGGCTTTAGAGTGATATTATATTACCTACGTAATAATTACACCTAGAACTTAGAGGCTTAAATCCTAGCTATAGCAATTAGACCTATATGCTTCCTTAGTTGAATGCTAACCTAGGCAGAACGAATATATAGACTGATAGAACTAAAGGTTATATGCTTAGTCTAGGCTATAAAGAGACTATAAATATCCCTATAATCCTCTAAACTCCCTATAGTTATACTAATAGACCACTCCGCTACTAGGCAAATCGTTAAGAAGACTACCCTTAAGACCGTAAGCACCAACCGAGCGAACTAATAATTAGTTATAGCTTTAATATACCTTTCTGAGTATAAGTTATAAGTCTTCCACTTGCCCGGTAAGAAGAACTTCATCCCTAACGCTCTAAGCTGCCTAGCCGCCCTAGAATCAGACCTAAACCCTTAGCGGCTTTAAGCTAATTATACCGCTCTTAATAATATGCTTATAGCCTCTAAAGCCCTAATAGTAGATAAAATAAAGAGCTAATTTCAGGAGGGATATATTATAGATAAGAAGTTCTCTAAGGTTATTAAGGATATCCTAGGGAAGGAATTTATAGTGGGCTCCTAACTTAATAGTAAGGATATAGTGAACGCTTTAAAGCTGGGGATACTATTTACTATCTAGGGCGGCCTACTATATTACTATAGGGTGGATAATCACATAAGGCTCTATATACTATACGCCCTTAAAGATAATATCCTCGCTATAGCATATAATAGCTATAACCACTTCGGAACGGAAAGGATAGTGTATAAGCTATTAGGACTCTATATCTATAGCCTCTAGAAGGAAATCAAAAAGTATATTTATGCCTACTAAACCTATTGCTTGGGATAGATAAGCCGCTAATAGAGGATTAAAAGCTATTAGGCTATATGCCCTCTAATAATGCTAATACATACTATAGCTATAGACTTTATCGTGAGCTTACCGCTAGCACCCTCCGCGAATACGCTATAGGCTCTTAAAGGTTTCCCTATCTTTAATACTCTTCTGATGGTTATTTACGCTATAAGCAAATAAGGGCTCTTAATCCCTAGATATACTACTTACTTAGCAGCTAATTAAGCCACTATACTAGTAAGGTAACTTATACTATTAGACTAGGGAATACTAAAAGTTATTATATTAGACCGCAATTTAAAGTTTACCTCCCCCTTCTAGAAAACACTCTAAAGCCTATTCGGTATAAAGCTTATAATAATTACTACCTACTACCTATAGGCTAATAGTCTCTCTAAGAGAAGGAATTAAACCGTTAAGATCGCTCTATACTTCTACTATATAGAATACCTAAACATAAGCTAGGTATATATACTGCCTATATTGTAATAGAACCTTAATAGAGCCTATAATACTAGTATGAAGTCTTTAGCCTATGAATTCCTCTATAGAACCTATCTTTAAGGGCCTTTAAAGTCCTTATAACCTATCGATAATAATATAGTAGACTTACCCTTCTTGAGAGAAGCTATGCATAAGGAAGCTCATCTAGCTTTAGACTTTACTATAACTAAAGCGAAGAGATAGTATAATAAGAAATACTAACTAATTCAGCTTAAGGCTAAAGACTATATTTACCTACAACTATATAATAGATATAACTTACCTAGAAATCCCCTAAAGAAGTAGTCTTAGTAATGCACTAGCCCCTTTAAGATTAAGCGTATAGTTAACAATTTAGCAGCCGAGCTAGAGCTACCCCTAACCTAGTGAATCTACCTAATGATATCCTACTAGTAATTACAACTAGTACATAATAATAACTTCTAGGTAGAGGAGCTAGGGCTAGTTAAGGAAGACTCTAGGAAGTATATTATAGATTAGATCATTAGACAGTAAGTCCATCACTAAGGATATAATACTAAGGAATTCGAAGGATTCTAGATACGCTAGAAGGGATAGGGCCCTAAATATAATAGTTAGGTTAAGACTAAAGATATCAACAAAGAGCTTATCGCTAACTATAGAACTACTTACCCTAATGATCACTATAAGGCCGAACCGCTACTACGCCGCTCTACGAGCAAGAAAAAGCCTTTAAAGAAGCAACCCGAGCCTAATAGTCATTAGGCTGCTAACGAAGCTAACGGGCTACCGCTCTACCGTTCCTCCCGAGGGAAAACCTAATAGAGCCTTAAGCCCGCTTGTACAATAGAAAGATCGAAGGAGATACATAGAATTAACGGAATACGAAGGATATAAAGGACTAATAATAGCCTAATTAGGCTAGGAATTGATATATAACTAGCTATCGCTAAGGATAGTGATAAGTCCCTTTCGAGGCTGGGATATAATGCGTGCAGCCGGTCTTAGAGCCGGCGGCCGCAATTATCGCATGATTACGTGATGAATATTATATGCCCGCTGCGTATAGGCACGGGCTGCGGTGCCTTAAGCACTATAGACTGGCCAATCAAATAAAAGGAACCATCCTTCTTTAAACCTTCTACCTAATTATTAAGTAATTAACCCTTTTCTATATTAGATAGTAAGAATCTATATATTATCCTTTAGTAGATTTATAATTAGTTTATAAAAGATAATTATAATATCCCTACTAGGAAGGTAATATAAGGCTACTATAAGAGAGGGATAATCCTTTAGAAGAGTATAGTTAATAAATATTATAATATCTAATAGTATATAAGATATAATATTAAGAGCTATACTTAGCAACCTAATAATAATCTCCTTAGTAAAGTAAAGAAGGATTATCTTAAATAGTAATACTATAAGGGACTAAAGTATCCTCTTATTATAAGCGACTTAAGCTTAAGTTAGGTCCTTAGTAGGTTTCTAGAGGGTAGTTAAGATTACTTTTTTAATAGTAAGTATAATTATTTCTATAAGGGTAAGTAAGATTAGAATCTTTTTACTTATATATTAAGTATAGCTTATAATAGTATTAATTAGAATAGCTATTATTTCCTATACTAAGGAGAAAGTAGCTATTAGGATAATTACTTTAAGTTTATTTTTAGTCTTAATAATAAGGTCTTTAAATTAATTATAAGTTATTTCTATACTAAGCTTAGCCTATAGTTAGTATAGGTTTTATAGTAAAAAATTTTCCTTAAGGGGAGAAAGGAGATAGTTTATAACCTTAATATCCTTTATTTCGCTTAACCTACCTATTATATATAATATAATAATAATATAGGAGTAAAAAGAAAGTAAAGAAGAGTTATAAAGAAAGATACTTAAGTTAGAATTAATTTTAGGTATATAGCTA
>WPDF01000086.1:0-191301 GCA_019137265.1 Neonectria coccinea | reverse complement strand
AGTCAGTCAATTAGCTAGCTAGCAAGCAGGTCAGTCAGACAGTCAGTCAGACAGTCAGTCAGACAGTCAGTCGGTCAATTAGCTAGCTAGCAAGCAGGTCAGTCAGACAGTCAGTCAGTCATTCAGTCAGTCAGTCAGTCAGACAGACAGTCAGTCGGTCAGTCAGTCAATCGGTCAGTTAGTCAATCAGTTAGTTAGTTAATTAGCTAGTAAGTAGGTTAATTAGTTAATTAATTAATCAGCTAGTAGTATAACTATGCATATAGTATTATTCGTATAACTAGCTACTACTTATTAAGCATATTTAACTAAAACATAGAATGCAAAATAGGGTCTTAGCGTATCGTACGGGAGGGTGCCCACATCAAAAAATAATTTTGGGACATCGGTCCCTATGGCCTTCCGTAAGCGCTAGAATATCGCCTGGTGGTATCGCAATAGTGCGTTGATAAGCGGGCGACTTGATACGGCAGACTAATGCCGTGGCTTTCACCACGTGCAGCGAGATTACGCAACAGATCGGTCGTCACCTTCCGGAATCGGTTTGCTATCATCAACTGCCGAGTGTATCTTGATACGGGGCGTGGCAGCTCAGACGAGTTGACTGCGAATGCACATGACTTAATAGCTACCGGATTCATATTAAGTGCAAGCAGCAACGTTCTGGCATTACTACAGCAATACTGGTATACTTGGCCGGAATTCTATCAACTTCTCTTTCATTACCCACAAGCCAAATTCTTCAACAACGGAGGGAGTATCTACGACACAAGCCAAGCCAACCCCGCATCCCATCATCAAAATGAGCGCGTATCCTCCGCCACTTGATCCATCATACACGCCGGCGACTTCCATCGTCTCAATCGCTGCAAATGCTCCAATCGAGGACATCCTCACCATCATTGAACGCGATGGCGGCGTAATCTTGACCGATTTTGTCACGCCCGAAGACCTCGCCACCATCGAGGAAGACATCAGGCCGTACAAGGAGGCCACCAAATCCACAGAGGACAGCGCCCTGCACATCATTCCCAAGGAGACCCTGGCAGTCCCCGGCCTGGTCGGCAAGTCACCCACCGTCGCCAAGATATGCGAGTTTCCCGTGCTGGAAAAGTTGCGCACGTCGATTCTCCAGGAAAAGTTCAGCGTCATTCGCGAAGACTTTGTCGAGGAGAACTGCATCGACCCGTTGCTGAGCATCAGCATGACCCTCCATATAGGATACGGCGCTCCCCGTCAAAGATTGCACAGAGACGACAACGTCCACGGCACCCGACACGGCCACGAATTCGACCTCTCCAAGGCAGGCCAGTTCGCTTGCTTGATCGCGGGGACCCAGACCACTCGCCAAAATGGCGCCACCATGTTTATCCCAGGCTCCCATAAGTGGGATGACAGCCGGAGTCCCCAACTCGATGAGATATGTTTTGCAGGTACGTCATTCTCCGTTACTAGGTTACCTAGTTTACCAAAAGATGAAGCTAACCAGGGCAATCATCTAGAGATGCAACCAGGATCTGCCCTTGTTTTTCTAGCCTCTTGCTACCACGGTGGTGGTCACAACTCCGTTCCTGACGAAGTACGCAAAATCCATGGGCTCTTCTTTGTGAGAGGAACGATGCGCACGGAAGAAAACCAGTTTTTGGCCATTCCTCGCAGCAAAATACCCACAATGAGCGATAAAATGCTGTCTCTTCTTGGATACAAGAAGCCTACTACTGTGCTGGGCATTGTTGAGAACAATGACCCGGCCTTGAACTTGCCCGCCGTTTTAGCCATGGCAAGCGCGTGATAGACGGACCAACTGCACATGCAATGGCCGTGTATCGTCGTCAAGTTACTTCTGCCGCGATCAGTGCCCAATCACTTGTGGTTCCTCGATTCCCTCCTCAGCATGCTCCCCGGGCCCCGTGCCTAGAAACCGCAGCAAGGCGTCATTGTCGTCCCAAATACCCGCCTCGAACATCAAGTTTGTGTCGAAAACCTCGTCGATCAACGTCAAGGGCCCCCAGTGATGGTTGAATGGTAGTGCTCCATCTCGTCTTGCACTGTCATTGATTCGGGATGCCGACGTGTCTTGGGCTTGCAGCAGGGCGTGTTGGATAATGGCGGATGCCTTCGAGGCTACAACGCACTCGTCCATGGTGTCGAGTATTTCTATAGCCATCTCAATGAAGCCGGAGAGAGATTGCACCTCGCTATCAGCCGCACCTTGGCCTAGATAGACCAATATGATGGATGTTGCAAACGATATGTACGTAATATTGTAAAACCTAAGGCAGGTTAATCAATGACCAGTGTGATCCAAAGTATGGGCCTTAAAGGCAAAGCGGCCATGCTCTGAACCGTGATATTAGATGGAAGCGTACCAGGTGCGGAAAAAGTCGTGATGTTGAAAGACATGGTAAATGATGTCAATGGTCTGCTTTGCCGAGTCCAGGCACTTTTTAACGCCTTCAGATGCAGATATTGATGCGCGTTCTCTGGGTGATGAACTGATCAAGAGGGAGCCAAACATCAAAATCCTCAGGTTGTGGTATCCTGTGCTGTTTAGTGTGGTACAAGGCCGTCTGGGGACTCTGACTTACGGATTGTCAAAACCAATCGTTGTCTCTTTGCGTACTGCGCGTCTTTCACGCTCTTCAGCGACGTTTTGCGGGAGAATACCCGAGATGGACGAATGGCTTCTGGGACACTGTCAACCCACCGGTTGAGATCTTGCTCAAGTTGGTTGGCCCGTGCCAGCAGCTCTGGCAGTGAGAGGTCGGAAAGGTAGATGCCGAGACACACGGCCCTTGTTATTTTCGAGAAATCGACCATGTACTTGATGATGGAACAATGTGGTGGTTCCAGAAGCTCCGTTTGTTGTGGCAGAGAGGAAGAGTCTTGGGACTCAGACATCACTGGAAGTCGGCGATTATGATAGAGGTCCGAGCCAAGTGTATCGGGTCTTCCCATGGCAAAAGACATTTCCCTGCACTAGTTAGCGATTCATCTTGAAGCTGAGGAGCTTGGCTGGGTACATTTCGAGTGAGTATAGGCCCCTGGAGGCACCGAACGTAAGCGTTTGTTTCTTCAACTGTAGATAGTGGACTTACCACCAAGTCCGTGACTCAGCCTTCAGGCATTCGACGTCTCGTTGTAAGTGGGCAGGAGGCTCACGGTTGATTCCTATGGCCAACGCTGTCCTCACAGCTTGGCCAACGTACATGTAGGCCCCTGCATTCATTAGCAATATGAAAGAAACATGGAAAGGATGAACCCATAGACATACAATGTGGGTTCAACTCGTTTTGACAAATCTTGGCCTATTCGTCAATGTAATGGTTAGTGGTTGTTTTGTAAGAAAACAATGTCACTTGCCAGAAAGAAATAACATTGCACCATTTCCAAATCGGTGACCATTCCAAGGCGATAACAATGGCTTAGCGATTCATCGAAAAACTTGCGGCTCCATTGCCGGTTAGACACGCCATCGATTGGCTCTTCTTCTCGGATGCTCATGAGAGCTCCGAGTGAGAGTATGCTGTAGTAGAGGGCTATGAAGCTGCTGCTCTGAGACGCCTCAGTCTCTGACCAAAGGTGTTCGCATTTTTTGAGAAACCTGTGTTTATCTAGAATGGGATGGATGTAATGGTTCGAGGAGAAGAAACCGTGGATGAAGACGCTACACTTGTGGAAGTGTGTCGATACACCGGGAACTGGGAGTGTGGGTTGGGAGTTGAGTGACTGTTGAATGCCGTCCATCATACCAGACGAAAAGCGCGGATTGTGCAAGTTGGAGACGATGGCTCCGCTCTCCTGTTCTCTCTCGGGCATGGACATCTCGCGGTCCTCGTTCCTCTGAACGCGAGAGAGAAGGGCGACGGAAGACAAGCTCCCGTAAAATTCGACGCTTCGGGTGTGGCGGTTGACGGCCGAGATATCTTGGGCGCTTTGCTTGGAGCTGCAACTCGGCGACGGAGCTAGATGCCCCCAGTCTCTACTCTGAGATGCAGATTCTTGAAGGGATGGATCAATACTCGGGGGGTTGGGGGTTGCTACATCGGGAGTAAAGCTACCAAGAAGCGAACCGGATCCGGGTGTTGCTGCTGGGGGCGGATTGGGACCGTCGGATGAGGACTGCAGCGTCTTGACCTGCTCTTCGAGTTGTCTCACATATCTGCGGCGAAGTGGATTAGTTATGAGTATCGCAACTGCGGACTAGAGATTGATGTTGACACTGATATGACATTGGTACGGAAAGGGTACTTACTCCGGGGTGAACCGACGCTTCAAGACAGCACCATTGGATCCTCGGTAGATGCACTCGACGTTCCGTTCTATACTCATCAGCTTCTGATCAGACGCGCATTAGGAGAAGCGTAATTACGTCGGCAGTAGCTGCACGGGTGGAGCTCGTCGCACTTGTTCTTCTTTATGCGACAGAGCTCACAGGCGAGGACGGCTCGAGGACGGCGGGTTTTCGGCCTTGGCTTCTCACTGGACCGATCCATGTTTTGATCAGGGTCCGAGGAGATACGCCGTATATCACAGCTTTGCATCTGCGGGTTGAAGTGTGAAAGAGTTAAAAGTGTTGGCCTGCGAGGGCAAACTGGCAGATGGCGAGTGGCGACGCGGGGAAATGCGGGCTAATCGCGTCTCGATTAGCGGTGTTAGACTACTGCGGGCTGAATCATGGAGGGGTGCTGGGATGGCGATAGCGTCATTTCGGGGTTTGTAGTGGTTCTGATGTTGACTCTGTCGTACGATAATACTGACTCTCTCCAGGACGAGTCAGTGTTTCAACTCTTGCCGAAGCATGACGAGATGCAATAGCAAGCTGGGCGTCTGATAAGTGGACAGGCCATGAATCAAGACTGGCTATAACGGCAAAGCTAAACTATCGCCACTTACGGCTTGGGGAATCGGCCAAATACGGGCATGGTAGCTTACTTTCCTGATACTCAACTTGAAGCATTGATTGAAGTAATAATAGCCTGGAGTGATTTTTGCGAAGGTCTATAGCAAGAATCATAACACTCTCCTAAGCACAGTCGATGCATGGCTTGACTGGAGAGCTCATACTCGATCCAGAGAGCTGAGACGGCATCCAGTATCAGCCGATACTTCACAGCACCGCGATTGATTGGCCTCTTCCCTTACCTCTTCGACAAAATCGTGAGACTGGAAGATCGTATCATTTAACTTGTTCAGCTTGTTCCAATGCCAGTCAAGGAGAGCCAACTCCCACAATCCGGCTATTCCGAGTGACTTGGATGCAGCCGAGATGGGTCCATCGCCACGTTGTCCACAGACGCCAATCACAGAAAGCGTCGAGTCATGGCCGTGGAACAGTCTCGCCCCCTCAAGCTGGAGAAGACGCGGGGTAATCAAGCACTCAAGAGGCATCTGCTGGACCAGATTGGAGAGAGAATTGATCATTGACTCGTAAAGACGGAGAAATCACAAGCAATTGGGTCCTTCGAACGGGGAAGCCGCCAATCCAGTTCATGCTTGTCGTTGATGCTACATAACCTCACCTCGCTGCTAATTTTACCGAGCATGATGGACTAATTCAACCCCGAAAACGTTGCGATACCTACTGACATCCCACCCACAAGCCTCGATCGGGATCACTGAACTATATTTCAACGAGTCATACGGCGTGAAAGAAGACCAATTATTGCAGCAAGCTCTGTAAAAAGTCAAAGCCCTGTCGCTGTAGGTTCCACGTCTGGGATCCAACCTTCATTCTTGCCGCAAATGTGTGTCCCTCTCCGGGGATCTCCGCCATTCCACATCTCACACCATGGTCAGACAAAGCCCGGTGCAAGTCCTTGCTAAGCCCTAACGGCACCATTTTGTCCTCGTCGCCGTGCACAATAAAAGTCGGCGGAAATGAGGCCGATATGTTTCTAATCGGGTCGACTTTATCCCAGTCTGCGGATGGGAAGATTGCATCCATCACTCGACCGTTGGCAATCTGCGTGAAGGCGTACGCTTGGCGTGGATCTTTATAATCTGGACCGCCTGTACGCTGGCCTTCAAGCGAGACACCTCCTGTGATGGGTATCGGGTCTTCATCGAAGACTTGGATGATGAAATCATCAGAGATGTCAGTGGGCAGCTTGGCCGCGATCTCCGGCAATCGTGTTCCCCAAAAGGGGTCTTGGAAGTTGCATGGTCCGTACATGTCATAAATACCAGCCACAGCGCGAGGGACGCCAAAGCCCTGGATCCGGTCAGCTCTTATTCATGTTGGAACCTCAAGTGCCCGGAAATGAAATGTCTCACCAAGCTCAGTGCAAGTGTACCGCCGGAGGATGTCCCAAACGCAAAGACATGGTCAAGGTCGACCGTGTAGGGACTGTTGGTATGCGAATTGATAGATGTTTGCAGCCCGCCATCGTAGATCCAGGCAAGGAGATCGCGACAGTCTCGCATTGGCCCTTCTAGCAGATTGACCTTGGGACACAAGCGATGATTGGGGACAAGCACGATCCATTTTCTTCTCAGACAATCCTCCATCTGGTCGGCATTGACCATCTTGGACGATCCAAGCATAAATGCTCCCCCATGGATATTAATAACTAGAAGAAGCTGTGTCAACTACATTCACTTCGAATTGTCCAGAACATTTACATACTGACGGGGTATTGCGGACTTCTGCCGTGTCTTTCTGGCTGGGGAAGATAGATGTCGACATCGATTTCTTGCTTATCGATGACTTTGTAGACACCACGAAATGAAGCAAGCCTTTCCATAACCACAATCGCACTTCCCGTGAAGCTACTAAGCTGTAACTGACTACATTTGGAATCTCATTCGATGCAGGCGTCTTATGTGGTGCTGGGTTGTGGGGCGGAAGTTCCGATCAGATCGGCAGTTGAGCCGAGATATCCGGAGTCGGGGCATCTCAACTTAGAATTCATCCACCCCCGCCTCCCGATGAAGTAAAACATTCCTGAGCATCATAGAAATAATAGTTCGGTCATCTACTACTTATACCACTAGTTCGTGTCGTTGAACAATACGCTCTTCTTTAATAACTAGCACAGCTACATCCAAGCTTTAGTCTCGCCGTGCTGCTCCCAAGACTCGAAGTCACTCTACACGACCCTTCATCTATTTAATCCATCATGGGCATCCCGGTCCAAAAAACACCCCCGGATGCGCGAACAAGCTACATCATCGACCAGCTTGAAGGCGAACGCATCACCATCCCTGGCAGCAAGGGAGCCTTTCGAATCCTAGCATCATCCAAACAAACCGATGGCGGCATCGCCGTGTTCCAAAGCGGCGCTGTCCTGTCAGATGCACCGGGGTTCCACTGGCACAACGAAGCACACGACGTCTTCCTCGTTACCAAGGGCTACCTAAAGCTGTGGAATGGAGAAAAATGCCGAATCATGGGGCCTGGCGACTTTGCATACGTCCCTCCGGTGCGTGTTCCACAAATATGAATTTCAAGTTCCTGTCTAATAAGAGTAGAAAATCATCCACAACCCTGAACTGCTGGGCCCTCACACTGAGACACTGGGTCTCGTTGCGCCTGGCGACTGGATCGACTTTTTCAGATATGTCGGCGAGACGTATACGGGCCTAATTGTGCCTGAAAACGACGATCGTGATCTGCGTTCCCTTTTGATACCCAAGGTGATGGCAGCCAAGGATCGATTTGACGTCCATTTTGCGCGAGACTATCAACCACCAGAAGTCGGGGACTGGTCGGACTCTGAAAACACGTTTCCAGCTCCCTTGGAACCTTACTTTCTTCGCGCAAATACCGGGCCACGATGGCTTCTCGGTGGCGTCATGTCGCGGCCATTCATCAACGCGTCCCAATGCAGCGAGAAGTTTGCCATCTCTAGCATCGAATCATCTAGCCTGTATACCAATTCGCCACTCGCCAGGTGGCTCACATTCCTGATCGTCGATCACTGCTTCTGCGTTACTGAGGGCTTGCTTAGAGTCAAGACAAAGGGAGAGGATGATTGGAACACAGTAAGGGAAGGACAGACTGTGGTCTTAATTGCTGGCCAGGCGTTTACCCTGGACTTTGCAAGCCGATACGTGCGATTCATCTCGTTTACTAATGGCCGTGGCATTGAAGAGCTCATTCAGACGGCGGGATCCTCTTATACTGGCTTCATTTTACCAGAAGAGCCTCAATCATGGGATGAAGCTTCCATACAAACGGCATGTAGAAAGCTTAGTGTAAAGATTGAATCATGAAAAACGTCATCGTTTGTTTCAAGAGCAGGGCGGGGCTTCTGGAGTGGTTCTGTCCCAGCCTGTCAAGCCACTTCCTTTGTTCACCTGATATATGCTCAGGTAAGGGTGTGGTTGGAAGAGTGATGACTGAAAATAAGCTGGGGCTCGGGGATTTGTTGGATTCCTTCCGATATTACAAACAGCTGGATGTTAATGTCATTTGCAACAAGGATAAGCAGCTGATATCTTGTGGGGGTGATCGCATTTGGATGTAGTTACGCGTATAGTGCCCAGTGGCAACATTTGACATTATTTGGGTCAGACTGTTGAGCCAGGGTCAGCAAAGTATCACATTATGATTATAGCCTCAATCAAAGTATTCAAATTGCCCTCTTTGAACAGCTAATGATTCTTTCAAGAGTAGGTGTAGTTTTCGTCGAGTGAGCGTCCCCCAGCGTGTATTTCATAGTCGATATGAACTCAAGTGGTAAACATTTTCTTCAAGTTTAATACTCGTTGAAGGGGCTGGTCTATTCGTTGGTCGAAGTGGTAGTATTTGTGCAGGCTAGTGCCATAAAACCCCATGGTTTCAAAACGCGTGGCCTACCAACATGGCGGATCGCCGCAGACGATAGACGAACCTGCGAGCTCTACTCTCATTTGTGGGTTCTAAAACACCGCCGGGATCAAGTGCGATGGCCAACTTGAGCTACGTCGTGCATGTGTTGAAACAGAATAAAAGGAGGGAAATGACGGCAAGGGGCTTGAAAACGTGGTTTTAGGGCCACTAACCCATCGCCGCCATCCCGCTCGAGCCGGTATCCCGGATGTTTAAGTGGGGCTCCGGTGCCGAGTTCCGTTGTAACCTCGATGAGTGGTGTTGTTGATATATCTGATGTCCGGATCTCGACGAACCAACAGTTTGGATTCTTGCTCTTCAGTTTCATCGTTCTTGTCTTTACCGTCTTGTCATTCGTTCATTCATTCGTTCGTTCTCTTGTCATCATGAAGTCTTTCTACCTTCTCTCAGCGGCTGTGCCGTCTGTTCTCGCCTGCTCCAACTGGCGTACGCACGCCTGCGGTGGAGCTTTTGTTTCTGCGTCTGCTAATGCCGCGAGCTTCTGTGCTACTTTCACTTCTGGCGTAGTTACCGCTACCGATGCCGTTCCGTCTAGCTTCTTGTCGGCGTGTGATGCCAACGTCAACCACCTTTTGAGTGCTTGCTCTTGCTACGTGACTGACGGTGCTGCTGCTGGTACTCCTACTGCCGCCGCCTCGACTCTTGTCGCTACCCCGGTCTTCTCGGCTATTTCTACGCCTACAGTTGCGACTCCAGTCTCTTCTCGGGCCGCATCTCAGGCTGTCTCCCAAGCTGTTTCCCAGACTGTCTCCAAGGCCGCAGCCATTTCAACCCTCGTCACCTCGACCAAGTCCGCGGTGGCGGATACCACGCCCGTTGCGGATGCCAACGCCTGCGTCGTTACTGAGTACGCTCAGATTGCCTCGGCCGTTGCCAGCTGCACCGACATTGTGCTTTCCGACCTGTCCATGCCTGCGTCTTCCACCCTCGATCTCCAGAGCCTCCAGACTGGCGCCGTTGTTACTTTTGCCGGAACTACCACCTTTGGAACAACTGCCGACGACGACTTTGACCCCATCGTCATCTCAGGTGACAGCATTACCATCACCGGCGCTGCAGGTCACGTCATCGAGGGCAACGGTGCTGCCTATTGGGATGGCCAAGGTTCCAACGGCGGAAGCTCCAAGTAATTACTTCAGTTCCATATCCAAATCCACACATAGAGTACTAACCATTCATCCTCAGGCCTAACCACTTCATCGTTGTCAAGCATACTACCAACTCCAAGGTGACCGGGCTCAACATCAAGAACTGGCCTGTCCACTGCTTCTACATGCAGTACAACTACGACTTCGAGGTTAGCGACATCACTCTGGACAACTCGGCTGGCGACGAGGCAAACGACAACAGTGATGGAGAAGCCGCTGCCCACAACAGCGACGGTTTCGACATCTCCGCCTCAGATACCATGACCATGTCCAACATCTGGGTCCACAACCAGGACGATTGCGTTGCCGTCACTTCCGGATCCAACATTGTCATCGATGGCATTTACTGCTACGGCGGCCACGGTCTCAGCATTGGCTCCATCGGAGGAAAGAGCAACAACACCGTCGACGGCGTTACCTTTGCGAACGCCCAGGTCGTTGACAGCCAGAACGCTGCCCGAATCAAGAGCAACAGCGGCGAGACCGGCACCATCGCGAACATCACGTACCGCAACGTCACCATGTCAGGCGTCACGAACTACGGTATCGATGTCCAGCAGGATTACCTCAACGGCGGTCCCACTGGCGAGCCCACCAACGGCGTTACCATCTCCGGCATTACCTTCGAAGACGTCACCGGCACAACGACTGGTGATGCTTACAACTATTACATCCTTTGTGGTGATGGTTCTTGCTCTGACTTCACCTTTACGGGCGTTAGCATCACTGGAGGAAGTGAAGGTGGTAGCTGCAACTACCCTTCTTCGGGCTGCCCTGCTTAAGAGCTTGCGTAGAACGAGTTGAGGTGTAGATTGACTGATGTTGCTTGACAACCATTCTTGTATTATACATATTTTAGCCCGAGTCGTAGCGGTTGATTGTGCAAGTCGATCTTGCGGGTGAACTGCTCTGTATATTTATGCTCATTTGATTTGTGTCACCATCAAGATCTTAAGCACTGTATTTCTGTCCCCTTTCACTCCAGGAACACGTTTCCCCAGCCAATACCCATGTTACTCAACCATATGAAAGTTAATTAACAGAGTGTCGTGCATCTAGTAGGAGCAGAGAAGTAATAGATGTATGGAAATGATGTCTTAGCATGGGCAGCCAATGTTATGCCACCAGTCTACGATAAAGGCCATCTCTGCCTGCTTTAGGCATTGCGCATGTAAGCCTTCTGCGTCTGCATCAGCCTGCACATTGTGCTTACTGTGTCGCTGATCCCGACGTGGTTCAATACACATGTCGGCCTTTTAGTTAACACCGTGCTCTCTCGGTTTATCTCAGATAGTTTCACGTTATTCCGAGCGGTGATGCCGTTTACAGACACTCAGGCCGATGATGTTGATGTTAATCCTTAGGCGTGATCGATAATCATGGAGATGGGAGGCATACATTCATTTTGCAAACAAGGTCTCATAATGCCGGCGATGGCTGGACTTCAGAGCCGACAATATGACCTACGTAAGATATTCCCCCGCGGAAAGAGGAAACAACAAATGTTGCATTGCCAATGTTGATTGGTGTGAGAGCTATCAATGGCAAGCCTGAACCGGCTGCAGCATTATCGCCTTTGCTACACCACTTAAGTGACTGAGAGGTGACTGGTCATCATTGCATGAGCGCCAAGACATGGCTTTGCACTTTGCTGCAAGTTGAGTTGGTAACGGAGGCGAAGGAATCATATTATTACGCCCAAGGTTGTCACCCCCTCTCAGGATTTAAATTGTCTCTATCGCTGGCACAACTGCCTGGGCATTTCGAGGCATCATCCGCTCTTTTCATCTCAGGCGGCGCAGAACAACAAAGCAACTTTGACACAAGGCAACAACAAGATACCCCCCACTAGAGCTTGCAAATAGGCCCTAGGAAGTCTCTTCAATCTATGGATGCCCCTACACGACGTCTACCGAAAATGGTAAATAGGTATGGTCATCGACGCCCAAATTGCCACGATCCCAGTAGGCTATTCTACGCTCATAAGAGCCTTACTAGTAAGCTCATCACTTTTTGATCCGCTGAGTATATCATATCGTGACTAAACACAAACGAACTAGGCCCAGATCTTAGGGGGGGAATTTATTACCACCGACGCTGGTATACAAGAGTTCGTCACTGTATGACACCCTCTGAGGTTTCTCGGCCGCCGCTTGCTGATTGCTTGGCTGTAGAGCAACATTAAAGACGAAAAAGAACCTACTGACCCAGCACTGACTTTATTGTAAGTTTACTAACCCTTTAAGAACGCTGCCTCATCCCGTGTAATTAAATTAACCAAACGATTAATATCGCTGCAAAGAGTTGGGACTGGAACAGGGACCTGGGATGAGTTAAGTGCGTCTGAGCGACTACTGTACGGGTCAAGACGTACAGGGAGCACGCCGCAAGTCGATGATTCGCCAGGCATACTCTCAGCCTTGGGGTTCGATTTGCGTATCTTCGAGCGCATCACATCTCCCTATGGCGTGTTTGCCACTTACCGAACTCGTTCGATTGAGGGTTTGGATACACTGAGTGAGTGATGCCTGCCTGTTCATACTCCCGAACTCTCAGCCATAACACTTACCATCCATTAGCTGTCCTCTTCTGTTCTCCAAAGTCTCCCATACGCGAGATCTCTTGCTACTTGCGGATTGACCTCTCCCGTAGCGAGTCTATGATCATATCCATGCGTTGCCTTCTATTTGACAACTACAGTATCAACCATGCTGGAGACGGCTCCGGGTCCCACTCCTATCGACCTTTGGACCGAGTAATAAAGGCGCTGAAGGGAGACTATGAAGTTCACCGTTAGAGCCAACCGTGGCAACACCCCTTGACCCTTATTGCGGCTCTTACTAAGGAATGTGCCTGGTCCTCCACCCGCCGATAAGTTCAGATAAATTATGACATTCTGAAAGTTGAGATGTTTTCTGGTACGGCAACTTGGGCTTAAGGTCCTTCGAAGAAGCTAGGGCTTACCATAAAAGCCTTCACAGAAGCCATAAAACGAATCAGCGAAAACCAGATCAACCTGACTTTCGTGGATCAGTCCATGAACTTTCAAAATGACGTCTAGGACAAACTCTCATTGAAGTCATTAGTAGCGACCTCGACCATTGCCTAGGATAGTGCTGACCTGAGTTTTGAACCCGGGACTATGGATTCCGACAAGCTGGCTTCGTATCGAGATGATGTTAATAACGCGCAAAATAAGCTCGCTAATGATTATAAACAACTAGCGGGAGTTAACAAACGGTTCGAGGTTCAAATCAATATGGTAGGGACATATTCAACGCAGTCGTACTGAAAAGCTAACTCCCTACCAAGCTTAACACGATGCTTTCTCACAAGGAAACCCAGCAAGCAGGGATTCTTTCTATAGTAGTGCTACTGTTTGCGCCTACTAGCTTGGTTCTGGTGTGTCGCTTGATGTCCCCACGTCCGTCTTTTCAATTAGTACAATACTTAATTGTTTCTATTTGGGCAGTTTTCAGCCTCCCATTTGTGAACTATTCGGATGACCGGGAGTGGAGCATTAGTCTCTTTGTCAAAGTGATAGCACTGGTGTTGATAGTCCTAGTTTTTTTCGGAGCCCTTTTTGTTTTTCGATATAAGATCGAAGAGTAGATGAGAGTTAAGTAGTATATTCTAGACCCAGAATACCTTAATGATCAGCTGAGCTGAAGTTTAGTGGGATAGGAAACCTTTCTACAGTTTGAACTTTCGGATAGCAGAAAAGAGGGTGTACATAGGGACTAATCTCCTGAGTTTCATCTGCTCACTTGACTGCAATGTTACGAAGTGGCATGCGGAACTTCATCTGTCTTGTTATCGTCGACTACGAACAGAATAACCCTCTGTAGCATAGGAATATCCAGTCGACACTACTATACAGTATGATAAGAATATGGCCTTAGTATCCTCATTAGGTTTCAATACGATGGCTGAAAATGTGCTGTTGATATTTAGAAAAGAATTCACTTGATGATATTAGTTGATTTAATTTGCTCTATTGGCTGTACGCTTGGCTATCTCGGCGGATCCATTATTAGCAACGCCTAGATTATAGACCAGAAATTTGGCGGTGATAGTCTATCGTCCACAGCAGGAATAGACAGCAGAGATCATCCCCACACATACTCAAGTCGTCGATCGACTCACCGTATGTCTTCGTCTATGCCAGAGCTTCCCCTCTATACTGTCGGTCGAAGAGCCCGTAATCTTCTTGAGAAAGAATTTGAAGGAAGTCTACTAAAATATAAAGCAATCTGAGTTCCTTGGTTATACGGTTGCCTTTGCTGATTTTCCCTTAGCTACCAAGCCTGCTTCATTGATCCCGTCACTCTATTTACTAGTATGTCGGATGGGTTTATCTATCGGCTTTATCGTCGCCTGGTAGCTCTTTGCCGAGTACTCTATAAACGCAATGCCTATCTCGCATGAGAGGCTTTCCCCTTCTTGGAAGGACACTTTTCTGTACACATCCTCAATATCATTCTTATTACCGACCAAGATTGTTGGGGCCTCAGCCCACATCTTGCGGCCGGCCTTTGACACTGGCTGTGCTTTTCTGGAATGTGGTTCCGGACGTTGAACTTCTGCTCTCAAAATTTGTGCATGATAATCTTTGACACGGTTGAAAGAGCTTCGTAACGTAATGCTATAGACAACATGAAAGCATTGTAATATAGCGTCCGAAGTGCCGCGTACTCTTCCTGGCCGGCTGTATCCATACACTCAAGCATGCAAGGCACGTCGTCGGTAACACATTGCTTTCTATAACTATCCTCCAGCGTCGGATCATGCGCTTCAAGAAAATGGCTCAGACAGGCCTAGAAAATTACATGGTCATTAGCGAACTTGCCCTTGTTAGGGAACAGGGCTTCTTGCCTGCGTGGCAGTTGAAGTCTTACCGACCCCACCATCGCCTAAGAGCATGATTTTCCAAACTCCAATCGGTCCAGCTATTGTAATTGATGTCCTAAAGGCTAGAGGGGAAGAACAAAAGGGCCTAGAAGAGATGCGAGGCGGGGTACTTGTACTTAGGTGTGTTAGCTGTTGGGTACGCCATCACATTGTGTTGCAGTTCGGCAAGGGCATGGCTTTGAATCCTTCTCACATATGGAGACCAAGAGACTATAGTGCAACAATAGTAAGCACAATGGTCTGGGACACCAACTGTTGACCTTTGAAGAATAGAGAGGGTAAGCACGGCAACTCTAGGACGGCAAGTAAAGTTGTCATTCATGCCAAGTGTCGATACCAACAGTATCTTCTCTTTGCTATTACATATTTCGACGTGAGGACCAGAAGGCTTCAAGTATGAGCTCGCTAGGGAACCTTAGTAGTCAATCATCAGGAAAGTTGAATCATGAAATTCCATAAAGACAGCTGTTCGACTTGTTGAACATTGCTGACAAATATTGTTTCTTACCATTGACAAGCCAATCGCTTAGTCTACTCTGCGTTATTTCCTATTATTAAGGCGCGAAACTGGTGTAATGATCGTCGTAGGCGGGATTCGGGATAGATGTCAGCCCGACTCAAGATAGATAGGAACTGGGGCGGACCCAATCTATATATTAGGCTGCACCCTCCACTTTTACTGACGTCTGCACCCTTTTTTCAACACACCAACCCGATTTTACATATTACATATAACCGATATAATGGCCGAAAGTGACAGCATCCTGACATCGAGCACCCTCACCATCAACATTGCGGGTATCCCCTTGTATCTGTTTGGCGTGGACGAGTTGACCGAAAAGCAGCGAAAGGACACAACCGTTCTCTTTCACATTCATGGTCGCACTGGAACATACAAAGACGCCGAGAAAATTGCCTATAAATTATTGCATGAATGGCGAGCTCGCAGATCTCCAAAGAGAGGTCTCGTGGTTGCAACCTTTGACAACCGGAACCATGGAACAAGAGCTGTCAGTCCCCTTAGTAGCCTAGTTGTGCTACGTCTAGGCTAATCTATTGACACCTCAGATCGACGAAATTTCCATGTAAGATATAGAACCGCCACCAAATTAATGTTACTAACAATGTGGCGCACAGCCAAGACTGGGCAGCAGGAAACCCGAGACATGCGTGAGTACGCTCTGAACCTTTGCAGCGCAATAACTAACCAAACTTGCAGACAGGACATGCTCTCAACTATTGGTTAGTTGTCTCTATATCAGTCACTTCTACATCTCGACTGGGAGCCAATAATGCAATGCAGACGGAATCGTAGCCGATATCGAGACCAGCGTCACGTTCCTAGAAAGCTACGTTGAGGGCCTTTTCACGCCCAAAGACTTCATCGTCACTGGAATATCCCTGGGAGGCCACGTCACCTGGAACGTGTTGGCAAAGGATCCACGGATCCGTGCCGGGGTTGCCATCGTTGGGTCGCCGCCTTTGACTTCGATGCTTTTGGAGCGGCTGGCAATGTACAAAGGTACGCAGGATGTCGCTGCTGCTGCCAAGGAATGGCCGAGGTCAATTGCAAAGCTCTACGAAGAAAGAGATAAGAGCATAGAGGATATTTCGGGGAAGAAGATCCTGATTCTTAACGGCGCAGTTGATCCTTTGGTTCCTAGTAGGTTTACTCATCGTTGGGTTGAGAAGTTCGCTGGCAACAATGACGTCGTCTTCGTCGAGCAGGAGGCAGTTGGCCATGGGCTTTCAGCTGAAATGATGGAGGAACTCGTGGCTTGGGTCGTGGAAACTATCGTCTAGGTATACAGTGACCTAAGGTCCCACTTGTATTAAACTCCTGTGTGCGTGCCACTTGGCACTATCACACTGTCCCATTTGTACCGAAAATTATTATCTTCCTCCTCCTCACCGGTTCAATCATCCAGGGTAGTACCGGCAGCACAATATATCTCCCAGCGGTGGCATCAAGCACCAAAGTAGGCGAAAGGAACCTAATCGTATGGATCCCTGACATGATTTCCCCCGATCCTTGTGCAACGCACCGGCAATCGACCTGTTGGAAGGCGCACCTCGCTGAACCAACTAACCACAAAATAGCTCCGCCAACCGAACACAAACCCCATCGTCCACGGAGAAGAGCGGGCAAACGACGTGTCCAAACCCGGCAACTTGAAATGCACTCGCGAGATGCAGGCCCTCGCGGCAAGATGCGTGGCCCTGATTTCGGCAGCCGAGCATGCCGAGAGATAGGCAATCCACGACTTCCCTGTCGCGACTATGGTGGATATTTGGTTGACGCTGAGCTTGTCAACAACTTGCCTGTTTCCATCGGTCTTTTGAAGGAGTAAATGACTAGAAAGATTAGCGCTTACACAGAGCTGTGCTACCATTCCTATCTATGCCTCAGGCACCAAAATAAGACTGCTTGTTGCGCTGACAAAACACGCCACTCTAGTTATCCAACATCTCCCCATCTGTAAACAGGGCCAAACCACGAGATCAGCCATCTCCATCAGATCTGCGAGAATGGATACAAACGCAGAACCAGAAACCCCATCTACCAATCCAGCTTCCTTGCACTTCTGCTCTGTATGCGAAAAGTCGTTTGATCAAGGTAGCAAGTCACCTACTTCCCGGACACCATTACAACATCTTCGGTCTCCTCGTGTAATCGTCTCGCTTCCTTGATTAGAGTCTAATAACGTTTTCTATAGAGATATCATATATCCGGCATTCACAATACTGTCGTCGACGAGCGGCTAGGAAACAGGCCCCCAGACCAAGAGCATGTCACCTCTGCAGACGAACAAAAAGCAAGTGTGATTTTCAATTACCTTGCTCTCGATGTGCCAGTAAACAGGCGGTTTGCTCTTATGGCCGGCATCATGTTACATCGACGCCAACAGCACCAAGCCAAACCAGGGTCACTGGCGGCGACTCTCGGACCGTTGTGGCAGAATCCACTTCTATGGTTCTCGATGATACTCCCACCACGGCGTCGTACTCAGAGCTGGAGTCGGGGCTTGACTTTAGTCTACCCAACGACACTGATGGACTTGACATCAATGTTTTCATTCACGACGCACCTGGTATATCCTTGGCCCCTGATTCATGCTCAACACCCGTCTTCATTGATAACGTCGAAAACCCTATCATGTTCTGCCTTCCAGAGTCTACCACTACCCCTGATCCGGGTCTTTATACCGGTAATGATGCCGGAAACTTTCAAAACTCTGATTCTAGGCTATACGGGCCGTTCACATATGACTTCGTGGCCCCAATGACAATACCTACGTCGCCAAATCACCCCGGCCCGTCTGCTTCCAGCCCCAGAAACACGCACTCTTTAGTCCCCGTTCCTAGTCGTGAAATCAACACTCTAGGGCAAGCCTCCGGTCGTCTCATCTCCAAAGGATGCAGAAGATTTATTATATCCATTCTTCGGACATACCCGCGGATGATGACGCAACCACATAATCTCCCACCGTTCGTGCACCCAGTCGGTTGTGGACTTCACTACAATGAAGGGAAAGAAGAACGAGCCGACTTTTATCCTTCCGAGTCCACGGAATTCACGCCACTGAAGCCACTGGCAGCCTGCCATGGCATTGCGCAGATTTTTTCCTCCCGGAATCGAAACTCGGACGAGTTTCTATGGAGAACTATCGACAGTGAGCATCGCTGGATCATAAGTGAGGTAAGGTGTTCTACCCCGAATGACTGTCACGAAGATCATATTGCGATATACGCATTGTTTCGCCTTCGCCTTTGACAGCATAATTCTATTACAATACTTGAGATGGCTGCTAACAACTTTCTATTATGCAATCAGATGCAGCAATTCTCTAAAGGTGAATGCGTGGCCGCACTCCAAGCTATGCTGATGTACACTCTAATGCGGCTCACGAAATCGGGCTACGAATATTTTATCCCAAATCGAGATATGTTGCGGACAATGAGGGTGAGTTAGTCGATTCAATACATATGGACATTTACCAACCATTTGGCAATCTATAGAAACTGGCCGAGCAATTTTCTCAACTCTGTCCAGGGCCTTTGAGTCCGCCTCATGAACGGCATTCGAAACCCAGCTGGGAAGACTGGATCCTTGAAGAGACACGCCGAAGGTATGCCAAGTGATTGCAACACTTTCACCAAGAGATTGTGGTGTATTTTCCTCATCTTAAACATAACTGATTTTCCAGGATCTCTCTTGTCTGTTTTATCACCGCGCTCATTCTTGGATCTGCAGGGTCGGATGGTATTGATAACCCATTTTGCCTTCCTTTGCCTAGTTGCAAGGCTATGTGGGAGGCAAAAAGCGCCTGGACCTGGGAGAAAGAATATGGTGAATTCCGGCAAGACTTGAAGACCAACAAGAGTCGGCTTAGTACTGTTGGCGACCTTGCGACTGCCCATATGCAGCAGAGTAGCGGAGGCAATATTGCAACGGGCGGTTCTGTTAGTGGTGCAGTTGACGATATGCTCGACAGTTGGCATACAGGGTTAGATGGGCTGGGCATGATGCTCGCAGCAGTTATAGCAGATGTCTAAGGCAGAAGCAGGTCACAAATCCATGGTCATTAGGCGGAACCGGTTGAGTGAGTAGATATTTAGTAATCAAATATTGTGGCCCTTATGTCGGCACTCCAACGATGAGTCAAGCCTATACCTACCTAATCACTCTCCTCCGAGATATAACAGAAAAGCCATCAACCCTTCTGCACAAGTAGCAAGAATACGTGCTGCATTTCTCTGCATTCATTGCGCGAGCGCCATCCGAAGTGAGCTCCGCAGGGATTTGCCGTGGACATCGGCATCGTGGGGCTTGGCGCCGGCCAATTCGCCGCAGGTCCAGTTCGCCGCAGGACCATTTCGCCGGAAGCGGAAGCCCGCTTTGCCCAGTTCACCATGTCCGCAGGCTTCACTTGCACGGCTATTTGGCCGTTGTAGATGGTAATCACAAGATGCAGGCTCGGTCGGAGCGTTCCGGGCCCATACTAACTCGTGAATAAAAGGCTTGCAAGACCTCACTGCTGGCCAAGAGAAAACGAAGAGATCAACACCACTCTGACCATCATCATTGATTTCTCTGAACATCTACATATTTCTGACTCACACAGGTTACCTTTCTTCGTCATGACAAAACCTACCACTCATACTGCGACCCTTCTACCTGCCATCGCTCAAGACCTCGTTCTTGAGCAACGCCAGACCCCATCTCCTGGACCAGGCGAACTGTTGATCCACAATCATGCCATCGCCATGAATCCCGTCGACTGGAAAAGACAAATGTGGGGGTTCAGGGTCTCTTCTTACCCAGTTGTGCTTGGTGCCGGTACGTTGGTTATACAGAGGACCTACGTACTGTGTACTAACCGTTGTATTTAGACGTCTGCGGCATCGTAGCTGAAGTAGGGCCATCGATGACGGCCTTCAAGCCCGGCGACCGCGTCTTCAGTCTTGCTCACGCGTTTTGCTCCGGCAATAACGATCACGGGGCATTCCAGGAATATACAGTCGTCAATGCCGCCTCGACAGCTCTACTACCCACGGATATAAGCTTCCAGAAAGGAGCTACCCTGCCTACCGCTGTGGGTACCGCAACCATGGCTCTGTTCGACGTGCTCGATTTGCCGCGTCCTCCTATCGAAGAGAACAAGCACGCTCAGACTGAGTCGTCGCCTACGTCGATTCTGGTATGGGGCGGTGCCTCTTCCGCCGGGTCAATGACTGTTCAATTGGCCCGTTTGGCCGGATTCACCGTCTTCGCAGCAGCGAGCGAACGTCACCATGACTCGCTGCGCTTCCTTGGTGCCAGCGTACTGGTCGATTACCATTCGCCTACGGCAGCTGAAGAGCTCATCGCTGCCGCCGAACGTAC
Source organism: Neonectria coccinea (assembly GCA_019137265.1). Taxonomy (NCBI): domain Eukaryota; kingdom Fungi; phylum Ascomycota; class Sordariomycetes; order Hypocreales; family Nectriaceae; genus Neonectria; species Neonectria coccinea. The sequence continues at coordinate 170,519 of WPDF01000086.1, read as the reverse complement.
CGGAACACAGATCTCGTATGCTGTCGATACCATCTCGGCAGCGCACACGCTTGGCCCAGTTGTCCAGGTTCTCTCCAACTCGACCGGAGTCAACAAGAAGATAGCGCATACAACGGGGTGGCCCGCCAATTTATCCAAGCCCGACGACATTGGAGATCAGTGGATAGCGGCAGACGAGCTGAGTGGACGCAGAAACGATCTCTCCGTCTGGCTATTCAACGAAGCCATGCCCAAGTGGCTTGAGCGAGGTGCTATTGTGCCGACTGGGTGCAGAGTAATCGAGGGAGGACTAGGTGGAGTGCAGCACGCTTTGAATGAGCTTAAGAAAGGCGTAAGCGGAGAGAAGCTAGTAGTCGAGATTTAGATGTGGCACAGTGAGAGAGTAGACTGTGGGATGAGTGCGTTACAAATCTCATAGAACCATTCGCAGATGATATACGAGCGAGACTTTGTTTTCCTCCTATGTACATGAAAGTGGTTAAATCCTTCTCACTTTCCCACCCAGGACGTGGGGGCTGGGAAGTGAGAGTGGTTGAGGTCGCCGCTTCGGCGAACGACGTGGGGGTTGTGACAGGGCGGAACAGGCCTGCTCTTCTGACCTGACTATGTAGACAGGGGTTTAGGTTTCCGTTACAAAGAAGGATTCCATGTATCCACAGCATCAAATGGAGGCCCTATGCAAAAAGCATTCAAGAAAATCGTTGTCGGGTGTGCACCTTTTGTATAGGGTATTCTGGTAGATATCTTCGGATGATCGACGGGTTGCATGTCACCTAGCTCCAGACGTTGTTAAACTTACTTGCATATAGGATTCACGCAGCAGCTGATGGCAATCCGATACTAGCGTCAACTTGCAAGATTACGTTAAAGTAACATCTAGACTTTTAACAAGAAGGGACAAGTCCCGTAAATCCAACGACGCACCGCTTAAAGGTCATCTGAGCAGAGTGTTCGAGAAACGAGATTCAATCCCCATCCTCAACACGACGTACTAATTAGCCAGGAGGAAACAGAGATTTTACATCCCCATGGACGGAAAAATAGTCCGGGGCTGGTTAAGGTCCCCGGATTTATAATAATAAACACCAATTTCCCCCAACATTGTCTCTGAGAAAAGCGGACAGGCAAATGAGGATCACGGAAGTTCGGCACACGCACTCACAAAGTGGGGATGTCATCCGAGCACTGCTAGAGGCAGCAAGTGCTACATAGGAAGTGTACTAAACTACAAAGTGCGTAGACCGCTTTGTCGAAATGACGCACTCAACAGTAAATCCCCAGCCGTGTTCTTCCTCACCCAGACTTCCCTGTATCGTCATCCTCGTGGCCTGCAGCAGAACACGCCATTTCTAAAGAAAATGGCCCCGTGAAGACGTTGCAGATGATCTCATGCTCGAGTGGCAATGGAGCGGCAATAGAGAACAATGGGCTGGACGATGACGGTGAGGAATTCCTGGCAGTTCCGTTCGGCATTTGCCTCCTTATCTCTGGATGCATCGGTGATGCCACTTACGGCCCACCTAGAATCCATGCAGCCGCGTTTTCATCACCGTAAGAGCCGCACTAGGCACTTGAGGCTTCCCCCTGCCGGTACGACGTCATGCACAGTTCCTGTCCAATGGCGCGTCCAGACAGGGAAATGTTGACGAGGACTTCCAAAGTTCTCTCGTGATTCTATCGAACTTTGGTTCTCAGTTTACGACAAGTAGCATACACCAATTGGACAGTTCTATGTACCACGCCTTGGTCGTCTCTGGTTCCGCCACTCGGTTCGTATCAGACGCTCCACTACCCACGACTCAGTCAAAAGTGGGAAAGCCCTTAGCCTTTGTAAGCGATCTGCGGTCCCTACTTCTCATGGCCGACGGGAATAATCCTTCGCTCAGTTTCAAACTAGGTCATATTTGCGCTATTTTCACCTGGTCCTTGACTTGGACTTGTCTCCACGGGCGATCTCGGGTGGCCGCTCAGCGGCGCGTCCGCGACGGAGGCATACCCACATGGTCTAGAAGCCCCGAGAAAACACCGTGCCGTGTAGCCGGGCTCACAAAGACCGGTGCCATGCTGGTCCCGGAATCCTTCGAGATACCCACCAGACGCCAGGCATCCCGTCTCCAGCCAACAACGCACGCCCGGATATTTGCCTCACGCGCTGGTAAAGCCCACAGCGTTATTGGGCGTGTCCTATCCTTGCTTGCCCCATCCCCAAGGGCAAATGCCCTCCGAGTTCCCATGGGGCTCCGCATCCGGTATGTCCGGAGACTGTCTGGAGAGTGCGGAGCATACGCGGAGCAGCCAGAACCTTATATAAGCGTCCCCGCGGTCGATGGTTGTGTCTTTACTTCTTCTTTTCTCAGGCACCACACGCGAGACCACGGACAAGATGGTGACCCAGAAAGCAACTTACCTCGGAGCCAGCGGCAAGCAGCTGAGCATCCTCCAGCTCGCCCTCATCGTCGGGCCCGCCTTTACGCTCTTCGGCTACAACCAGGCGGGAATCGGCGGCCTGCTCAGCGAGGAGGACTGGGTCAAGACGTTCCCTGAGATCGACACGGTCAACGCCGAAGGTTCTGAGAAGAGCAGAAAGTCGACGCTCCAAGGCTTTGTTGTTGCGACCTTCGTCATCGGTGCCCTCATCGGCTCTCTGTCGTGTTCGTACACGGGTGACAAGTTTGGACGTCGCAATGTCATCTTCGCCGCTGCCATCTGCTCCCTGGTCGGTGAGATCCTCGAGGCCTCGTCCTTTGGCCTTGCCCAGTTCATCGTCGGCAGAGTCATCATCGGTCTCGGTGTTGGTCAGCTGAGCTCCATCGTTCCCGTCTGGCTCAGCGAGACATCCGCTGCCCAGAACCGAGGTCGCCAGGTCGTCTTGACCGGCTTGTTCATGTGCTTGGGCTACACGCTCGAGTCCTGGATCGACCTTGCCTTCTTCGAGTTCAAGCATGGCCCCGTTACGTGGCGTCCTCCAATTGCCATCGCCATCGCCTTCTCCATTGTCGTCATCTGCTCCGTCTACACCTTGCCTGAGAGTCCGCGATGGCTCGTTCTCAAGAACCGTTCGGACCAGGCTCGCTACGTCATTTCCGCTCTGCGAGACCTCCCTGAGGACTCGATGGAAGTCCAGGCTGAACTTGCCGGAATCGAGCATTCTCTGGAGGAGACCAGCCACGGAGGAGCGAAGCTGAGCGACATGCTCAGAATGGGCGACGACAAGCTGCTCTACCGATTCGGCCTTTGCATCCTGCTGCAGTTCTACCAGCAAATGTCCGGCAGCAACCTCGTCAGCGTCTACGCCACTGTGCTGTTCCAGAACAACCTGGGCATGAGCAGCGAGATGTCTCGTATCCTGTCCGGAGGCGCCCTGACCTGGAAGTTCCTCTCGTCGTTCGTGGCCTTCTTCACCATCGATCGCTTCGGACGTCGAGCCGTCTTCATCATCAGCGGTGTTGGCATGTCTGCCAGTATGATTGCGCTGGCCATCACCACCTCGTTTGGCAGCGACAACAAACCTGCCATGATTGCTGCCGGCTGCTTCATCTACATCTACAACACGTGGGTTCCCATCGGATTCCTGGGTGCCAACTTCCTGTACTGCACAGAGGTCGCGCCTATCCGTCTTCGAATGGCCATGTCTTCCATCTCGACGGCCAACCACTGGCTTTGGTACGTGACTCTCTTTATAACTCAATTTTTCAAACATACTAACATCTAAACAGGAACTTCATCGTCGTCATGGTCACCCCTGTGGCGATTGAGACGATCAAATGGCAATATTACATCGTCTTCGCTGTCGTCGCAGCCTGCATTCCCATTTCGGTCTACCTGTTCTTCCCTGAGACAATGGGCCGGAACCTGGAGGAGATCGAGCTCTTGTTCAAAGACTCTCCGTCGGTGTGGTCAACCGTCAAGTTCGCCAAGAACCGGCCCATTGCGATGCCGCAAGAGTATAGCTCCAAGGACAAGGCAGACCACTCGGAAGGAGAAAACTAAGCCGCGGCTTGAGGCTACAGGATAGATAAAATGATTGAGAGCGATAGGCGCCAGAGTAGCTAGATGTTCTCTCACGCCTATATGTATCGCATTTCTCACTGCTAGTTAGCATTGGAGAGTCTTTGTCGCTTATGATGAATTTATGCGACTTCAAATACTTATCCTCACTGCTTCGTCCCTCATTGCCGCCTGGATATTTCAACGTAATGATTAGTTTTATCCAACGTTCATATCAACTATGACTATCGGAATGGCCCTTTTAGGATGCTGATTCAGTACCCCATGCTCCGACTTTGTCACCAAAGACCAACCAAAGGGCCTTGGCTTCTCCTTGAAAGCGACTCCACATTCCCTCCCAGGACAATACCCAGATTGCGGCTCGACCTTCCCTCCCGTCAGCCTGGGCTAACTCAGATGCTTCAGAATCTTGTGAAAGAAGAACTGAACTCGAGTCGAGGTTACCAATTTAGCATAGGTAACAAGCTCCTGCCATGGCTATTTCATCGGCTAATGGCCCTTCGGCGGGATATAAATGTATGTTTTTGTTCCATTACCATTTTTCCCTTTCTTTCCCGTACTTCAAGTCATTGTCCTCCTCACGTCTTCTATCAATAATACTGTCGTATCTTTCGTTCCTCTAGGACCACAATACACCTACGCGCAGCATAACAATGGCTAACTTAAACTCATTCAGTCTGGTAGAAGCCAGCATTGGTGACCTATGGCAAGCCCTTGATTCCCAGGCCTTGACCAGCGTGGAACTAGTTTCTCTTTACTTGCACTGCATAGGTAAATACGACTGCCGCGGACCATCTCTCAACTCCATCTGCGTCCTGAACCACAATGTGTTTGAGGAAGCACAGGCATCGGACGATTATCGCGCCTCAGGCCGCCCACCAAGACCCCTAGAAGGCATCCCCTTTACAGTCAAGGACAGCTTCAAAGTGAAGGGTCTGACCGTCGCCGCTGGTTCGCCGCCTTTGCCAATCTTGTTGCCTCCTCAGACGCAGCCGTCGTCGAGTCTCTCCGAGAAGCGGGAGCAATCCTACTGGGAAAGTCGAACATGCCTCCGATGGCAGATGGGGGGTCGCAAAGAGGTCTGTAAGGACGAGCTGAGAGCCCTTATAGTCCAATTTACTCGACTACTGCGTATACATCGAGATCTTCCAGCGGTAGTGGAACGTCAACAACCGCGAATTTTGCTACCTTCGGATTTGCTGGAGAGACGGTTACTTCAGGTCGAGCCCCTGCGTCAAACAACGCTCTAGTGGGCTACTCGCCGTCGAGAGGCGTCATTCCTGGTCGGGGTCAATGGCCACTGTACCCGATGTGCGATTTCATTGTGCCTCACACGCGGTCGATGCGAGACCTGTTTGATGTTCTCAACGTCATCGTGGCCGACGATGCCAAGGCAGCACCAGGACTGGACTTTTGGCGCAACCAGACCTTTGTTCCTATCCCCACATCTTCCGAGGTCCGACCTACCAACTACCATAGCCTTGAAGACTCTGCCGCTCTCCAGGGGATGCGGACAGGCGACCCGTGCCTTGGAGGATATGCGGAAGCGGCTCTATGAGGATTGGATGGACAAGAATGGATTCGACCTTGTTGCTTTCCCGACAAACGGCGATGTTGCCTATTCAGATGCCGACGAGACCTACTGGTCCATGTGCCATGCTTTACAAGAGGGAATCCAGTATCTCAATGGCGGTCGGAAGCATCTTGGCGTTCCCTGCATTACTGTGCCCATGGGCAAGTGGATAGTTCAGGGTCGTCTAACACGACCGAAGAGGATGGAGAAATTCCCTACCTTGATTCCGGTTCCCAAGGATCAATTCATGGTGGTTGTCGTAGCGAAGGCCTCCAACGGTAGGTCTGCGGGCGCTATGTTGATGATTGATTTGGGTCTTTCTCTACCGCAACTAGCTCATTCTCAGCCAACTCGATATCCGAGCATGTTAAATATTCAACACAATTATTCGATCTTTCACTCTTCAACCACATTCCCAGGGCCCGAGAGACTTGACAAGATTTAAGGTGATCGAGATGCGGTGTCAGGCATTTAATTTACGTTAACTAGTTTAGATCTAACTTCATGACTACTGCCTCCGTTCTCTCTGTCCTCCCTTCCCTATAATCATCGAACCAGTAGCGCGTGACGACCTCGAACCCCGACTTTTCGTATGTTCTCCTTGCCCCCTCGTTCTCCCAATCCGTGACCAGCAAGATCCTCGCCTTTTGTTCAGATACCAGCTCCGACGCGACCGTCTTCGCGTACTCTACAAGTGCGCCCCCCAACCGTCTACCCCTCGCACTTGGTAGTACATACATGGCATTTAACAGAAAATGCCACTTTGCGTTTCCGTGCAGCACAACCTCGGGCTCTGGATGACTGTCTGATGCAAAGGCCTTTGTCGCAGCTTCTCGGCCAAGCGGTCCGAGGAGTGTAAGGGAAGCGAGCCATTCTTCCTTCAGGAGAAGTTGCACATGATCGGAAACTGCATCTGGGCGAGGATCCGCTGAAATGGAAGTTGACACCTCGACAATACTGGTGGCGAGAGGATTGGACACCCGCGATATCCATGTGTCGTTTGAGAAGCCGAGTTCGCAAGCGTAGGTAGAGCCGAAGGACTCGGGCGAGAGTTGAAGCGAGAGAAGGCGAAATGCTTTGTACTTGGAGACAAGGAGGTCAAACTCTTCGGGAGAAGGCAGAGATTTGGGGAGTGTGAGGCCAGTCATTTTTGCCGATAGAGACGTGGATGCTGAGACACGCACCATTTATTTGGACGGCCGATGCCTCAACTTCCCCGCCATTCGACACGTGATGCGCGGTAGGGGAAGTTGATGTTCGTATGGTGTGATCGTAAGCGACTGAGTCATAGTTCATCCTGGTAGCCATGCTTGCCATGTCATCTCGATTTGTTATGCCGTTGGTTTACATTACATGCCGGCCAACCCAAACTCAATAAATGCATGTTGCGGTCTTGAGAGGGACCTTGATGCGTTTGCAAGCTGCAGATGCATAAAACGAAGTTATCCTGCAGGAGGCCGACCAGGAGGCCAACTAGATTAGCGTTTGCAGTCCATCAAGCGCAGTGGCGTCACTCCCGATATACTGTATGTTCTCATCGTGACATCAAACGGTCAAGAGCGGAGAATGTGCCGACAAACTCTCTTTCAAAATAGCACCCGGAGAGACCGGCATCTATACCTGCAGGTTTCCCGTCCCGCAGCTGCAGTTTCCCGCTCACCCGTGCTCGATGATTGATGATTGCTCCGAAGCAGATTGTTGCAAGCTGCATATCTTTGATCAAGCCGGTTTCCTAGATTGCGCTGGTCCATGCACTCTGCCTGATTCCTTTGATCAATCAAGCAAATGGGCTTGGCCTTCCAGCAGCTTCTTCGACGATCCTCAGTACTATAAAACCTCGCCCTTCTGTACCTTCAGCAGGATCCCTAACTTTCACCTTTCACATCTTCCTTCAGGTGATGAGCCCAACTCGTGCTTGTTGCCTCGACTCTCGACAAGAAACTTCCCCCCTATTTCTGGCCTCCGGGACTTTGACTGCGTGAGCAGCAAGTCCAAAGGCCTTCTCTTTTCCTGACAGACCTCAACTGTCACCCTTCCTTTTAGACAACTCTTGTCTCTTCGTTTTCCCCTGTCTCTCCCCGAACCACCACGATGGCAGACAAGGAGTTCTCGAATGGGACGAGCAGTGAGCTAGACGACGTTTGTGCTCACTTGGATCTCCTGAACTGCGACACCCAGTCCGAGGAAGTCAGTGCCATCAACACCACGCCGCTGTTTACGGAGACTGTCCGCAAGCATGTCGTCGGCACCGGAGACGAGAAGTCGAGTCAACTCAGCCAGTACGGTCTTCTGGCGGCAAATGTCTTGGCTGCCGACCCAGCGTCCTCCAACACCACGAACCGCCCCGACGCAGATCCTCGCATCTTCTACAATATTGCCGCACCTACGAGCATGTTCATCTGTGGTTGCCAAGGATCAGGCAAGAGCCACACGCTCAGCACTGTGCTGGAGAACTGTCTGATCCCATGTCAGGCAAACCAGTTGCCTCGACCTTTGACGGGGCTGGTGTTTCACTATGACACCTTCATCTCGGACACGGGTGGCCTGCCCTGTGAGGCGGCCTATCTATCGTCTCACCCTGCGGTCAAAGTCAGAGTTCTCTGTCCCCCGACCAACATCGGACACATCAAGGTACGCAAGTCCATCACGTGTGTGATAAAATAGCTAAACTTTCAGCGCATCTACAAGCATCTCCCCAACGTGACCGTGGAAGAACTGCGCATCAATCAATCCGACCTCAACACGCAGCGCATGCTGGACTTGATGGCGGTCAGCTCCATCCAGGGAAGTGGCATGCCGCTGTACCTCCACGTCGTCAGTCGCATCTTGCGCGACCAGCGAATTCTGCAACAGCGGATTGGAACAGCCTTCGACTACGCAGCCTTCAAGCGGGCTTTGGAAAATGAGTCTTTGACCGAGGGCCAGCTTGCGCCGCTGAAGCAACGTCTCGACACCCTCGAGAGCTTCATGGTTGAGAAGCAGACAATGACAATGGCGGGCAAGTCGACTGCTAAGACGAAGAACTTGCCCAGTAATGGCAACAGCTGGAAACCAATGGTTAGTTTCCAGGCTCAAGGACTCATGCATGCAACTAACATCATCTCTCTAGGCTGGACAGCTTACGGTTGTCGATTTGTCGTGCCCGTGTGTGACCGCAGAGATGGCATGCTCGCTGTTCAATGTCTGTCTCAGCCTGTTCCTGGAGCAAGACGCCACCGTGGGCCGTGTTGTTGCTCTTGATGAAGCCCACAAGTACATGGGGGACAGCATCGAAAGCCGCACACTGACGAACTCGCTGCTGTCGACCATCCGCCTGCAGCGTCACCTCGGTACCAGGGTCATCATATCCACCCAGGAGCCTACCGTCTCCTCCCAGCTGATTGACCTATGCTCGGTTACCATTGTCCACCGCTTCGCGTCGCCCGCTTGGTTCAAGACACTGGAGCGCCATGTGGCTGGGATTTCTGGCCCGCAGTCTCAGGGTGAGACCAGCGACTCGATCACGGACAAGGACAAAAAGGCCGTTGTTTCTCCGTACAGCAGTGTTCAATCGCCGGAATTATTATTCAAGCGGATCGTGGCCCTTCGCACGGGTGAGGCTTTCGTCTTTGCGCCAAGCGCGACGATCGGGATAAGCGCTTCCGGTGCACGCGATGACGAAGAAGGGTCGGAAGGCGATTCTGGCGCTCAGTTCATCCAGCTTGGCAATGGGGTGATGAAGGTGCGGATCAGAAAGAGAGTCACGGCGGATGGAGGACGGAGCATCATGGCTCATTGATTGACCTATTGGGAAATCATGTGTATTCTAGATCGGTAGACAAATTGACAGGCATGATTATGATGCTGCACCTCGGGCATAGACTATCCCGCCGACGGATTAGAACCGTCTGCTTACGGATGTTGGTGATGACGCAGCAGCAAACGAGTGATGTCGTATATTCAGGAGAAATTGGCGTAGACGCACGTCTGCTCGTCGCTCAACCGGCCCTTCGGTCTTCATCGGTCATCCGTCCGGATTTTAGCAAGCGCCACAGTTTGATTTAGGCGGTCATTTGTAATCGATGTCACCATCTGTCGGGAAACCATGGATGTCCGAGGGCGGGGGCATCTAAGTCGTCACCGGTGTATAAGAACGAGCAATTCAACAGACAATCTCGACATAAACTCATTCAGCAGCATAAAAAATCATCATCAGCATTACCATCATCGGAAACCATGGTCGCCATCTCCATCATCAAAGACTCCAACACCAAGGCCCTGCCCTCGGCCCTCCCTTCGGGCCTGGTCGCCGTCTTCATCGGCGGTACATCCGGAATCGGCCAGGCTACCCTGAAGCAGTTTGTCGCCGCCACCAAAGACAAGTCCCCGCGCGTGTACATTATCGGTCGTAGTACGCAAGCTGCGCATTCGCTGTTGGCAGAACTTCGTCAATCCAATCCCTCTGCGACGCTGGAGTTCATCCAGCAGGATGTCTCCCTCGTGCGCAACGTGGACGCTGCCGTCAGCCAGATCAAGCAGCACGAGACCAAGGTTGATTTGCTGTACCTGTCGGTGGGCTTTGTTAGTTTCCAGGGAAGAATAGGTACGTTTACGCCCGTTATTGTATGCACTAAGCATAATGCTAACCACTCCATCATTAGAAACAATTGAAGGACTGGAACCTTCCATGACAACCCGCTACTACAGCCGCGCCCGCGCAATCCAGCTTCTCCTCCCCCTTCTCAACCAGTCGGAAAACGCACACGTCGTTACCGTCCTCGGAGCCGGACAGGAGGCGCCTTTGGTGGAGGATGATTTGGATCTCGTCAAGCCCGGCAACTTTTCCATCGCCAAGTCTTCTCAGCACGCCGCAACCATGCTCACACTGGTGCTCGAGAAGTGGGCTGCCGAGAACCCCAACATCAGTTTCGTACACCAGTTCCCTGGGCTGGTATCCACGCCCTTGTTGACGCGTGGATCAAGCGGCATCACAGGCTTCCTACTGCGCTGGATCGTGTCTCCCTTTCTCAACACCTTCATCGCAGCCAGCCCAGAAGATGCGGGCGCCAGATCTCTCTTCCACGCCACCAATGTCCGGTACACGGTCCCGGCCAGGGAAAACCGCGCCGTCCCCATCCCAGCCGGACTCGAAAAGGCTACACAGTCAGGTGGTGGACTTTTTCAAGTGTCTGACAAGAGCAAACATGCGGAAAACGAAAAAGTCCTGTCTGATCAAAGGAGGCTGACTGGCAAGGTTTGGGAACACACGCAGCAGATATACGCCAGGGTTACGCAGTGAAGTGTGAATTTCGAACATCTCCCAGGAGTCAACTTTAATAATAATTTCCATTTATAGCTACACTTTAGTCGCTTTCTCCAGCGTGAACTTGATAGAAGTAATAGAATCATAAAAAAAAGCTACTATACTATTCGGATACATTTGTAGGGAAGCTACTCAGTGATTATACATAAAATATTCAGTGCTCGATAGCATAGTTAGCGTATCCATCAAGCCATATCCTGCCAATTGAATTCAAGTTTTACTTCAAGAAGATGTTGTAATGTATTGGATTGCCCGCCGCGTAAATTGAAGTCAAGCAGCCAACTACCACATGTGCCAATGTTCCAACTCGGGTCCATGTCTAACCACCGAAGCAGAGATGAACCATGTCCATTACCTTCCGCCTGACCGTCACCTCACCAGCATTGTTATTGTGAAGCGTCTTGAGCTCCGCCGTAACCGATTGGAACAAGTTACTACCGGGGTCCGACATGGCCGGGTACTTTTTGATGGTCGCGTCCCAGTCAATTTCATTCCATTTGTTGGTCAGGTAATCGGACTCCTTCTCAACAATCTGCCAGATGACGTTCTTGACATTGGATGAAAGCTGGCTGAGAGTCTTGGAATTCAGCGCCGATGCGCGACTTTGGGACACAGCACCAAGCACCATTTCGACATTCTTGAGGTGACGCCCAATTTGAATGTCTCGTTGTGGAGCGACCGAGGCCGCTTGGTCAATGATGAAACCAAAGTCGTTCCAGATGCCGACGTTTGATGATCTCGATGGAATCAAGCCATTTGCCCAATTTGCGGGGTTTTTGAGGGCGTCCCGGAGGGTTGTGCTCAGCGAGATGAGTGTACCCGGGGTCAAGTAGTAGGTTCCGTCAAGAGTATAATAGGCTGGCTCGGAGTCTGCTGAGCCCACTTCGATGAAGTTGATAAACTCGTTGAAGGTGCAGCTCTTGTCGGCTCGAGAGCCCATGCACTTGGGTGCGATGTATCCCTTGCCGGGTCCCCAAACCGTCACGTCCAAGTCGTATACTACATAGGCGTAGACGCGGTCGTAGGCCTCGACGATTGTGGCGGCAAGGGAGGGTGCCACAAAGGCGAGAGAGACGAGTGCAATGTGCCACTTCATCCTGAGATGAAATTTCGAGTGTAGGAACCTGATTGAGAATAAGTTAACGCGTTTGCAAACACAGAAGGCAGGTTGGCAACTACACTCTCAACGCAAAGAACTTGGAGTTTATGGAGGCAGATGGTAACTAAGACGAGAGAGAGGGGGAACCAGAAAGTGGACTGATCAAGTGACCGAATTCTTCACGCTTGTCTTGAGTAAGATGGCGGCCAAGTGTTTCTGTGCTTCGCGGGAGATGCCGTTCAAAGTATCTTCTGACCAAGTTGCCAAGCCGGATTATGGACCGGGTACGATACCCAGGGGAAATATGCTTATTAAAAGATTGCATGTTATGGTTCTAAAGTTCTTACACAGCCCGTGATCTGATAGGTTATGGAGCAACTAGTCAATGTGATTAGAAGGAATCGGGAAGGTCTAAGCGAGCCATTCGCCTCAAGAATGGGCGGTTACAAATCCTTCAACATTGTCGAGAGAAAGCGTCCCGGAGGTGGAGCAGTTGACCCCCATTCGAGTGAGTCTATGCCGGGCGAGAGGATTGGAATGCGCTTGTTAGGGTAGGAAATGCTACCACGCAACTTGTGATAAAAAGGCTGGGCATTGTGGCTGTAGGATTTGAGATGCCGAGAAAGGAAGGTAAAGATTCAGGTACCACGTTGCGATTCTGCCGACTGGTGGGTTTGGCGATCATCAGGGGCATGTAAGACCTAGAGTCAGGGCGCTCCGCATTGAAGTGACCTAAGATGAAGAATCCCTGTCATAGTTCGCTACCGAAGTACTTTAACAGGGAGAAGGTTAGTGCTTATTGATGCAGGGGACGGGATAGGCTGTGGGTACGATGGTGAGTTGACAGTTGCAAGATAGTCGGTATGGTATAGAATATATACCTCTACTAGGACGGGTTACGCCGGTCGAGCGATAGTCCAAGCCTCAGTCGTTACTGGGACGAAGAGAACTTTCCATCATCATGGGGTGGATGAAGACAGTTCTGGCCATGGCCTGTGCCATTGCCTCGTTCTCAGAGCAGGCGAGTGCCCTGCCAAGCCACGCCCACAGCCATGCCCACTTACACAACCACAACAATACGCACCCCTTTGAAGCCTTTGGGCCTATCGCGAGCCGCGCCGACAAGGTTCCGTTGCGAATCTTGTCTCTTGGGGCGTCCATCATGAGCGGTACTGGTGGCGCTTCTGGAAACGGGTATGTGATGCTCCGGGCGTTTTGTTTGGCAACATATTCTGACGATTCTTCTGTGTAGTGCGAGAAAGCCGTTGAGAGATGCGCTTCGATATGATGGCTGGGAAGTCAACATGGTGGGAAGCCGCGGCACGGGACAGATGCAAGACTGGGTTCGTGGCCTGGCTGAAGTTGGCGGAAACGCTCGTTGCTGACCTGCCTAGAACCACGAAGCAACTCCTGGACACATTATCGACGAGGCTCGTGTGAGGCTGAAGCTCTCTATCGGGTACAAGGTTAGTACTCCTCGGCTTTGCCGGCTCTCCGTTGTCGTACTGACCAGCGTCTCCACGTAGCCAAACATTGTCATCATCAACGTCGGCACAAACGACGCGAACAGGAACATTGATGCCAACCGAGCAGGTGCCCGTCTAAACGGCATCCTCGATGACATCTGGGCCGCGGACGGCATGTCAAAGACCTGTGTCATACTCTCGACTGTCCTCGACTCCGAGGACCCAACTGGTGGGGTGGTGCGTCTCAACATTAACGCCCAGTATCGACAGCTCGTCCAGAACCGCGCGGCCGAGGAGAAGTGCATCTACCTGGCTGACATGGATCCGCCGGCGCCGCATCCGGCCAGCGGATGGATCAAGACGTGGGAGGATTACGACCAAGGTGAAAACATCCATGTTCACCCAAATGTCAGTTGATATGAGTTGAGTCTACTAGATCGTAGTTGACACGACGCAGGACAACGGGTTCCTCAAGATGGGTTACATCTTCTACAAGGCCATCAACAAGGCCGCGGACGCTGGAAAGCTGGTCAAACCGGGCGACTTTGGATCAGGCTCTACCGTTTGCGACAAGTTCGAGGGCAACGGCATGGACGCTGGCGGGCTGACCCAGCGTGGCAGCGGCAACCATGACGGTATTTACCATCACAATAGTGAAGAAAAGGGCGTGAGTAGTAGTAGTAGCAAGTGCATAGGACCTCTGCTAACAGGCCGTCTTAGATCCGCTGGACTTGGGACAGTGACTTCGATAGGGACCAGTGGCGATTTGCCCGCTTGTTCAATCGGAACTACGATGACATTGTTGGATGGTTCAATGAAGGCACCAGTACAAACTATTTTGGCGTTTGGTAAGTTGGTCTACTCTTTTGTCATCACGATTCGGCAATCTCGTGTCCAACGCTAACACCTGTCAAGGGCCAATTCTGCGAATGGACAAGCCTCGTTTACCAAGCTCAATGACCTCAACCCCAAGTACTACTGTGATCCTCGCGGCATCTACTTCATCGACATGAACGCCGACGGGCTCGACGACTTTGTCTGCATCCAAGCCAACGGAGACGCCTATCTGTCCGTCAATATGGGAGACGGAAACCGCGCTGGCGGTAAGACTCCGACGTTTAGGCACGTGGGCAAGATCAAGAGCAACGAAGGCGCCGACCGAGAGCATGTCGTCATGGCCGATATTGACGGAGATGGAAGAGGTACCAAGTCTTTCATTATTGTGATTGAGATGAACTAGCTGACAGTGAAAGGTGATTATGGTACACTGGATGGTAGTGGAAACGTGCGGTTCTGGCGGAACGGCTGGGTCAACGATATGCCGCAGTACTGGCAGGACATGGGTCGACGCTTTTCCAACACGGGGCTCGGAAGCTATCTGGGTGTTCGGTTCGAAGATATCAACGGAGATGTACGTTGTTCCAGATGCACTACTTGACTCACTGGCTGGCTGACGACTGACTCGATATTGTAGGGCCGCGACGATGCCATGTGGATGGGCACAGACGGCAAGACGTACACCTGGACCAACGCACGAAGCTGCAGAAAGGGTCAAGTCGGCGACGGCCTCAACGTCGCCTGGCGCCAGGCCTTCTTCAAGGGCGCGTCCTCGGGCCCTACGCACAACGGCATGGGCGGCTACGTGCAAGACGACGACCCCAACCTGCGCAGACGCATCCACTTCGCGCGCATCTACGGGCAGAGCAGCGTCTTCGGCAACCTCCCGCTGCAGGACTACGTCTTCATCGAGCACGTCAAGCTCGCGTCGGGCAAGCACCGCTTCAACATGCGCGTGTGGAAGAATGTTGGTGGTGGCGGTACTAAGCTCGTGGCCGACGGCAACAAGTACTGCAACATGGCGGGCCACAGCGACGGCCGCGTGGATTATATCTGGACGCAGTCGACGGGAGAGATGACCATATATATTAACCGTGCCAAGGGCACCATTGGCGATAGTGACGCAGGTGGGTACTGGGATGCCAGTCAGGGCATCATCTTTCGGCCGCCGCAGAACATGAACCGTCGGGATTTGCATCTCAAGGACTGGGATGGCGACGGCGACTGCGATATAATCTACGTGAACCCGGAGACGAATGCCGTCGAGGTGTTTCTCAACCAGTACCCGCAGACGGGCAAGTGGGAATGGACTCATCTGACCAACCCAGCTCCGGGGTTGACGTGCAAGTACAAGAGGGGCTTGGCTATTTTCGATTGTAAGTTGTTTCCCAGGAATCCAAGAACAATACTGACTCTTACAGTGTCTGTTCGCTTTGCCGACCTCACCGGCAACAGCCGCGCCGACTATCTCTGCATAGCTCCCGACGGCACGGTCAATGGCTACCTTCAGCAGGACAACGGCGCCTTTGAGGACGCCGGCCAGATCAAGTTTGCGGTTGGAAAGGATCGTGCCAACCTCCGCTGGGCCGATGTAAACGGCGACGGACTGGAAGACATGCTCTGGATTGAAAAGTTCTCGGGCGATACTTGGGTCTGGTATGTGGTCCAACTTGCACGTTTGTTTCTGTGTTCTGTGCAGTGCTGATCTAGCATCCCAGGTATAACGGAGGCCGCGGATCCCCATCCACAGGCAGTGGCTCCTCGTTCTACTGGAAAGTGCAGGAGAAGAAGGCCTATTATGGCCTCGCTGCAGGCACTTGCATCTACTATGCGGATCTCGACGGCAACCAACGAGCGTTTGTCCCCCTGGCCAACGCGAACAACTACCAGTTCTAACTAACCAACCCTACCAGCGACGAGCATTTCGTCTTGGGCACGTTTGACAACAACGCCAGAACTTCACTCAACCCCTCGTGCGGCTTGACGGACCGCACCGGCGACGACGGCCCCATTACGAACCCAAATCTCCCCGTGCAGCCGGAGGACGAATCTGGCGATGATGGTGGTGGCTCGGGCGATGGCGGCCACACTCCGTATGTCCCGAACCCTGCTGACGACAAGCCTCTCCCGTCCTGTCCAGACGCCGCCAAGTACACCACGATCGCGCAACTCGAAGAGCACGCGGGCGAGATCGACCTCTGGTGCGGGCCGCAATACACCATCACCATCCTGCTCAAGATGCTGCGCGACTCGCTCGCGCGGTACGACGAGATCATGGCCGACGGCTACGACAAGTACTTCGGCATCTACTCCGACTACCTCGTCGACAACGCCTGGCTCGCCCTGCGCAACTACCTGCTGGCCCACGGCGACGAGTACTTCACCTGCAAGATCACCGAGGAAACCGCCTGCTGCAACACGTGCGACTTCGAGCACATCTCGTGCAACTGGTGCACCGACCCGTGCAAGATCGACAGCGCCTACGACGACGGCCACGGCTGGGCCAACACGTCGCAGCCGTGTCCGCCCGACTACTCCAAGCGCGGCATGGACGACAACGACGAGAAGACCATCTACTGGAGCCTGCGCGACGACAAGGCCAACGAGTTCTGGGCCAACCTCGCGGGCGAGGTCGGCGCCCCCAAGGACAAGCTGTCCATCGTCAAGCGGCAGCAGATCGGCACACTGGACGCCTCGTGCGCTCGCGCCGCCGTCATCAACGGCGCCGACCACATGCCCGAGTCTTGTTACTATCACAACCACTGGTTCGACGCGCCCCAGGTCAACGGCTTCGACAGCGGCGACGTGGTCAACCCCAAGACGGTCCTCAACAAGGCCCTGGGCGACGCGAAGCCGCTGATCGACCAGCTGTCGGCGTCGCTGTTCGAGATCCAGGCCATGTCGTGGGAGGTCGACCCGGAGGACATTGTCGACTCGGTCAGCATGTCCATCCTGCTGATCCGCGAGTCGGTCGGCTTCATGGAGACGGTGGTGGAGATGGGCAAGGAGCTGGAGGAGTCGGCCAAGAAGTCCTTTATCCTCAACCTCCTGTCCGCCATCTTCCTCGTCGTGTCCATGGGCGGCTCTACCCTGACGGCCGCAGGCCTCACCGCGCTGGGCCGCGCGTTCGTCGTCATCGGCGAGGGCGGCAGCATCGGCCTGGGCATCTACGACATGGTCGAGACGCCGGAGGCGATCCCGCTGGACCTGTTCGGTATCCTCCTCAGCGCCAGGGGCATCCGCGACATTGGCAACGCGCGCAAGGCGGCCAAGGCTCGACGGTCCATGCCCAACGCGGACATTGCTCGCATCAGCACAACGGTGGCGACCAGTTTGGAACAGGTCTCGCTGGTGAGCAGGAGGGCTGCTCGCGGAAAGCTGTGCACTCGGTACGCTTAGAACTGAAGAGCTTTCTCATGAGAGAGTAATTAGTCTATGGAAGGTTACTGTTGGGTATCTACTTCTAGCCAAAAACGTAATACACATTTATCCCTGGATATATCACGACTGACCACCGAAAATGAAGAATTACGACCTAAAATGAATAAGGTCCCATTTGCTCCCGTTTACGTTCCCGTGCAGACTCATGAGTTTTCATTAAGGTTGTCATCTTAATCATCAACGTGACAATTTAACTTGCAACGCCTTGCTGAGCCATGGCTTGCTCGAGCTGGTTCACCGACCGCTGCACCTCGGCCTCAGAAGGCAGATTCACCACAATCAGATACAGCACATTCGGCTGCAAGAGTTTTCTAATAGGCCCTTTTCTCTGGCCTTTGGACCGCCTTCCTCTTCGAGACGATCTTAGCCGTCTGCCACGAGCCGCCCTCCTCTTCTGCCGACGCTCCTTCGGGTTGATGGCCCCGCCGGTGATGAGAGAGATGAGCGAACCGCTGTTGGCAGCGTGGTTCGGGTCTGAACAACGCGATTGGAAGGGCTGGCGCGCCGACGAGGGCACCACGAGTGCAGAACCCTAGTTTTCCGCTTCGTAGGCCGCCTGGGCCCTGCGGTCGAAGTAGTCTTGCACGAATTCGCCCGCGCCCTTCCAATTCTCCTTCATGTTGGACATTGTCGACTCTTTACCCTTGGCCGCAGCGTCCATGTCTCTAATCGTTGAGAACCGGTGCATACGCTCGCACATATCCGCGGCTCTTGTTGCGCGGTCGTCGTTGCGGGGGGATGACGGGACACGGAAGCCGCTGCTTTGGTGTAGGTGGCGGCCCAGCCATCTGCACCAGTTCAAGGACCAGCTTGTCTTGCTTCTCAGCCTTGACCTCGTCGGAATCGCTTGGGGTCGGCATTTGAGCCGTTTCAGAGGCTTCGGACGACGGCGGAGGAGCTACGCGCTCTGTCATGCCATCGAGCTCCCAGGCGGCCTCATCAGCGGCGAGTTCGTCGGTCGTGGAAAGGCCATCATCATCATCGCTCTGCTCTTGGTTATTGCTGGGACCAGGTTGGAGCGAGGACGATCCTTGGCTGGGATTAGAAGCAGATGGTGGGTCGGATTCGGGGAGTATGCAGTCCAGCTGACCCTCCCCCCTAGTCTTACCTGACTATAGCCCCACATAAAAAAGTTAAGCCGACCTATAGGGCATAGGTTAGCTAACCCTACTTTTATAGGTTAGGTAAGTTATATATTATATAGGATAAATATATATTCTATAGATTTAATCCTTAAGCTAGCTTCTTCTCTTTAAAAAGATTTTATTTAACTATAAAGTAATTTAGAATTAATCTAGGATTATTATAATATTGCTAATTTAGGGAGGTTATTCCCCCTCTCTATCTAATATACTTAACATTCTAGATTAAGATAATTTACTTAGTATATTATTATTACTACTTATTTAGAGTAATAAGAATATATTTAGGATTAAGAGACTAAATATACTTATAATACTCTATAATAACCTACTATTAGATAGAGTAAGTATAGCTAGATTACTTTTATATTACTTTTAGATTACTTATAAATTAATCCTAAAATACTAATAGCTAGTAAGAACTTACTTCTATTAAGGTTAATAAGGTTAAAGCTAAAGATTATATATTAATACTTATTTTAGTAAGCTTATTAGCTTATATAATACCTCCTTAAGTAGCTACTATTATATTATATATTAATATAATTATCTACTTACTTTAAATTCTAAAGTATTTAGAGAGCTTATTAAGTAGGGTTTATTATAGTCTAAGGCTTTACTCTAGCTTAAGCTAGATAAGAAGGTTATCTTCTAACTATAATAAGGCCTTACTATAGGATTAATTAGTAGTAAATAGGTATTTAGCTTAAATAGGTAGGAAGCTTCTAGCTTCCTTTCTTTCTTCTCTTAACTTTAGTAATAACCTTATTCTAGTACCTTTCTATAGTCACTTAAGGGCTAGCCTATTATATTTACTAAAGTTCCTCTTACGCTAGACTCCCTATAAGAATAAGATCTTTACGATAGATACTTACTGCTAAATTTTACTTATACCTAATTAGCTTAAGAGTTAAGATAAGCTTCCCTCCTAATTAATCTTAATATGTTTGTTTATTTGTTTATTTATTATATTATACTATTTTAACTAATAATATAGATTATTTAGACCCCCTTCTTTCTATAGAAGCTAGGAAAACTATATAAGTAAGTAAGTAAGCTAGCTAGTAAGCTAGGATAAAAACCTCCTCCTTTTCTTTAGTGCTCTAATAGTATCTCTAAAAACTAAGATCGCAACCTTAGGCTTCCTATTCCTTCTAATTATAACCCTCCTTATCTATCCTCGCCTTATTAGGCTATATACTACTATAGCTATAGTCTAAGCTAATTAGATATATTATATGCTTTATATCTGCTATTTCTTATGCTATAGATTAGTATAGATTAAACTAATTAATAAGGTAGATTAGCTAGGTCTACCTATAGCTACTAGGGCCTTATAGTCTTATCTAGTAGTCTATGCCTAATAGGTATACTAGGTATATAGGTTTAATCTCTATTAGCTAGCTTTTCTAAAGAGGGACTAATTCCTTAGTTATAGCTTAATTAGAGATTAAGGCTCTCGCTAGAATTAAACTAACTGCCTTTATAAAGGCTAACCTTAATAGTAATCACTCTACTATAGGGGAAATCTTAATATGTATAAAATTCGCTATTAATAGACTTATAATTAGAGAGTCCTAATAATTAGTAAGCCCTATAAGTAATAATATATTAGTCTTCGCTTAGTTATATAGTAATAATAGAAAGGGGAGAGTACTTATAATTATATTAATCATTAGGAATTTATACTTTTTAAAGTAGGTATAATTAGTAGCCTAATAACTATATGGTGCTTATCCTTATAGCCGGATTATAGCTATCTATTAAGAGATAACTTAATTATAAAGAGTAGCCTAATAAATATACTTTCTTTATTACTTTACTATAGGGATTTAATAGAGTCTTTAAAGACTATTAACCTAATAAACCTACTAATAATAATACCTTATACTAATCTAAGGATATAATATAGATTAACTTAGTTAATATAAAATATAGCTAGCTATACTATTATTATATTTACTATAATAAAATTAAATACTTTAAATAGAATTACCCTAAGCTATAAGGATAGTTTAATACTAATCTTAGCATAATTAAACTAATACCTAAGGAGGAAGAAGTTTTTAACTAGAGAGATTAGTTCCCTTTTAAATAAGTATATAAAAGAGAGAGCTATTTAGGATTAAGCCTAAATTAACTAAAATTAGAGATATATATATTATTCTATTTAAGTATACTATAGGTTTAAACTAGGCTAATCTTTAGCTAGATTAATTAGGGTCTATATACTATACTATACTTTAGTAGCTAATTAGCTAACACCCTATTTAAACTAGGTTATATATAGTTAGACTAATTTAATCTAGCTAATTAGGTCTATTAGGGCTATATAATTAGACTAGGTTATTAACTAGCTAAATAGTAAGAAATACTATATAAGTAGTAAGGTATTATTACTAATCTATTTCTAAGGATAAATAGAAAACCAGTCTTTATAAAGGAATTCCCTATTAAATATTTAGAAAGAAGCATTCCTTTAAGTGCTTAAGTTCCCTTAGGAAGGGAGACTATACTAAGTAGATATATTATATATATAGCTAAGCCTATTAAGGATAATAGAGTGGTAATATAGGCAACTTAAATTACCTATTAGCTAACTTCCTAAAGAAGGAAGGTATATTATAGTTTAGGGCTTTACTTTAGCTTAAGCTAAATAAGGAGGTTATCTTCTAATTATAATAAGGCCTTACTATAAGATTAATTAGTAGTAAATAGGTATTTAGCTTAGATAAGTAAAAAGCTTTTAGCTTTTTCTCTTTCTTCTCTTAACTTTAGTAATAACCTTATTTTAATACCTTTTTATAATTACCTAAAGGCTAGCCTATTATAGTTAGCTATATTATTCTAATAGTAGCCCTTACTACTTATTAATAGTAATAGCTATAGAATATAATATATATAAAAGAGAATTAAATAACCTTTTATAAACATTTAATAATTACCCTTATTATACCTTAGCTATATACTTAAAATTAATTCTAACTTAAGTATCTTTCTTTATAACTCTTCTTTACTCTCTTTTTACTCTTATATTATTACTATATTATATATAATAAGTAGGTTAAGTAAAATAAAGAATATTAAAATTATAAACTATCCTCTTTCTCCCCTTAAGGAAAGTTTTTTACTATAAAACCTATACTAATTATAGGCTAAGCCTAATATAGAAATAACCTATAATTAATTTAAAGACCTTATTATTAAGATTAAAAATAAACTTAAAGTAATTATCCTAATAGTTATTTTCTCTTTAGTTTAGGAAATAATAGCTATCCTAACTAATATTATTATAAGCTATACTTAATATATAAGTAGAAAGATCCTAATCTTATTTACTCTTATAAAAATAATTATACTTACTATTAAAAAGGTAATCTTAATTACCCTTTAGAAACCTACTAAGGATTTAACTTAGGCTTAAGTTACTTATAATAAGGGGATACTTTAGTCCCTTATAGTATTACTATTTAAAATAATCCTTCCTTACTTTACTAAGGAGATTATTATTAGATTGCTAAGTATAGCTCTTAATATTATATTTTATATACTATTAAATACTATAATATTTATTAATTATACCCTCCTAAAGGATTATCTCTTTCTTATAGTAGCTTTATATTACCTTTTTAGTAAGGATATTATAATTATCTTTTATAAACTAATTATAAATCTCCTAAAGGATAATATATAAATCCTTACTATCTTTAGTATAGATATATATTAGGTCTTAAGTTAGTTTATAATAATTACTAAAAGGGTCTTAATTAGCTATATAAAAGGCTTACTTAAGGATCTTATAGTAAATATTTAATATATAAATAGTATTAAGGTATATACTATAAAACTATTATAAAGCTATTATATAGCTAGACCTTATTAGTTACTAGTTATATTATTAATTAAACTAATAGATATAAATAAACTTTATAATTAAGGTATAATTATAATTATAAAGGTTTATTAAACTAAGCTTTATTTAAAGAAGATTTAACCTAAGTAATACTTTAAATACTTTTACTTTAAATATATTATATAATACTATTAAGAATAAGCTAAGTATAGCTATTATAAAGGGTCTTATTATATAAGAGATATAATATACTTTATCTTTATTAGTAAGATCCCTATAATATATTATAACTATAAGGGGCTATTATTATAGTCTAGGGCTTTACCCTAGCTTAAGCTAGATAAAGAGGTTATCTTCTAATAGCGATAAGGCCTTACTATAGGATTAGTTAGTAGTAAATAGGTATTTAGCTTAAATAGATAGGAAGCTTCTAGCTTCCTTTCTTTCTTCTCTTAACTTTAATAATAACCTTATTCTAATACCTTTCTGTAGCTACCTAAGGGCTAACCTACTATATTTACTAAAGTTCCTTTTATACTAGACCCCTTATAAGAGTAAGATCTTTATAATAGATACCTACCGCTAAATTTTACCTATACCTAACTAGCTTAAGAGTTAAGATAAGCTTCCCTCCTAATTAATCTTAATACATACGAAATTCACTATTAATAGACCTATAATTAGAAAGTCCTAAGTATAATTCTTCTATATATATATATAGCTTAATAGTACCTTTAAGAGTATATTTCTACTATATATTATAAAAGTATCTTAAAATAGAGATTATAATAATTAACCTAATGTATTTCTTATCTATATTAAGAGTGTAATTAGTAAGCCCTATAAGTAATAATATACTAATCTTCGCTTAGTTATATAGTAATAATAGAGAGAGGAGAGTACTTATAATTATATTAATCGCTAGGAATTTATACTCTTTAAAGTAGGTATAACCTAATAGCCTAATAATTATAAGGTGCTTATCCTTATAACTAGATTATAGCTATTTATTAAGAGATAACTTAATTATAAAGAGTAGCCTAATAAATATACCTTTTTTACCGCTTTACTAAAAGGATTTAATAGAGTCTTTAAAGACTACTAACCTAATAAACCTACTAATAATAATACCCTATATTAATCTAATAATATAATATAGATTAACTCAGTTAATATAGAATATAGCTAGCTATATCGCTACTATTTTTACTATAATGAAATTAGATACTTTAAATAGAATTACCTTAAGCTATAAGGATAATTTAGTATTAGTTTAAGCGCGATTAAACTAATGCTTAGGGAAGAAGAGGTTTTTAACTAGGGAGATTAGTTCCCTTTTAAATAAGTATATAAAAGAGAGGGCTATTTAGGATTAAGCTTAAATTAACCGAAATTAGGGATATATATATTATTCCGTTTAAGTATACTATAAGTCTAGACTAAGCTAATCTCTAGCTAGATTAATTAGGGTTTATATACTATACTATACTCTAGTGGCTAATTAGCTAAAACCCTATTTAAACTAGGTTATATATAGCTAGACTAACTTAATCTAGCTAATTAGGTCTATTAGGGCTATATAATTAGATTGGGTTATAAACTAGCTAAGTGGTAAGGAATACTATATAAGTAGTAGGGTATTATTACTAACCTATTTCTAAGGACGAATAGAAAACTAGCCTTTACGAAGGAATTCCCTATTAGGTATTAGAAAGAAGTGCTTCTTTAAGTCTTTAAGTTTCCTTAGGAAGGGAAACCATACTAGGTAGATATATTATATATATAGCTAAGCCTATTAAGGATAATAGAGTAATAGTATAAGCGATCTAAACTGCCTATTAGCTAACTTCCTAGAGAAAGAGGGTATATTATAATCTAGGGCTTTACCCTAGCTTAAGCTAGATAAGGAGGTTATCTTCTAATAGTAATAAGGCCTTACTATAGGATTAGTTAGTAGTAAATAGGTATTTAGCTCGAATAGATAGGAAGCTTCTAGCTTCCTTTCTTTCTTCTTTTAACTTTAGTAATAACCTTATTCTAGCACCTTTCCGTAGCTGCCTAAGGGCTAGCCTACTATAGCTATACTTAATATAATCTTATATATACTATATAATATAGAAGGAGTAAGGATAAGTAAGGAATACCTATATAAAGAGATCTATACGATTTAATATTCTAAATAAGTAGTATAAATATATAGTATACTTATTATAGAATATAGTAATATTATTAATATTAATACTATCTATAGTATTAAACTATCTTACCTAAAGGGGGCTTAAGTAGCCCCTAAAGTAGCCTTAAGCTAGACTAAACTTAAGTTTAGGTTTTATCCTTATAGTATTTAGGCTAATTAACCTAATAAGAGAGTAAATACTATTAAAAGTTAAAGAATATATACTAATACTAATTAATAAGGAGGATAATACCTAAGAGGATAAGGAATAATATAAGTAACTTAAGCTTACCTTAAGATTAAATAAGTTTTAGTATATAATTTAGGCTAAGCCTTATAAGAATTTATTATTATAAGTATATAATTAGCTTTTCTTATAAAGTAGACCTATTTATACTATATACTATTATAAATATATATTAAGCCTAACTTACTTCCCCTTTAGGTAAGAATAGTAAGGGGTTTTTTATTCTATAGCTTACTATTAGGGTTTTTCCCTCTTATTATAGATTAGTCTAAGTTACTTAAAAGAGAGACTAAAAAGCTATTAGCTAAATTAGGTATAAATAAATTAAATTAAATTAAATTAAAATAAAAGAGGATTAATTAAATATTAATTCTAAATTAATCTAGATTTCTTTAATAAGATACTTTAAGTATAAAGAGAGGCTTTATTACTAAGTTTATAAAGGATAGCTTTAAGGTAAAGTAATCTTAAATTAATTTAGAATTAGTTTATACTTACCTTATACTTAGTATTATAAAAGCATCTTAAAATAAGCTTATATTATAATAAAGCTATAGTTTAATACTACCTTTCTATTTACTATAAATAAGGTTAAATAATTATATAGTAAGTATTAAATTACTTATAAAATAATATTAAATTAATTAGATTATAATAAGAGTTACTAAATACTATATAGCTAGGAATTATTTATATAAATATTAAGCCTATAGGAAACTACTTTTACTATTATATACTAATAGCTTATATACTATTCTATATTAAAATATTAAAGATCCTCTAAGGTAGAAAGATTAAAAAAGAGTAAGAATACTTTATAATTAATTTAAACTAAAGGAGGAGAAAGTTTTATAATAAGTATAAACTACTCTATAAAGATTACTAATAAATTAATCTAGAACTAATTTAGGATTAATTTACTTATACTAATCTATTTTAGATATTAATTACTATAATTAAGTAATAAAGATTATCTAACTTTAGTATAAAGTATATTAAAACTTCTTTAACTTTTTATAAATATTTAATAGTTACCCTTATTATACCTTAGCTATATACCTAAAATTAATTCTAACTTAAGTATCTTTCTTTATAACTCTTTTTTATTCTCTTTTTACTCTTATATTATTACTATATTATATATAATAGGTAAATTAAGCAAAATAAAGAATATTAAGGTTATAAACTATCTTTCTTCTCCCCTTAAGGAAAATTCTTTACTATAAAACCTATACTAACTATAGATTAAACTTAGTATAAAAATAACCTATAATTAATTTAAAGACCTTATTATTAAGACTAAAAATAAACTTAAAGTAATTATCTTAATAATTACTTTCTCTTTAGTTTAGGAAATAATAGCTATTCTAACTAATACTATTATAAGCTATACTTAATATATAAGTAGAAAGATTTTAATCTTACCTACCTTTATAGAAATAATTATACTTACTATTAAAAAAGTAATCTTAACTACCTTTTAGAAACTTACTAAAGACTTAACTTAAGCTTAAGTTACTTATAATAAAGGGATACTTTAGTTCCTTATAGTATTACTATTTAAGATAGTCCTTTCTTACCTTACTAAAGAGATTATTATTAGGTTACTAAGTATAGCTCCTAATATTATATCCTATATACTATTAGATATTATAATATCTATTAATTATACTCTCCTAAGGGATTATCTCTCTCTTATAATAGCCTTATACTACCTTCTTAATAAGGATATTATAATTATTTTTTATAGACTAATTATAAATCTCCTAAAGGATAATATATAAATTCTTACTATCTTTAGTATAAGTATATATTAAGTCTTAAGGTAGTTTATAATAATTACTAAAAAGGTCTTAATTAGCTATATAGAAAGCTTACTTAAAGACTTTATAGTAAATATTTAATATATAAATAGTATTAAAGTATATACTATAAAACTATTATAAAGCTATTATATAGTTAGACCTTATTAATTATTAGTTATATTATTAATTAAACTAATAAATATAAATAAACTTTATAACTAAAGTATAATTATAATTATAAAGGTTTATTAGATTAAGCCCTATTTAAAGGAGATTTAATTTAAGTAGTACTTTAAGTACTTTTACTTTAAATATATTATATAATACTATTAAGAATAAGCTAAGTATAATTACTATAAAGAGTCTTATTATATAAGAGATATAATATACCTTACCTTTACTAATAAGATCCCTATAGTATATTATAATTATAAGGGGCTATACTTAGTATAGTCTTATATATACTATATAGTATAGAAAGAATAAGAATAAATAAGGAATACTTATATAGAAAGATCTATATAATTTAGTATTTTAAATAAGTAATATAAATATATAATATACTTACTATAGAATATAATAGTATTATTAATATTAATACTATCTATAGTATTAAACTATCTTATCTAAAGAGAGCTTAAGTAGCTCTTAAAGTAGCCTTAGGCTAGATTAAACTTAGGTTTAAGTTTTACCCTTATAGTATTTAGGCTAATTAACCTAATAAAAGAGTAAATACTATTAAAAGTTAGAGAAAGTATATTAATACTAGTTAATAAAGAGGATAATACTTAGGAGGATAAGGAATAGTATAAATAACTTAGGCTTACTTTAAAATTAAATGAGTTTTAGTATATAATTTAGGCTAAGCTCTATAAGGATTTATTATTATAGGTATATAATTAGCTTTTCTTATAAAGTAAACTTATTTATATTATATACTATTATAAATATATATTAAGCCTAACTTACTTCCCCCTTAGGTAAGAGTAATAAGGGGTTTTTTATCCTATAGCTTACTATTAGGGTTTTTCCCTTCTATTATAAACTAGTTTAAGTTACTTAAAAGAGGGATTAAAAAGCTATTAGCTAAATTAAGTATAAATAAATTAAATTAAATACTAGAACTTTTTTATCCTAATTAACTAAACTTTAAACTATATAATTATTATATTATATAATAAGTATACTTACTCTTTACTACCTTTAAATAAAATACTAATTAAGATTAAAGATAAATTAATTTAACTTATTTAAAAGATCTAAAAGGGGTTTAAAGCACTTAGTAAGTAATTTATTATTACTTTTAATATAATCTCTAATTGATTTTAGTTCCCTTTCTTATATTACTTAAGCTAAAGGAATTCTATAAGAAGTATAATAAGTACTTACTAAGTAAGATATATATAAGCTTAAATAATATAGACTAAATTTAGGCTATTCTTATTAAGTAAAATACTCTTTAGTATTTATATAGCTCCTTATAATTAGTAGTTTTCTTAGATTATTAAGATTAATAAAGGAAGTTAAGTAGTTATATAAGTAATTTAGAAATAATTTAAAGGTAATTTAGTATTAATATATTAATATTCTATCTTAATATATTTAATTTATAAATAATAATAATAAGTACTTTATTATTATTTACTTCTTTAAGGAGTAAATAGAACTCTTTACTTAAGAATTATTTACTTATTTTAAGATTAATACTAACTTTAAGTGCTTATCTAGCTCTAATAAGGTTAAAATTATCTAGAGATAGTTTAGTCTAATTTTAAGAAAAGATAAATAATATTAGCTAAATTACTCTTAAATCACTCTCTAATTAATTATAATAATACTACTTATTTATATTCTAGTTAATTATAAATTAATAGAAATATATTTATTTCTATTTATTTATTTATACTTAATTTAGCTACTAGCTTTTTAATCTCTTTTTTAAGTAACTTAAACTAATCTATAATAAGAAGGAAAAACCCTAATAGTAAACTATAAAATAAAAAACCCTTTATTACTCTTACCTAAGGGGGAAGTAAGTTAAGCTTAATATATATATATAATAGTATATAGTATAAATAGATTTACTTTATAAGAAAAGCTAATTATATACTTATAATAATAAATCCTTATAGAGCTTATCCTAAATTATATACTAAAACTTATTTAATCTTAAGGTAAGCTTAAGTTACTTATACTATTCCTTATCCTCTTAGGTATTATCCTTATTAACTAATATTAATATACCTTTTCTAACTTTTAATAGTATTTACTCTCTTATTAGATTAATTAGCTTAAATACTATAAGGGTAAAATCTAAACCTAGGTTTAATCTAGCTTAAAGCTACTTTAAGAGCTATTTAGGCCCCCTTTAGGTAAGGTAGTTTAATACTATAAATAGTATTAGTATTAATAATACTATTATATCTTATAATAAGTATACTATATATTTATATTACTTATTTAGAATACTAAATTATATAAATCTCTTTATATAAGTATTCCTTACTTATTCTTATTCCTTCTATACTATATAGTATATATAAAACTATACTAAGTATAGCCTCTTATAGTTATAATATACTATAAGGATCTTACTAATAAAGGTAGAGTATATTATATCTCTTATATAATAAGACTCTTTATAGTAGCTATACTTAGCTTATTCTTAATAGTATTATATAATATATTTAAAGCGAAAGTACTTAAAGTATTACCTAAGTTAAATATTATAAAAAGTAATAAGGTAACCTTATTTAATTAGAAAGGTAGGAAAATAATTAAAAATAAGGTAAAGATTATTAGCTAAGAATAAAAGCCTAACCTTAAATACTACTCTAAATTATATATAGCTAATTATAATAGCATTTAGAATCTAAAGTCTTAATTCTAATAGATTAAGTAAGTAATTAATCTAATTAATCCCGCTTAGAGTCTAAAATCCTATTTCTAATAGATTAAATAGATAGCTAATCTAATTAATCTTACTCTAGCTACTTATAACTTAAGGAGTAATTAAGCTATAATAGTTCTATCTAGCTAGGCTATTTATAATATTAAATCTCCCCTAAATAGAGCTTAATCTAATAAACCTTTATAATTATAATTATACCTTAGTTATAAAGTTTATTTATATTTATTAGTTTAATTAATAATATAATTAATAATTAATAAGGTTTAGCTATATAATAGCTTTATAATAGTTTTATAGTATATACCTTAATACTATTTATATATTAGATATTTATTATAAAGTCCTTAAGTAAGCCTTCTATATAGCTAGTTAAAACCCCTTTAGTAATTACTATAAACTACCTTAAGACTTAATATATACTTATATTAAAAATAATAAGGATTTATATATTATCCTTTAGGAAATTTATAATTAATCTATAAAAGATAATTATAATATCCCTATTAGGAAGGTAATATAAGGCTACTATAAGAGAGAGATAATCCCTTAGGAGGGTATAATTAATAAATATTATAGTATCTAATAGTATATAGAATATAATATTAAGAGCTATACTTAGTAACCTAATAATAATCTCTTTAGTAAGGTAAGGAAGGACTATTTTAGATAGTAATACTATAAGAGACTAAAGTATCTCCTTATTATAAGTAATTTAAGCTTAAGTTAAATCCTTAGTAGGTTTCTAGAGGGTAATTAAGACTACTTTTTTAATAGTAAGTATAATTATTTCTATAAGAGTAAGTAAGATTAAGATCTTTCTACTTATATATTAAGTATAGCTTATAGTAGTATTAGCTAGAATAATTACTATTTCCTATACTAAAGAGAAAGTAGCTATTAGGATAATTACTTTAAGTTTATTTTTAGTCTTAATAATAAGGTCTTTAAATTAATTATAGATTATTTTTATACTAAGCTTAGCCTATAGTTAGTATAGGTTTTATAGTGAAAAATTTTCCTTAAGGGGAGGAAGAAAATAGTTTATAACCTTAATATTCTTTATTTTACTTAATCTACCTATTATATATAATATAATAATAATATAAGAGTAAAAAGAGAGTAAAGAAAGATTATAAAGAAAGATACTTACGTTAGAATTAATTTTAAGTATATAGCTAAGGTATAATAAGAGTAACTATTAAATATTTATAAAAGGTTAATATATAATAGAAATATATTACTTTATATACTAAAAGGTCTTTAAGATCTTTAAGAGGTAATATTATATTTAAGTTTAATAGAAGTATATTTATAGTATTAGCCTTATTAGGATTATAATAGATTAAGATTAAAATAACTTAATTAGTAAGTAATATTAGCTAAATTACTTTTAAATTACTCTTTAATCAATTAGGCTTTTATTATTATTTCTCTATTTATATTAATCCTTAATACTACCCTTAGGATTAATAGGCTAAGTAGTATATTAAGTTCTATTATATTTACTTTAAATATAAAGTAAAAGCTCTTTATAATCTAAATTAAGGCTTAAATTCTAAATATAATTAGATAATAGCTTTACTAAATATAACTAGTAAGTAAGACTATCTAAAGCTAGTTAAGAACTTAAAGAGTAAGTAATCTAAAAGTAATTTATAATTAATACTAATAATTTAGATAACTCTACTCTTTTCTATTAAGCTAAATATAAAGCTTATCCTATTATCTATATAGGTTTAAATAAAGCCTATAGTAAGCTATATATAAATAACTAGAATACCTTATATAGTTATACAAATATAATTAAAGTCTTATATAAGATTTTATACTACTAGAATAAGTAATATTAATCTCTAAAGAGCTATATTAATAAGTATATACTCTAAAATCACCCTTAGATTAATTTAATATTAATCCTACTATTTAGATATACTATATATTATATATATCTTTTAATAATAGATATTATATTTTAGGAATATAGTATTTAATTATTATATTAAAATAGCTTATTAACTATATAATTTAAGCTTAATATATAGCGTAATAGTAAGTATTAATATAGGAATACTTTTAAATTAATACTAATAGTACTTACTAATTAACTAATATTAAATATAAGTTAATAATTAGGAGGAATATTACTAGAGAGAAATCTAAGCTATAATAGCTAAAGTACTTTAAAATTAATCCCTAGTTAATATATTAACCCTCCTACCTAATAATACTAAGTCTATTTAACTACTATCTTAAGCATCTTTATTTAGAGTATTAAGATCTCTAAGTTATAGCTATAAAAGAGAGTAAGCTAATAGAATAAAGTCTAATTAGTATATAATTAATTTAATATTAATTAGGCTATACTAACTAGTAATTTAAGTTTAGGTTCCCTTAGTAGTAAGCTTTTATCTATAGCTAATAATAAAGTAATAAGTCTATAGTAAGTTAAGAAGCTTTTCTTAAACTATAAAAGTAATAAATAGCCTTTTAAGCCTAACTTAAATAATAAAAATAGAATTTTAAGAATTAATTATAAAAGTAAATAAAAGCACTTTAGAATTAATTAAAGTAGTAAAGAAAGAAGGTAAAATATAAGTAACTTATACTATATTTATAACTTTAAGAATAGAAGATTAAGAATTAAGGTTAATAACTTAAGATTAAAAGATTATAATTACTTAAGAAAGAAAGAGCTTTATAAGTAAAAGAAGAGGAATTAAGTAGAATATAAGAAAGTAATTAAATTAATTTAGGATTAATTAGGTATTAATTAGTAAAAAGTAAAGTATTAAAAGTAAGGTATCTTAAGTATAAAAAAGTAATAATATAAACCTACTATAATAAAAACTACTTAGATCCTAAATATAACTATATATATAAATTATTTCGTAAGTAATAATATATTACTTAGAGTATTAAGCTATACTACTAAAATTAAGTAAAAATCCTAAGTATTAAATATATAAATTAATTTATAAGTAATAATATATTACTTAAATACTAAGCTATACTATAATCTCTTTATCCTTTAGTATAAGGTTAGACTTATTATTAGCTAATATATTAGTAATTATCTTATTCTAATAAGTAGAAATATTAAAACTAGCCCTAAAGCCTAATAATTCTAAAGTCCCTACTTTAGTATAGGTATTAATATAGTGCTTAGCCTCTATAAAAAATCTCTTATAATAAAGAATATAATTATCTTAAAATCGCTTTATAAGTACTTTAAGATTAATTTATAAAAGACTATCTTTCTTATTAGAGAAAGGAAAAGCTATATTACTAAAAGTATTAAAGTTAATATTATTATTATTATTATTATTATCTTCTTTAACTATAATAATAATACTTTTATTCTTCTTAATTATAGCTTTCTTTATAGAGTAGCTAGCTAGAGTAGACTTCTTTAACTCTTTATTTATAGTAAAGTAAGCTTAAACCTTATAGTTATTATAAGTCTTAAAAGAGTAACTTCCTTAAAGATAATAAGAATTAATTTAATAATAATACTATATTACTTATATTTCTTCTCCTTATAAGGTTTATAAATCCTACTTATTTTATATAGCCCCTTTAGTTTACTAATAGTAACCTAATAGAGAATAAATAAGTTAAATTAATTTAGTAATAATCCTAAAGTACTTATATACTACTTTCTACCTTTATAGTAAGAAGGGAGTAAAAGCTTATAAGGCTACTTTTTCTTTTTAGCTATACTAAACTTAAAGTACTCTTTCTTTAATAGGGTACTAATTAGTAATAATATAGTATTAAATAGACTACTATTTAAATCTTTATTTATTACTATAATAATATTATAGACTTACTCTATTAAGTATTAATAAAAAGCTATTAAATTAATTTAGAAGTATACTAATAGTAATTTTAAAGTACTTATATTATACTTCCTAATTAGCCTTTATTAAGTTAGCACCCTAATTATAAGTCTTAATAATTAACCTAAAGTACTAATTAATATATATATAAAGATTAAACTTATTTAAAAAGATAGTATTCTATTCTATTAGAATTACTTTTAAAGTACTTTATAAATAAATATATATAAGTATAAAGTCTTTATTCCTTTAGCTTTAGAACCTAATAAGATATCTTACTAAGTACTAACTTTATAATACTATCTTAAGATTATTAGCTAAATTAATTTAGAATTATTATTAATATACTTACCTTAAAAATCTTAAATAGTAAGAAGTTAGTATAATACTTAATAAAAACTCTATTATTAATACTAATAATATACTTAATATAATTAGTATATTTCTTATATAATAATATAGTAGAATTAATTTGTAATTACTTTAAGGGTATACTTTAGTAAGAGAGGGAGTAAGTAAGATAGCTAGATTAATTTATAATTATTTTAAGCGTATATAAGAATAAGTAAATCAATTTATAATTATTTTAAATAAGTATTAAAGTAGAAAAGCAAATTAATTTAATATTAGCACTTTAGGTAGCTTAATAAATAATACTTAGAGTAAAAAGGAAGGAAGAATAAATCTAGTATAGATTTAAATCTAAAGGAAGTAAGGTATAGGTTAGCTAACCCTAAGGGCTAGGGTTAGCTAATCTATACCCTATAGGTTAGCTTAACTTTTTTATATAAGGCTATAATTAGGTAAGACTAGAGGGAAGGGTTAGCTAGACTATATACTTAGATTTAGGGTAGTTACTATTATAGTAGTTATATATAGCTTTAAAGATAAGGCTAAATACTTAACCTAATAAGTTTAATAATTCAAGATATAATATAGATATAAGGATGTTAAGACTAGTAATAATTTGGGAGAGTTAGAATCTCCTCTTTATACTAGCCTGTTTTCTCCCCTTATTAATAAAACGCTAGTGCTAATAAATTCGAATTGCCTATTAAATTAGCTTCCTATACAGTAGAGAAGTTATAATACAGATAGTTAGCTAACTTAATATCTATAGAACCTTACTAATATAGGAAATAAAGCTAAGGATATAATAAAAGCTTAATTAATAAACTAAACCTTAGTATATAAGTTAATATAGCGTGAGTATAAATAAAGCGGGAGACATTATATATATAATAATAAAGTCTTTAGAAATTATATATAGTTATTAAAGTTTATATAATTAGTCTAATGATTTATCACAGCCTTAGCCCCTACATAGGGTATATAACGATATTAGATTATAAAACTTTCTCACAATTTAACTCGAACTATAGTTTCAATATAAATATATATATACATCTTAATCGCTTTTTCTAGCACGAAGTTAGTAAAGCGATAGATTTACAAAAAGGTATTACACTATTCGGACAGATCCGTAGGGAAACCTGCCCAGTTATTATAGCAGCGTATTTAGTTCTAGACGGATGGGCCATCTATAAGTACTAGTACTGTAATCAAGTGGCGCACCTGGTCGCGCACAAGCCTATCCATCAAGCTATATCCTGCCACCTTTGAACCCAGATTGCTAGTAATTGAACCCGAATTGCACCTTCAACAAGACACCGGGATCTATCAGATTACCTAAGGTAATACAACGCACGCCATCCATTGCCGCTAGGCTTAACCGTGTTTGTCGGACAAATTTTCACCCATCTCCACTCTGTGTGATGGATTCCCCCACCGTGAATTCCCTCACAGGCTTCGACTTAACAAGACGGTATCTTCTATACCTCAGCGGTCATGTCAGAGGAACAGCCCCTGCTCCGGCCTACGGGCGAACATGTTGAGCCTGAAGAAGAATCAGCGGTTATCCTAGACTTTGAACCAAACAGCCCTGAAAACCCCCGCAACTGGCCCAATGCGTTCAAATGGAGCATCGTGCTGATGCTCGCTTCCATGTCCTTTACAGTGTAAGACGCCTTGACATCAGAATTGGGCAGAGTGCTGACCGCTTTCTAGGACATTCACTTGCATCTCCATCGTCCCAATCGCCAATCAGATCGTCACTGATCTCGACCACGGCGAACCGAGCTCTGCGGGAAGCGCCCTGCTCGTGACCATCTGGGAACTCGGTGAAGCCGCAGGACCGCTGCTCATCGCGCCGCTCTCAGAGGTCTTCGGCCGCTACCCGGTCATGAACGCGGCCAACATCATCTTCATCGTCGCGACCGTCTCGGCGGCCCTCTGCCAGAGCACGCCGCTCTTCATCGCCTGCCGCGCCCTCACCGGCCTCGCCGTGGCCGTCACCGTGCTGAACCCGGCCATCATCGGCGACATGTTCGCCCCGGACCGGCGCGGCTCGCCCATGAGCCTGATCATGTGCGCGCCGCTGATCGGCGGCGCCGTCGGGCCCGTCGTCAGCGGGCTGATCGCCGAGCTGGTGGGCTGGAGGGTCGTCGTGCTCATCGGCGCGGCGTTGGCTGTGGCGTGCGAGGTCCTCTTCTTGACGTGCTTTCGCGAGACGTACAAGCTCACCATCTTGCGGCGGAGGGTGCAGAAGATGGGCAAGGGGTCGGCTGGACGGGGACCTGGTATGGACGTGGTGTTGAAGTCGGTGTCGCGGCCTTTTGCAGTTCTCTTTGGCTCGGGTGTCTTGTTGGCCCTGTCGCTATTTGGATCTGTTTCTTTCTCCTACTTCTATGTTCTGTCCGTCAGCTTGCCGGGTATTCTCCAGGACGTCTACCATTTCACGCCCGCTGAAACAGGGTCTGCTTTTATTGCCCTCAGTAAGTTTCCAGGGTTTCATATCGCTATGCAATAGCAACTAACTCATCAACCGGTATTGGGTCTTTTGTCTCAATTATCATCTGCCACACGACTCTGGATAGAATCAGCATACACCTCCGCGGCTCACCCGACAACCCCAATCTACCAGAGTATCGTCTTCCCCTTCTCATCATCGCCGGGGTTGCAATGCCATTCGTCATATCGGCGTACGGCTGGATTGCCGAGTACCGTCTCTCCGTGTGGATCATGTTAACAGCAGCGGCCGTGCTCGACGCAGCCGTCCTATTAATCCTAATTCCACTATCCTCATACGTCGTGGATGCTGGCGGTGTCTATTCAGCATCGGCCATGACGGGAGTTATCGTTACGAGATGCCTGATGGGCACCTTCCTACCTCTTACGACCGCGCCGCTCGTTGACGCTCTCGGCTATGGCTGGGGATGCACTCTTTTCGGTGTCATCAGCCTCATTCTGGCGCCAATTCCCATGCTGATTATGAGATACGGCGCGAAATGGCGACAGCGGTCCGAGTATACTCATGGGTCGGAAGACGAATAATGAGTAATGATCACACCAACTCATCAATTTTGCATTAATACTAGAATTTGACATTCCATAAGCCTACACATGTTGGTATAGTACTCAAATTGAGATAGAAATAAAGAGGAATGGGTCTCACTAGTCTTCTACTTAGCTTCTCATCCCAAAATGATCTCCTTCCAAACAGCTCCGTCTCCCAAAGCCTCATCCACGTCGCCCTTTCCAATCGACCCGAGCGCAACCCTTTCTGCATACTCCCCATACCACTCAATCAGCATGGCCATATACCTCCATCCTTCTTCATCATCAATCCTCCCATTCTCGGCTCTCTGATTTCTTCCCTCACAGATCAATATAAACTCACACTCTTGAGTCATCAACCCTCGCTCAGTCCACCATGCTGGCACCTGTATCGTTCCCAATTCCCGCCCACTCCGTCCGAATATTCCGAGACGCCGCCCCGTGTGCACAGGCCCAAGATCCTCCATGTTACTTGTCGATTCATCAAGTCGTAGAACCATCGATACAGTCCAGAACTGCAGGAATCCCGACCCGGGCTCCGAGCTAAGGATATCAAACGCATAATTCGGAGTCTTCACATCATTGAGGATCCGCGATGTTGGCTGTGTCTGAGAACAATCCATCTTGAATCTCTTCGTCATATGCGTACCGTAGAAGTTCAGATTCTTGGCCTTTGACGCAAGCCTAGGGTGTCTCCAGATTAGAGACACACTGTCCGAGTCACGGCTTTCCCGGTGGTACCATATGATCCACGTTCTCTTGGCGATAGCCTTCTTCACACGGCGGATACTTCGGTTGTACCAGTCCCAGATCCTCGGGAAACACGGCCCAACCCAACCGGCCCAGGACCAGCTCGGCGCAATGGGGTGTCGCTGCTTGCTGTCATCGGCATCGCTGAGCCTTCGTGTCTGATCCGCCAGTGGGCCCCAGAGGAGGAACCAGTCAAAGTACGCAGTCGGCGTTCCGTGGCAGAGATCAGTCTCAAGGCGGTACGCAAGTTGCTGTGCCACTCCCGCGAAGCCATTGTAGATGTCAGCGTTGTAGGTGAGGACCTTGCCAGAGTATGTCTGTATCAGGCCTTCAAACTCTCCAATGTCGTCGCCATGGAAAGGACCGCCGCCATCTCTATCGAGCTTGGCTTCATTTTCGAAGATGTCCTCTTGCCACTCGCTGACTGCTTGGCAGCGAAACGCGACTTGGCCGCCTGTGAAGACGAGGGCGCGTGTAGCGAAGTGAATTTCCTGGTATCTAGTGCTCAACTTGTTAGAAGGCCGTTAATCAAGAGGAAGGAATAAGAAAGACATACGTCCAGCCTCGTGTGTTATACACGGTGCGCTCCATAGAATCTTGCCACCTCGTCTTAAAGGCAAGGTTGAAGCCAGGTGCAATCTCCTCTATCGGCTGCTGGAATTCCCGAGTTCCAGGGCGAATGCCTGCAATCCCTGCGTGTGCATTGGGGCTACCCGCGGCGATGATGACGAGGTTCGCAGCGCTGTACACAAGATCCATCTTTTTGATTGTTTCGGTCTTCGTTTCGTGCACGTCGTTCTGGACTATGCATAGCGAGTCAGCCCATAAATAGCGGATGCCGACCTCCCGTGTGACGTGGATGGCGTCTTTGATCGTTTGAGGTATCTCGTCGCGATATTCCTGTCGTTCAAACGCCCCAAGCTCTTCGAGGTTCTGCACATTCTCTTCCAGCGTGGTGAAGAACCGTTCACGTCCCCAGACATAGCTCAGAGCCGCGTATTGACAACCTGTTGGTGGCTTGACAAGGCACGCTGCCTGGACGTCGATGCACCGGAACTCAGGGACCTCGTCAACCGGATGCGATCTGCCCAGCTCTGTGATGACTTGGTTTACCCTGCATCCTTCGCCGTGTGTTTTCTCGCAGGCGGAAAGCCACCGTTTAATGAGCGAAAAGTCAATGGTATCGGGATGGATTGGGCGGGCGAAATAGGGTGTCGCTGCAGGAACGGGGCTGTCGTTCGCCACGAGGGTGATTTCGGGAAAGATGTTGAGTCCTTCAAGGTGAATGAATCCACCACTTTGCTTCCTCGCATTAGGCCTAAGGACACGTACAGTCGGGACATGGGTCCAAGGTGCGTTGGAGTCTGGTCTCGGGCCGTCAGTACTCCAGCCAAGCTAGATAACGACGGTTTCTCCGTCTTCAGATGTTGGAACTCTGCTGTCGCCTAGAGCTTCGAGGGTGAGACGGCAGAGAGGACACGATTTCTTCTTGGCGACTTCTTCCACCGTGCCGAGCTCGATACCATCTTGTTCGGGTTCGTTCGCTTTGCCGTACTCCTTGTCTCCTGGGAGTACGACGAAGCGCCTTGGTGTAAGTTCCAGACCCTTGCAGATCTCGCAAAGGGCGTTGTCGGGTCGAGAAACACCAGGAGGAATTGGATTCAGAGAACTGGTGTCAATTCCCAGGTTCTGGACCTCCGTAGCTAAGTCTGAAGAGTCGAATGAGCTTGACGACTCCGTCTCCCAGTCATCTTCGTAGGAGTCCATGGGTCTTGATTGCAAAGTTCCAGTTGATAGTCAGTTTGCGGTAACAGGCGTAAGCATGGACGACGGGTCAACGGTGAAGAGCGAAAGGGATTGATAGAGGGGCCGTTAGCTCATAATATCCCTCCTTCTCGGACACTGAGAGGAGATACGGGCGTCCATACAGCCTGCTGACGTAGTATTACAGGTAGTGCTGACTTCTGATTCGTGCGAGATGGCAGCTGAATACGCTTGGCTGCCCAGCCCAAGGTTCAGCTTGAACCACTTAGAATGCTTAATAGCACGTAAATACTGCATGTGATATGAATTAGGGAACGCTTCGTTTTGATACTTCGATAATAGCACCTGCCGCTCATTTATTGGCTTTCGCCGGCCCATGATTATGCACCTCAGAGGCAATATTGGCATCTGCAGCAGTGAAAATGTCAGACTGAGGGGAGTAAGCAGAAGTTGGGCACCAATTCTTGCAGCGCTTTTGCGAATTCGTTCCATTCATGCCGTCGCAACTATGCATTGATACCCGGCCTAGTTCTAGTCTTTGGTGAATAGGCTATGCTTTCAAACTAAGAGAGCGCAAACGCCCATATCGACCATGGCACGCCTTGGAGTCCATGGTCTTGTACTTTGGTGATTCCAGCAATGCTGCATGATTCGCAGTACAGTCTCACAGTTGCTAAACCCCGAGTCGCGCTGGTTGAGAACATTCTCAAATATTTTCTCAAAAAACGGTTGATGATCTGCTCCGGCAACGCATCCAGCCACACTAATCGGCCAGGTTAAGCCACGCAAGGACATGTTTTTGGGCACTTGGTCGATTGCATCAATGACTCTCGCTACTGCATCGTACACAGCCCTTGTCGTCATATTAGGTGCTGTCTTCATGGTTAATAGTTGGACGAGAGCCGCGGTCGCAAAAACTCGCGTTATTGAATGCGACTTTGGTGTTGGCGCAATCTAATGGCAGGTCAGTCAAGGTCAATAGTCGGATTCAATCCTAACTCACCTCGAAGTCAAACTCGATGGTTTCAAGACCACTGTGAATTCTCCTTTCTAAAACTGCGATGCTTGAATGAGGAACTTCAATGCTAGAAGAATTGGACTCCGCATCCAATATGGCAACATCGCCTATTATAATCATCATCCAATTCTCACAGCCCATTACCCGTGATATATCCACTTCTGGGACACTGAGCCATTGACGAAAAGGTGCCTTGGGTGCGGAGCCTGTAGAAACACAAGCCAGGATATCGAACCAGAGTAGGTTTCCTACCAAGAATCTTTGGGCAACCTTCATTCCGTCGACTAACTCAGACCCTGTTTCTGATATTTCTGCTGGTTGAAGCTGGATCTCGGCAGGAGTCGGTTCTTCGAGAAGTGATCCCAGAGCACTAACGTGCGGTTCCCAGTTGGATGTTCCGCCCTGAAACACCTGCCGTCCGTTAGCCCAAATCCCTTATATAGACCAACACGAACATACTTGGAAGCTAATTAAAGCCAGGCCTCCCGCAGCAAACTCGACCCATTCTTCCCGGTTAAGTGAAAATCCCTCATCTTCACGGCGGCATAGAACTTGCCGGAGTTCATGAAGTGCCATGGTATGGTATTGGATGAGCTCAGACTGTTGACTCGCGGCCCGATGTTGCGACACGGTGTGTTGATGAAGGGCAGACAAGGTGAGTGTTGCCTGGCGGAGGGGTGCACCTTTAGTGAGAAGCCAAAACAGCCAACCTCGCCCGCCCAGGTCGGGATCGTCAACGTAGTAGGGAAACTGCAGTGGGAAAATGTAGTCTAGGTAGTGAACTAGATGCTGCGCCTCTCTGAAGTCTGTGTTCTCGGACTGGGCCACTGTAGGCTCCAAGTCACCCACGGTCCCGGCCTCAAGTCCGACTCCTGGAGGACGTGAAGGGCTGGGTTGGCTGGTAGGCAATGAATCAGCGATATCGGGAGAAGAATGCCTGTTTTGGAGCCGTCTGATGCGCCGAAAGTTTTCCTTGACAATACGCTTAATATTCTTCAGCTCTGCACTGAGCTTGCCCTGCTCATTCATCCACTCGGGCGGCTTGGCGTCGTACCCGTAGCACGGAATCTGCCGGCTGCTGCATTCCTTACAGACCGGGCGCAACTCGTCGCACTTTCGGTGACGGATGCGACAGGTCCAGCAGCCGATACGGCCTCGGTTTACGGTCGGCGGCATGGCTTTTGCAGTTGCTCGGGAGTACAAGTGAGGATGAGTTTACGGGCGAATTGCGACCATAAAATTGATGAGATACGCGGACCACAGAACCGGAGGCGGGGGAAGTCTGCTCCATAGGGTTGGCACCGGCTTAGCCTAGTGTGAGAATAGAATGCAGGGCAACAGGACGAAGGGATGATTAAGTCTGTTGTTTCAGGGAGCTTGGTATCCGTCTTCGTCTATTGCTTAAGCGGACGCATGGGTGCTATGTTCTTATTAAGTCTTGCGAACCTTGAAATCCTGTCTAGTAACTGGTACCTAGGAAATATCTAGCAAGGAAATATCTCATTATCGTGCCCTATCCTCATTAATGAGCAGCCAGCCGAACCTCCTCGATAATCTTCGCAACGGCCGATGGATCAGACAGGGTGGAAATATCCCCCAGCTGGTCTCCCTCCCCAGCCAAAATCTTCCTCAGAATACGACGCATGATCTTGCCCGACCGAGTCTTCGGCAGATCAGACACCACGTAGATCCTCTTTGGTGCGGCAAAGTGACCGATCGAACCGCGGACCTGCTCAACTAGCTCCTTGTGGATATCCTGGGTCGCCGTCAAGACATACTTCAGAGTCAGGAACGCAGTCGAGGCCTGGCCCGTGAGTTCATCGGGAACAGCCACGACCGCTGCCTCTGCTACTACAGGATGTTCAATCAACGCAGCCTCGATCTCGGCCGTCGAGAGACGATGCCCGCTGACGTTGATGATGTCGTCTACGCGGCCACGGATCCAGACATACCCATCATCGTCACGACTAGCACCATCACCAGTGTACTGTACGTAGCATTAGGAACCCAGCGTCGAGAATAAAAGCCTAAGCTGCGAAAGGGTACTCACGTAGTAGCCTTTAAAGGGAGTGAGATACGTGTCCATGTAACGATCGTGAGCACCCCAAACCGTGCGCGCCATGCTCGGCCACGGCTGCTTGAACGCAAGAACGCCCTCAACATTGTTTTCCTCAACCTCCACGCCCGAAACTGGATCCAGGATCACAGGTTCGATTCCAAAGAAGGGGAGGGAGGCAGAACCAGGCTTCATTGGGGTGATGCCCGCGAGAGGTGTGATGACGTGACACCCTGTCTCCGTCTGCCAATAGGTCTATTTCTCTTAGTTAGCGATTTGGCCTCATGTGTCCAGAGAGATCAGTCTTACGTCAACCACGTGGGCTTCCTTCTTGCCGACCTCTTCGAAATACCACTTCCAGATATCCGGCGCGATTGGCTCGCCAACAGAGCCCAGGACCCGGAGATGTTCCATGTCGTTGGCGATGCTTCCGGGCGTGCTTCGCTTCAACAAGCGGAGCGCAGTGGGGGCCACGTAGAAGTGCGAGATGCGGTGCTTCTCGATAATATCCCAATAGCGAGAGACCGTAGGATAAACCGGCGTGCCTTCGAAAACGACCGTTGTGACGCCTAGGAGCAAAGGCGCGTACACCACATACGTATGGCCGGTGATCCAGCCGACGTCACCGCCACAGAAGAAACGATCGTGCTCATGGACGTCGAAGACGTATTTGCCGGTGGAGGCAGCACCGACAAGATAGCCGCCAGTCGTGTGCAAGATTCCCTTGGGCTTGCCAGTTGATCCGGACGTGTACAGAAGGAAGAGAGGGTCTTCCGAGTTCATGCGCTCCGGGGGGATATAACCCGGCCACTTCTTGACCTCTTCGTGCCACCAGTGGTCTCGTCCAGACACCCAAGGAACATCAGGGACATCTGTTCGCTGGTAGACCAAGACGTTGGAGACGGCAGGGCATTGGAGAAGGGCTTTGTCGACGATCTTCTTGATGCCAATCGTCTTGCCGCCTCGCTTGCCTTCATTGGCAGTGAGGACAACTTTGCATTTGGCGTCAAGGATCCGGTCCCGGACAGCATCAGACGAGAAGCCGGCGAAGATGACAGAGTGGACGGCGCCGATTCGAGCACAGGCAAGCAAAGCGATGACGGCCTCTGGGATCATGGGCAGATACACGGCAACAATGTCGCCCTTCTGCACGCCCATTTGCTTCAAAACATGGGCAAGCTTGCACACTTCGCGCAGAAGATCTCCATAGGTCAAAGTCCGCCCGGCATTGACCTCATCCGCTTCGTAGATGAGGGCCACCTTGTCGGGGTTCTTGAACGCATGGCGGTCGATGCAATTGAACGAGGCATTCAGTTCACCGCCAAGGAACCAGGCGCTGTTTCCATGAAGGAAGTCGCCAGCATACACCGTGTCAAAGTCTCTGGACCATGTCAAGAGTTCGCGGGCTTGCTCGCCCCAGAATTCATTGGGGCTGTTGATGGACTTCTGGTGCAATTGCTTGTAGTTTTCGAAGCCTGTCAAAATTCAGCCTCGGAGGTAGATGCACCGAGAACGACGAGGTGGTACTGACTTTCCAGATGCGGGTTTACGCGATGCTCTTCCAGGATTGTAAGCAAGTCAAACGCGTATGGGTATCGCACGTCAATACGTACTAGCTAGCATCTCTTCAGGGGGGTCTGTTGGGCTGGTCAGTCACGGGAGGACAAAGAAACGAGGGGCAATTGCTTGCGGCGACGTACCGTAAACGGGGATTCCATTGGAGTCGCTCATTGTAGTCTTGTGTGTGTGATTGTGTTTACGAAGTAGCTAACGGAAGAGGCAGCTGTGCATAGAGGAAAGCGGTAGACGGCTGCGAA
Source organism: Neonectria coccinea (assembly GCA_019137265.1). NCBI lineage: Eukaryota > Fungi > Ascomycota > Sordariomycetes > Hypocreales > Nectriaceae > Neonectria > Neonectria coccinea. The sequence continues at coordinate 126,019 of WPDF01000086.1, read as the reverse complement.
ATTGTTGATGATGTTGAGCGGTGTGGTTCCTGGGCCAGGGTGGAAAGGGTCAATAAATGGACAAGGGCGGAGTCAGTGAAAGAACGAGCTTAAGAAGGGTGCGTGCGTGCGCCACGGACGGGATCATGTTACCTGCCCCGACTCGTGTAGTTCCCCGAGCTTCTTTTGTTACCCGAGTTGCTATATTAATTACCCGACCGCCCTTGGCTGCAATTGTGCAAATAGATTCGTCGTGGCGGCCTCAGAGGGTGAGACAGAGGCAGATAGGAGGCATATGATATGGGGTGTGAGGTGACGCCTCGGCTGTGCCCTGTACGACAATCGACTTGGCGAAATGCCCAAAATAGGGCAACCATGCACCCTAACCGCAAGGGAGATTGTTGCTCCCCTTCTGACGTCCCTCAACGCCTGATTTCCAGCGTCTTTACCTGGGACGGCTGATGTGGTATGATCGGGCACTTGTCAGATATTGAGTAGCATGACCCCACCCACCCTTGTCTCTGGGATAGTGCCCGCATTGGGACATGCCGGACACCGACTACCGGACACCGACAATCGGAGACGGATGACAGAGAGAGGGTTGAGAGGGTTGAATGGGTGTGTAGACAACAGGAGGGGGAACACAGATTCATGCGTGTCTTACCGGAACCCGGACTTGGCATGCTGGCGTACTCAATATGAGGATGATCGACTGCGGGATCCATTGCGATCGACAGGGCACCATCTGCATTTGTAGGTGTTTTTTACGGACACGTTAGCGAAATTAAATACTTCTCAGCGCCTGCTATACGCGCTTCCAGCGACACCCAATGAATACTTGATAAACCACATGTCCTTGATTTAGGGTTGCGCATTTTCACATGCTTCCAGGCCAAGCCCCCGGCCAAGGAACAAACCGAAGCACGTGGGACACGACAAGATCACCCCATCAAAAGCATAATACCGCCGAACGTGATCGCAAACAAAAAGAAAACGTACGTATAAGCAAACGGCATGTCCATCGGGTTCCGTGGTTCTCCCCGTTCTCGTATGGAACCCGTTCTGATTAGGCCCGATCTGGCATGCCCCCCGTAAGGGTTGCTTGGGTCCGCCAACTCCTCCTCGACCATCTTGGCTGGAGCGCCCAAAGCCACCGAGTACGGAGGAATGCTCTTGGTCACCGTGGCGTTGGCTCCAATTGCGCAGCCGCGGCCGATTGTGATGCCAGAAAGAATGGTCACGCCGCCACCAATCCAGCAGTCATCCTCGATCCTGACTGGGTGCCCGAACTCGACGGACTTGACGCGCGATAGCACGCCGTAGATGCTCACGTTGGGTCCCATTTGGACCCTGTCTCCGATTATGACCAGACTTGTGTCAAGAATGGTGAGGCCGCCAAGGTGTTAGCTCATGGTCTTTTTGTGCTTGTGCGAATACTTGATGGCCTGCCCGAAGTTCACAAAGCAGTTCTCGCCTATGATGACATTGCAGCCATAGTCCGGGATGAATGGTGCCTCGATGACAGTTCCAGGGCCAACTCGACCGAGAATCTCTTCCAAGAGCTTGGCTTGTGCCTCGGCAATCTCGTTGGCGGTCCCGGTGTTGGGATCCGGGTTATTGTACTTGTGAGTCCAACAGCGAGCCTTGTGACGGCCCTCCATGAGAGCTGGCTCCAGCGGGTTGTACAGCGGAAGCGTTTGACCATGAGTACGTGGTATATCTTGATGCGTCGTGGCAAGACGGGTACCAGAGATTGGGTACTCATAACATCCCTGAAATCATTATCTCGTACTCCTCACACCACGGGGTGCCACGCAGGCCTCTGTCGAGTTGGATGATTTCATGGTCTTTTTCCTGTTTCGCCATGTTTGCGGTTGTTGCGTACGAGTCCAGTTGAGGTGCACTCCGATATCAGAGGTGCCTGGAAGCGAGATATACGGTGAGATGAAGGCGTGATGGTAAGAGCTGAGAATTCCACGATGATTCATCTTATTGTGGCTCAGTCACGTGGGGCAACGCAGTTCGCTCCTTCTTCTCTCACGCATGATGACGGCAACTGCTGTTGGACGACTTTCTAGAAGTTTGTTCGAACACCTAACATGTGTTGACAGTGTTGTGTAGATACGAAGTAGAGTAATATGCCTTGACTGGCTGGCTCTCTCGATGGATATGAGACGATGAGATATATGTGAACTCTTCTGGGCTACTCTGACTTCTCATGTTATAAAGGCAACACACCAATGAGCCTATTCAAACAATTCAAGCCCAACCAAGTCCGGCGCCCACTCATCACCTTCCGAGACCGCAAAAACAAGACTATTCTTCTCCCCGTCAACAAAGCCATCAACCTCAATCGTCAACCGCCCAGTCTCATACCAGTCCCCACCCGAGATCGGGAATGCCCATCTCTTTGCTTCCCCTCCGTTGACAGAAATGGTCATGTTTCGAGTATTCGAGCCCCATTCCCATGCGCTGTGGAATGCGTACTCGTAGTTGATGTAATCCACGCCTACAAGCTTCGTGCCGCTGCTGGAGGCGCCAACTGAGTCGAATGTCACCTTCGCACCGGGCCCGATGTTTCCGACTTTGAGGTTCGTAGGCAGACAGTCGTTGTCGCCACACTTTGAGATTGCTGCAGAGCCCGTTAATGTTGCGTTACCGGCTGAATAGTAGCCCGTAGACTGTGGAGGCTTGGTGCTTTCGATGTTGGACAAAATCCACAGCTTCATCTCGTGGCCAGCCAAGTCGACGGTCTCTACTCCAGACACCGTCCCAACGTCGCTCGCAGCCCAAATATCCCTGGCATCGGCCTTTGCGATGCCAAGAACGCCCAAGTCAACTTCGACCGTCTGCGAATTGTTCCTCCAGTTGGCGATTCCCACCACCGTTCGTGACCCCGAGAGCTCGCCAGCCCAGAGGTCCCATTCCTCTTCCGTGTAGCGAAGCACAAGTTCTGCCTGCTTGGCCAGAGAGTCCTGGTTTATCGCGATGACTTCCTTGTTAGACAAGATCTTGACAGACTCCTCGGGAATGCTTTTGCCATCAATCACGGCTCCGATAATCAAAGGGGACTTTTGCATAGCCCACATGCCGAAGTGAAAGCGCTCCTCTTCATGGGAAAGTGCGCCGAGACCAACGCTAAAATCCGTTAGTGGTTTCTTCCTGTCGAACTGAGGAGGACTCACATGAGCATGTCCAAGTCTGCGAATGCGCCAACTGTAGTGTGTTTGTAATAACGAACAGCTTCATTGGTGATGCGCCAGATGCTACGCCAGGCGCCGTAGATGTCATTGCTGATTCTCCAAGAATTTCCAAGAGCGGACGCCCTGATAAATTAGTTAAATATTCAATGCACAGGAAGAATTACTCACCATTCACCAACGTCATATCCAATGCCCCATTGGCAGATGTAATATGCTATGTCGCGGTTCACTAAATCCAACGAGGCTGCCATCTTACGGAAACGAGACGGAGACTGCGCTTCCTCAGAGTCTGCATCGACCATTACGGTTTTCGATGTAGCATAGCAATTATCATACCTTTTTCCGTTAGCTGAGAAATTGATTTACGCTATTCTTCATACTGACTTGAGTGTGTCTCCTCCCCACTCGGCGAAGGATTCAGCATCGATATCCTCATAACCTAACGAAAAATTAGACGGCAATTATCGAGGCGTGATTCGACTTACCAAGAGACGCTGGAAGGTCAGTTGAGCCGCATTGGAGGTATCCAGCCCCAGAATAGAGACCGAATTTCAGTCCTAGGTCATGAATAAATTCACCCAACGCCTTGCCTCCGGAGGGAAACAATTTCTCGTTCCACTGAAGTTCCCCTTCCGAGTTTCGGTCTTTTGCAGGCCACCCACAGTCCACCGTGACGGAAAGGTACCCGAGATCTGCCAGTCCAGTGTCAACAAGGCCCTGAGCATTCTTCTTGATGATATCTTCAGAGGGAGAACAGCTGTAGCTATTATAGCTGTTCCAGCCCATAGGCGGAGTTGGGGACCTCACAGTTGTTGCATCGGCCACGAAAATGTGCAGAGCAACAATAGCCCACAAGTACCTGGCCATGGTGATGGTGTCTCAGTCTGAACAATTGCAGTGATACAAACAGTGAGATGGTGGGAGACAGAAGAGGACGGAGCTTTACACGAATGCATATCATTGCGATTTATAGGATCAACAAGACTATATGCACAGGCTGAAGGAGGGGTAAATCGTGGAGAATAACCCCAGTCCTCCTCAAATTCAACCTGCGGGAAACTGGATTTCGGGTGGAGTAATGTGACTCTCCGACCTAAGACAGTTCGTTGACCGAAACGATGTCACAAGAGGAGTACTTAAGATCAAATTGGATTTATCATGCATCTTGTTCCTGAAAAGGACATCAGTTTACGCTCTCCAGCTTTGATACTGTAAATATCCTTGCTTCTGGTCCCGTTGTTTTGTTTTTCTTTAGTCGTTATCCTACCCAGTGTTGTCTTCTATCATCCTTGATACCCAGATCCTAAGCTGGTTCAACGCATGGCATTTACACAGATAACCCTCAGAAGTGAAGGTCCGAACTATTGGCTAGCGGGCCAGGCAAAGACGAAGGTTTACTATGATCAGGGATACTCGTTACTGAATACGAACAGTGTGTGTGTTTGTAATTAGCCGCTCGGCGACGTCCAACCGCTCCAATGAACTCCTCCTTGAAGGCCAAAAGAAGATCCACAGTCGAGTGATGTCGATGATACGACGGTGATTGAAACCCCGCAACATAGGTTCGGATCGGCCGCAGGCTTATTACCCCGCATGGATGCAACTCTTCCGTCCGAATTCCACGTGCCTCGGCGAAGATCACAAGTCCTCAACGAATGTGATAGGGGCGGTAGTCCGAGGAACTTCTTTAAAGTATAGAATGCCCGTCAAGGTATCATTCATGCAAGGCTAGTTTAGTTCAGTCTTGTCTGGCTCTTCTGGAATGTTTCTTGGGCTACGAGGTTAGTGTTGTGTATCAAGTACTGGACTCTGAAAACTTCAGAAAGAGGAAATAAATTAAGAGTATGGTACTGATGTGTTGGAACGATGTAGTCCGTACGAAACTTAGGAAAGGATCATGGTAGTCGATATGTCTCGATGAATCCCACTATGTGATAGTCGGTTGACACGATGCCATCTAGTAGGACGCAAAACAAACCTTAGAAACCGAGAGAAAACTGCGACCCAACCATAATATTTACGGTGGAATTGTGTCGACGAGTTTTGGCCTTTGACTCTGAACCGATATCTGTTGGTCGCCTCGTTGCCAAGCTTCTGTCACGTGTCCGTTGTCGTCTCGTATGACATCAGCTATTTCTCTAGGTAATTTCTCCCGCTTACGTCCAGCAGTATCCTAGATTCGTCACCTTCCTCTTGCGCATCATATGAACTGCGTGATGCTTCTTAGTCCGCTATAATTTCCATGGATTTACCGGATGATGGACAGGCTGCAGCCACAGTACCAAGACGAAAGCGAAGAAATACCACCTCACGACCGAAACGAAAAAAGACATTCACGGGTTGCTGGACATGTCGTAGTCGGCACGTGAAGTGTGATGAGCAGCGCCCCGAGTGCAAAAGATGTCTTGCCGGGAACTTCACTTGCCGCGGCTACGATGTTCGTCTGAACTGGGTTTCTTCAGCCGGCAAGGAACTACCCAAAGGGAACCGCCGAGTTCTGTCTCAACCTGGAACTGAATCGTCAGCTGGTAGCTTCTCTCCTGTGGATGTTCGGGCTGCACTCCATCGGCTTGATCGCGACTCTCGAGCATCTTCCATCGCTACAGGTCCCTTTTCTGTCTTTCAAGTCTCGGAGCAGCACGAACGCACCGGAAATAATACGAAAGGCACTTTTGGTCTAGCTTCCTCCTCTCAAACTGAGCCTGTTGACAGAGAATATCAGTCTAGTTCTGGACTTGCGAGCGAGGGGAACGTTTTGGACTCTGCTCCGGAGATCGACAATTCACATAAGGGTATCTCTACACCGCGCCAAACGTGCAACGCCGTGGATGACCTGCATGGTCAAGGTCTCGACCAACTGCCAATTACCCTAGATTCATACTGAACCATCGCTGCCGATGACTTTGCTCATCCAGGGACTCCAAATTTGTGGCTCAACGAAAGTACAGTCCTGAACTTCCCCAGCGAGGACCAGGATTTTACCGAGTCATCCAATAACGAATTCGCCAAACTACAATCCTCCCATCCACACAGCATGTTTTCTCAAGACAGCAATACCATTGATTCATCTATTCTCGCTTCGTGGGATCTTCATCTAGCTACGAAAACTCTCGGTCAACCGGAGAGACATCTCGATGTACTCCCAGCACCGGTACAGCAGCGGGAACTGATCAACCACTGGGCGACCAGCCTCTGCGACAGACTTATGCCGATTCGCAACATCATGAACCCATTTCGCATTGTCGTTGCGCCTATGGCACTCCAAGGAAGCCGCATGGCCCACAACAAGTACAGTAGCACCGTTGCCGTTTTCCACGCCGTTTGTGCTGCTTCGGCTATCCACCAGTCCATTCTGCGAGGTGGCCATGCTCAAAATGACGCTTTGGCTCTTCAGCACCGGAACTCCAGCTTTGTGCACCTCATGCACAACATACATTCCAACGATGCTGATGAGCGTCTGGCCAGTTTAGCCACGCTGTGTATATGGCTTCTCTCATGTTTCATCAGTGGTGCTCCCGGGGCCTGGCGTGAAGTCATAAAGGTGGCTCGCAACCTGGTTGAGCAAACCAGCATGGAGACGTGGACTCACTCAGCGTCAGCTGCACTTACGTACCAGTGTTATTCCGCTCTGGTGGCCATGATTCAGTCGCAGTACTTGGGTCATAAGGAGTATCTTGCCCGTATGAACCCGTCTTTGACAGGGTCTGATCATTACAAATATTCGGCGATTCCTAGCGCGTCGCTTCAGCTAATTAGTTCCTTCAACGCTTCCCTATTACAAGGCGGTGTGATGGACCTTGAAGAGCTGGACCGTTTGGATATCGAGTTTGCCCTGTCTGTACCCTCTGTACCAGAAGATCTTGCCCTGACTGGCAAAGACTTGAGGGCATCACACCACCACAACCATCTTTTCTACTACACTTGCCTACTCTAATTTCGACGCAACTCTGGCCGAATACAACGAGAATCCGAAATCCAGGACTTGGTGGGGAAATGCTTGGAGCATATTGAGTGTCTCGACGCTATGCAGCTAGAAGGAAATCCCCTGTCTTGGATCTACGCGACTGTTGCCTTCGAGGCCGGTACTTTTAAACTACGGGACAGGGTAAGGACGTCCTTCGCTCGAAGAAAATCGCTTGGATTCGCTACCTGGGATACGCTCCTACTTGCTGTCGAGGAGGTGTGGAAGACACGAGACGAGGGGCTTTTGGGGCAGCAGCCGGAGCCGTGGCAGCGCATTCTTGCTAAATCGCCTCAGTTCGACGTGCTTCTGTATTGAAAGCGCAAGCATCTGCCGTACATGAATATCCCCTAAATATCACCCTTCCCTGTTTCTTGCGATTGGTCTAACCCAACTTCGAACGTCCCTACCCGAGAATCAGACAATAGCATCCGGGTGCTCCTCAAACTCTTGCAGGAGATCCTTTGCCGTTCGGAACTTGATTCCCTCAAAATACAATTTACGATGAGCCGCAACCTTAGCAGCATCCAGAGATCCAGCGTGGCTGGGAGAGAAAACCCGATACTCAGCCATGAGGCGAGCGTGTTCGTCGGTACTAGTGCGAATGTCCTCGATCAACTGATACAGGCTGCGATATTCGACTGGCATGCCCGGGTACTTTTTGAGCATCAAGGCAACCAAGTCGTTCCAGCATGACTTCTCGCCCGAGATATACGTGTGTTGCTCCCATTTTGGGGCATGAAGGAGTCTAGCCACCGCCTTAGCCATGTCTCGGGCGCAAGTAAAGTCCAGTGGCTCTTTTCCGGTCCCGGGGATGAGGATGGTCTTTGTGTGAAGATCGATGGGGAACGCTTCCCCGGCGTCTTTCAAGTGCCGGTTGCGAGTCGGCACGACATAATCGGCAAACCAGCTGGTGGAAATAAGCGTCCATTCCAGCTCGCTCTGCTCTTTCAGAGCCTGTCGAACAGGTCCGTGGGTTCGATACTCGAGACCAGGCTGGTCTGGATAATCCTCGAGGTTTCCACTGTATTCAGACGGGATGAATCGCTTGCAGGTAGTGCTCTTCTGGCATGCCTCGATCAGACGCAGATGGATGTCGATGAAGGCGGAAGTGTAGTCAAGAATAGCGGATACGAGTGTCGTGCAGCCATCAAGTTCCTGAATGAGAGAGGGTACAGAGAAGTCTGAAACGACCTGTTTGACGTTGGGGAGATTCTCGAATTGTGGCTTGGTAGATCGAGTCAAAACCACGACGTCGATACCAATCGCGGCAAATTCCTCGACGAGGTAGCGTGCGACACCTCCCGAGCCAGCAACAGCGACGCGCATATTGAATGTTGTATGAAAATGATGAAAGTGATTGAGAGTTGACTTCCTGATGTGGGTGAAGAGCTCTCTTGTGGTTCCAGGCGATTCCTTATATACCCGTAGCGGTCATCGCGTTGAGATGCCAAAGCCGGTGATGGTGTCATCCTACGACCCAAATTCATTATAAATCAGCATACGCTGATTAATCCGAGCAAGAAAACAGCTGGCTACTATTTTATCTTCATCAGTATGCGTACGATAGGGACTTGAAGCTATAGAGAACTGTTTAGGAACACACGAACGAGGCACTTCCCAATCGGGCAACCCACAACGAGCTTGGCACTGTTAGTGGCATCACTGTTACAAATCCCAACCAGCCAACCAAAGTCAGCTTGCATTATTTGCAGCTTGGTCAGCTATCTCTTGGTCGGTGATTCGGCCTACCAATAGTCAGAAACAGTAGATCGGATATTTGATCTCATAAAAATGTTCTTGGATAGGCCGCTTGAGCTCGTGATAGGTTGGCCCGAATTTTGAGCTACTGGTGGACTCATCTCCAAAACCTACGGCATCGTCGTGTTTCTTTTGCCCGCATGTTGGAAATAGATAGGTCTCGTCCTTTGTGCTAGCTGTCGCCTAGGGCTACCTGCTCTCTTGGGGCGCATCTCCTTTCGGTGCCCTCCACGTAGGTGAATCAAAATAAATGTACTCAGACGTAGGGAAACCAGGCAATATCTTTGAAATATCGGACCGTGGGCTGCTCAGGGATTAACCCTTCCATGGTTGCCATGTTCCCTACGCCTTGTTCCCGACATACAGCACCCCATATCCGACACATTGACTTAAAGTTCCCCGCATTCAACAGCGGCAACCAATGCTTTGGTCCGCCCGGTATCCGAAAGTCGACTATATCCACATGGGGATTGGGCCCACATTACCCCATGGGGATACAAGGAGCAAGACATAGCGACTTCCGCTGTCCCCCGTGGTCCGCGAATTGCATAAGCTCAGGTTTGGCGTAGCTACTGGAGACTCATTTGAGAAGTATAAAACTACTAACATGATCATATCCTCCAGAGCACTATCGAGACTGAGGTAAAAGGCGTTGATATACTGACGATAAAGAGCACAAGATGCGACGCAACATGAGGGGCTTCCGTTGCCGCTAAGGCCTTTCAAGATGGAGACGATGGATCGTGACGATCAGGGCTGACAATTGCTGACGAGTCATGAGAACCTAGCTTTCAAAGCCGAAGAAAACCCCTCTTCCGTCGCTCTTCCGAGCTGTGTGACTCGTGAGAAAGTCGTGTCTTCTCCACCACCACGCCGCTACCCCATACCCCACAAGTGCCACTGCCCAATGACCTGTGCAGAATTGACGATTAGTTAAAGACTCTAGTTCTAGAGTGTGTCGGCAATAGCTCTGGCACTTGTTCGCCCGTTTTCCGACCCGAAAACTGGGGGAGCTGTTGGCGATGTACAACTATAAAGCTTTTAAGCCCCAAAACGCGTTTTGAGAGAGAAATGATGCTGAGTGTTAGTTACTTAACCGTCTTTAATTCACCATCTCAAACAATAAGCAAAAACAACCCATAATTCTTTGCCTTGCCGAAAACCGACCATGCAAGGCAAGACGACGACAGACCATGTCGATGTGCTCATTGTGGGAGCTGGGCCAGCTGGGCTGATGATGGCTACGTGGTTGGCGAAATGCGGCATCAAGACCCGCATCGTGGACAAGAGAGGAACCAAGGTGAGCCAATTGCTAGCAAATTGCCATCGATAGGAAACATCGAGCGACTGAACTTGATCAGGTCTTCAATGGCCAGGCAGATGGCCTCCAGTGCCGCACCTTGGAAATATTCGACTCCTTTGGCTTTGGTCACCGAGCCTGGATCGAATCAAATCACATGCTGGAGATTTGCCTTTGGAACCCCGACAAGGACGGTGTGATTCAACGGTCCTCGCGAATCGCCGATACCATCCCTGGAATCAGTCGCTTTCAACAGGTCGTGTTGCACCAAGGCCGCATTGAACGCTTCTTCCTCGATGCCATGAAGGACTTCAGCGCCGGGGAGGTCGCCGTTGAACGCGGCGTTATGCCCACCAGCTTGGAGATCGATGCCAGCAGTGTCGAGGATCCAGATGCTTACCCAGTCACCGTTCAACTCCGGCATCTCAGCGAGGAGGAGTCCACGCCGAAACAGACAGCCACCATGTCGAACGGCTCCTCGGTCCAGGACGGTCTGTTCCGCAGCAACATGGCGGCTGATGATACGACAGACTTGCTTAAAGCCGCCGAACTCAACGAAAAGGCCAACACCACCGAGGTGGTCAAGGCCAAGTACGTCGTTGGTGCCGACGGGGCGCATTCCTGGGTGCGCAAGGAAATCGGCCTCAAGCTCGAAGGAGAGTCGACGGACTATATCTGGGGCGTCCTTGACATTGTCCCGATCACCGACTTTCCGGATATCCGTATGCGCTGCGCCATTCACTCGGCTGCTTCCGGCAGCATCATGGTCATCCCGCGCGAGAACAAACTGGTTCGGCTGTACATCCAGCTTACCACGACGGAGAAAATTGGCGAACAGGATTCACGCGCCGATCGGTCTAGCATCACGCCTGAGGTTATTCTCGAGTCGGCACAGCGCATTCTCGCGCCGTATAAACTCTCCTACCGCAAGTTGGACTGGTGGACGGCTTATCAGATCGGTCAGCGCGTTGGCTCCAGCTTTGGCGTGCACGATAGGGTCTTTTTGGCTGGAGACGCCGTACACACCCACAGGTTCGTAAACATCCCGAGATATTGTCAACTGCGATCAGCAAAGCTAACAATTCTGGTGGACAGTCCGAAGGCGGGCCAAGGCATGAATGTTAGCATGCAAGACTGTGAGCCCCCCCTTCTTTTTCTCTCGAACCTGCCTTGAAAGAATGCAGCCCGGCTAACAATATGGCTTATGACAGCCTATAATCTTGGCTGGAAGATCGCCAACGTCGTTAAAGGTGTTGCGGACCGCTCAATCCTCAAAACCTACGAGAGCGAGCGCAAGGGCATTGCACACGCCCTCATCAACTTCGATCACAAGTTCTCTCGCCTGTTCTCCGGTCGCCCAGCTAGAGACATAATGGATGAAGAGGGCATCAGCATGGAGGAGTTCAAGAATGCGTTCCAAAAGGGAAATCTTTTCGCCAGCGGAATTGGTACGACTTCTTGGCGGTTGTTTTTCTATGTGATCCCTCAAGCTAACTCTGTGATTAGCGGTGGACTACGACAAGAGTGTCATTGTCTCCAAGCCTGAAGGAGAGGACAATGCAGAAGCCCGAAAGCTCGCTCCCGAACTCAAGCTTGGCCAGAGAATTCCCAGCGTCAAAGTGCTGAATCAGTCCGACGCGCGACCGTGGCATCTCCAGGAACTCCTTCGAAGCAACGGAGCCTGGCGCGTTATTCTCTTTCCCGGCGACATTAGCAAGACGGCCCAGGAGAACAGAATGACTAGCCTCTGCGAAGAATTAGCCAACCCCTCATCGTTCCTCAAGCGCTTCACGCCGAGTGGATCTCGCTACGACTCGGTCATCGAAGTGCTCACCATCCACGCCGCCAAGCGAGCGGATGTAGACATCTTCGACTTCCCTGAAGTCCTTCGACCATATGATGAAGTCGAGGGATGGGACTATCACAAGATCTTCGTTGACGACCAGTCGTATCATGAGGGACATGGACATTTGTACGAAACGTTTGGCATCAGCCGTGACGAAGGATGTATCGTTGTCCTTCGGCCGGATCAGTACATCTCGTATGTGGGTAAGATGGACGACTACAAGTCAGTGGATGGGTTCTTTTCTTCATTCATGTTACCTCAGACGTTGTCTTGATTATTCGTGTGCGATGTGGCTTTGCCCAGTCTTAGTGGGGCAGGCTGGATAAATATGAAGACATAGTAGTTCCACGGCCTTTGAGGCGGATCAATTAGGTCAGGGTATACAGTGAATTATTCTTTAAATCTTTATTAAATGCACTACTCAATTAAATACCGTCTTCAATCCTGTCACGCCATTCCCATTTTCTTTGGCGCGCACCGTCAGTGTGCCGATGGCGTCACAGGGAATCACGTGAAAGTGTTGCCCACCGACGTTGCCTAGTCAACCCCCACTAGACTCTCCGACCCAAACAAATCGAAGTTATGGCAAAGCAAAGCATCGATGAAGCCATGCGCCCGTCACGATCAGCCAAACATGCATACTGCCAAAGTTGAAGCCTGGCTGCAACAGGTTATTTCTCCTCCGTCTCGACCATACGAATTGTCGCCCAGAAATCGCAAGCGCAAGTCCCAGCCTGGACACCACCATCACAAACAAACCCTCGGGCTCTCCTCACCACCGCCCAGTACGAACATGAACTCCTCTACATCCTCAGAAGCCGAAATCGACCTCGAAGCCACCCCTCGAGCCGCACCTCCTTCAAAGCGCCGCAGACTCGCGACCGACGCAGCGTTGAATCTCCACCTGCAACACCCCGGCGACCACCGAAACGATGACCCAACGACGCCAACGCGATCCACAAAGACGAGCACCACGGGCGCAAGCAAATCCGCACGATCGCGAAGCCCGGTCAAGAACATGGCTGATCTCGCGCTCGCCGAGAAGCCCGTCCGATTCACATACCTCAAGTCGCGTGGGGATCTCCCCGCGGACGTTAAGAACCTGTTGAGCCATATCAAGACAGTGGGATCCGGACGGGGCATTGTGCCCGCGCCCGTCGTCGACATTGTACAGGAGTCCTTGGGGGTCATGGATCCTGATGTCACCGACGACAACACTTATTCGAGGAATCCCTGGGAGGTCGGCGGTGGGACCGATGATATTAGCTGGGACGTCAACGACGAGTTCAAGACGCTACAAAAGGTTGCCCGCCGCACTGAACTGTGCATCTCAGAGAACGTTTCAGAAGCTTCCTGGAACACTCGAGTCCACGACCTGCTACTTGACGCCGCCTTGACGCCCTTCCAAGGCTCCGTCTCCCACTGGGACGTCACACGCGCCCCCATCACCAAAACATACCTCCCCCGCCACGGCTCCGGCATCGACCTCCAAGCCAAAATGGTCGACTTCTGTATCACCCTGGATGGCGAACCGACACGCCGCCAAGTCGTCGAGCACCTCAGATCCGCCAACCACAAGTCCATCAACCACACCGATTACCAACCGCTCCGGTTCCGCCCCATCGCTATCAGCATCGAGACTAAGACTCCCGACGGCTCGACAGAGGAGGCCAAGGCGCAGTTGTCTGTCTGGACGTCTGCGTACATTTCGCGGTTGCGCGAGTTGACAGCCACGTCCCAGAAGGCTGCAGGCCTTGGTATTACGCTGCCTGTTATCAATATCAAGGGCGGGCAGTGGGAGCTGCTGCTCGCAGTGGACTACTTGGACAGAATCGAGATCTTGCAGGTGGGCGCTATTGGCGACACAACTTCGGTTCTGTCTTGCTACAAGCTTGTGGCAGCAATGAGGTGGTTAGCTGTGTGGGCAATGACAACTTTTGGGGACTGGATCAAGAACAACGCGCTGTTGCCTGTTAGGTTGGATGGGCACACTGGAACACAGACTCCCAATGATTGAGAGCTTAAAGCGTCAAGCTTCTTAGATCTCAGTGCTGCCTCCAAAAGGAGAACCAGGATCCAGCCATACAATGTTGCAGAGGCTGCTACCCTGAAGAGCATCAGACTATCTCTAAGTCTGACGCCGCACTGTTGACCCAGGAGTTGTCAGCTCCGGGCAAGCTACTGAAAAGACCAGAGGTAACGTCCTCTACCCTCTGGGGTTATCCTTGTCCACCTATGACTGCAATCAAGGCCACCCGTATTTGCTCGATAAGGCCTGATACAAGGGCCAGGAAGTCTACTATGGTCCTCTAAGAAGGGACCACTAGGAAGGATAAATAGACTATTCCCAATCACGAGAGGGAGTAGAACTGAGTCCATCCGGCTCAAGGGCCCTAGGTTGACTCATAGCACCCTACTATAGTCCTGAAAATGGCCAAGTAGCATCTAGGTGCGTTCCGTTTCAACTGACAGCCATGTTTGAACATGGGAGGGAGCTTTCTATACAAGCACCAAGCACTCTCCGAGTTTCTACTAGAGCCATGAAATAACAACCTTGAAATTTGAACTTATTTGCGCTACGAGTATACGTCCCCCTTGTCTTTTCGGTCGAAGTAACCATTGTGAACCCGAGCACAAGCAATATATACGACTCAACATGATGTTACTAATAAGTTTGCGTCGACATTTCGGCCATCTTGGACGGCAACCGGTGGAACAGCTGTTTTTCTCATGACTATGATGGAGCCACGACAATCCAGCCACCAGAAGACGGCATTCCCCGGCAGCCACCCAAGTCCTACTCTTGTCTCCCGTCATCCTCCGATCTGTCGGCCTCAGCCGTCTCCTAGCCTGTTGTTGCCCGCTTTCGCGACTGGAGATTCCCTCACGAAAATATTCTATTCTGCAGGAAATACTGAAGCCTCTAGTCAAAGCCGGCGAGCAGGAGGATTCGCGAGACTATACATTCTTACGGACAGTGGATTCAGCGTGGACGGCGCCCACTTGATGCCTGTGAAACAACCAAAATGGTGCACCGAATGATTGAGCAGTATACTGAGCATTCCCTAATCCTGAGAGAAGAAGATTAGAAGAGACTAGGTAATAATGATCAACTCACATGTGGTCTTATTTCATCCTGTTGCAGCCACCAGGTGAAGCATATCTTCATCACACCCCTAACGTAAATTCTCGCAAAGTTCCGGAGTTCGGCGGGAGATCCCACAGGTTCGGCCCAACTCATGGTGGAATCTACACTTCTAGATGCAAGACGTGCGAGAGAGAGAACAGAACAAGACTCAGGCCTCCTCACGTTTGAAAAGTGTCACTGCCGTCGTTGCCCGCACACGCCCCAGTCTGTGGCAGTTTCAGTTGAGGTCCTGAACTGGGTGGTCATCGTTCGTCTCCTTTGTCTACGCTACCTGACTAACGTGAGAGCTTAGAGCACCGGTTTTATAGTCGATGAAGAATATTTGTATGCTTTTCCGTAGTATTAGAAGACGGGCGTGAGAATATCGGAGCGTAGAGGAACAATAGCTGTGGTTTTAGAGAGATGTAGGTTGACCTGGCGGGATTTCACAGGATTATGACGTTTAAGTCCCGTCGCAACGCTTTGACACTTTGTCTGTACTCTACCTGTGCTTTGCCATGGCGGGCTCAGTCATCAGCATGTCGTGCCGACTCGGTCAGCCGATTGGATTCTGACTATCCTAGATGTCTGAACTAATTTGAGAAGTAGACAGCTCCGTGAATCATTGGCGAACACGCACTCAAGCAATCATTGTTCCGCACTCCGAACTCCGCACTACTGTCGGCCAGGAGCTGGGAAGTTTGCGGCAAGCTGTCGGGCTTTCGGGGAGCCAAAGTGCCCGATGAATGTCAGTAAGGGCACCAGGCGGGGCGGTACTTGATATAGGCCCGCCGATTATGGAAACCAAGATACGGTCAGGCAATGGAAGAGTCTTGTTGCAGTGAAATCACACCCTATTTTAAATACAGTTATTAAAAACAAGAAATTGGAGAATAATTTGAATATCATGCGGGCGTGGTATGCCCTTTGCTTGGACCTCTCCCTAGTATTGGACACGTCTTCGTTGCTGGAACAGAGGCCGAAGAACTATTAAGCGCTTTGGCATAACTACGAGGTCCAAGCTGAAACGTTGTCCGTGTCCTTGGAATGTTTGTTCGCCCGATTTGCTTACACCAGCTTCTTCCTTCGAGTTTTCCGCGACTTTCTATTGAGGGCCATGAAGTCACGGGTGCTTCTGGTGTAGGACGGCGTTTCAGAAACATGTGATATTGAGAAGAAAGACCCTGTAAAGGTAATTGCTTGCTAGAGCGGCACGGGCTAGAAGCGATAGCCTAACAAAGAGACAGACAGGCAGAGGATGTCGCTCAAGACAGGAACCTCTGGGGTGGAGAGTTTGACGAGGTTATGATGTCTCCAGGAGTACAACGTCAGACATAGATAGTTGTTCCTACGGTGGAATATATCATTACCAGGTGGATGATCTGGAGCTGGACAAATTGAGTCTGGGCGATGAAGAACCAGACCCTAGGAGGTCGAGACTACGTAAGCACTGGGAAGTGATGAATGTGTACTTGACATTGACGACCAGTATATAGGAACAAAAGAGGATTGGTTATCATACTAGGTAGTGTTATAGGGACTTCTAGTTAGTTCTGTGGTGTGGTGTGTTGATGAGGAACCTAAGAAATAAGAAAACCATCAGAAGAATAGAGCATTACGGTAAGATAAGGTCTAGTTTAGTTAAGGCTTATATTACGAAAGATATTTGGAGGACTATACCGAAAAATTATGTGAATGAGATTATCATCAATACAGATAACATGAGGTCATAATTACATAGTCCAAATCAAAATATCACCTCCGGGCTCAGCCTCAAAGGCTCATGTGACTATCGCGAGTTCTGCGGTTTCCCACTGCAGGGTACCCCTATCGCCAGCCAGCCACTCAAGGCATACAGAGGGACTAACTCGAGACTAATTATATATCGTCTAGACATGCTCTCCGCTGGTGCTCTTACACTTAGTGCTGTACATCTAGTTACATCTATACGTTTTCACAAGGATGAAGGGTTTCTAGTGAAGGTGTGAAAAGCGTACTTTGGATACAAAGACCATCGAGGTAGTGTGCTTATACAATGCATCAACTCGTACTTTATACTCATTACTCTCTCGTCACCATGCTTCTCTTATCCCTCTTCGAGATTCATCTCCTTTCCAGCCTCGTACTTCGTTAACTGAGCCACACCAATGCCAGCTGTGGCGGCCACTCTTACAGTTTCCTCTTTTCCAGGGAACGATGGGCCTATCGACTCTACTCTCGTTCGGTAGCCGACTTCCGCGCCGTTCTCTTAATACAATACTCGGCGAAAATAAGATTGGGGATCCAACACAGATACCCGGTGATACTAAGGCCCAGAACCGTGTCTACCCCCATGAATATAAACAGCGGGAGCTGCCAGCGGAGCATCACGGCCGCATAGGAAAGAGAAAAGTTCCTTGTCATCCAATCTCGGTGGCCCGCCACATCCTTGGCCCAAATAGCCCGCACGCCCTGGCCCATTGTCCAAAGCCAACACAAGGCCAGCGCTGCGAAGCCGCCTTTTCCCCAAGTGTTGGCCAAGCTGTGGAACGTGACGTAGAAGGCAGCCACGCCGCCAACCGTGTTTCCAAAGGTGTAAACCCGACCGACCCATCGATGAACAACGGGATGATCTCGTCGAAGGCCTTCGAGATATTGAAATGGGCCGACAGCAAGTGTGATCAGCGCGCCCAAGACATGCACGACACCGCCGGTTGTAGAGAGGATTCTCTTTATTATTTTGGGATCACCAGGGGTCATTCCGGTGAAGAAAAATATGGCATAGCCTGAAATCAAAAAAGACGGCAAAGCCATGAGCCACCACAAGCCACCAGGCCCACGCGCTTTGTTTGTCTTCCCAAAAGAGCCTTTGTTGTTCGCGGAAGAAGCAGGAGAGACGTTCTTCCCATTTTGGTAGATGTTATTATCCTTGTCTTTGGCAAGAGACATGGTTTGTTGGTTGAATGTGCGTTTGCGTGGTGCAATTGAAGAAGGGAGCTTCGAAGCTACGGGTTTCTGTAGCGAGTTGCCAGTGTTGAATATTTTGCTTTAGTAGGGGTGGTAAAAGAAAAACCGATGTCGTACAAGCAGGTGCCAGTTGGCTTGGAGTTTTCGAACTGAGGGAATGTAAGCCCACACTCTTATAGATGGACATATTTGCCCATGGCCTCAAATGACTCCACTCCCTCTTCAGCACAGCGCACCGCACGGAGAGATTCGGTATGAATAGAGTAAAAGCGTACCCCATCATATAAATGTGGTCCGGGTCCTCGGGCTATCCAAATTACGTATGCGTCCCAATGCGGTAATTCGATACCCCATCTCGGCCCATGCAAGAGTCCGACAGCCGTGGTCTTGCGTGCGGAGCATCGCGAGAACATCCTGTCATCTTCCAGGCATAACGAATACGACAGTCATAATTTGCTAATGTTGCCAGAGCACCCTAGTCTACCCGCTGGATGTCTCAGACGCCATTCTGGTCTATATTCAGCGGAGGCTCAAGGTTAGCCACCCGGCGGCGAGCGGGGCCGGAGAAGCCGAAAACCCCGAGAAGTGGTGCTTGAAGGAATCAAGATAGAAAATGAGACTTGATGAATGAAACCACATGCAAATTTGCCCAATTATGCTATCCGACACGCTCCATGACGACACGAAAAGATGTCAGATCAATTTTCGTCCGGGGTTCTCACAGATAAACATTGTCACACGCGATGCGATGGAAGAATGGCTCGTATTCTTTGTAGACCAACTGCCGGCAGATCCCCGCATTATCTGTATTACTCAGCGGCAGCTAACTTAATTTATCGGCCGGGAATCTACGGAGTAATTAGTGGCGTATTCTTTTCTCCTAGCCCAACGTCCGACCGAAACGTCATCCTCTGAATGTTTACGACCAGTCCGTTTCTCGCCATCGACTTTCAATTAAACCACTCCACGTCCTCGGTATTCATCACACACGCCAATGCTTTTTGATCCGTCCATCCAAGTGTCGTTCGATCCCGACCATCCTTCACCTCGGTCCCGTCGACCCTCGCGGCGCTATCGATGCAGCCAGTGCACAAGGGCGTTCAAGCGTAGCGAGCATTGTGCTCGCCACGAGCAGAGCCATACTCGCGAGAAGCCATTCTCCTGTCGTTACTGTCCAAAGTCTTACTCGAGAAAGTCTGTTCCCTTGAAATATTGCCGTGATGCCCCTGCGCTCACCGCCACTAACCTTTTATACCTGCTAGGGATCTTGTTGCCAAACATGTACGGACCTTGCATTTGGATCAAGTGAGAAAGATCATTTCCCACTCATCCGAGGCCGACGACTCACCAACACCTGAAATCACTGAGCCCATGGTGCCTTATATAAACGAAGACACCTGCTTAACTCCGCTATCACTTACTGCCACAACTATCGCCAATTCAAATGCAGCAGAATCGACGTCATTGAATCAGTATCTTCAAGAATCCCAGCAAAGACTCCCAGTCGACCAAAGTCAGAAGTCATGGGCCGAGCAAAATCAGCCACCGCACAACCGGGAGAATTCTCATCTCACAGGTGAAGCCTCTACCTTGGCGGCGTTGGAAATTCCCAAACTTGCTTTACCATTTTTCGCCTGGCCTAGTTGCTCAGATATGGATAGGGCATGGGCAAATACAGTATTCACACCTATTCCTGAGTTGACAATGGATATATCCTGGTCAGAATTCCATGGCATTTCATACCCTAATCTGGACGCCCATCATCAGTTGATGATATCTGGAGTTCCTGATTATAACACCAAGCGACGTGGATCCAATCCTGCTGCCAACAATCCAGCCCCGGAGATGTTGGGATCCATCGTACACCGAAAGCTGCCTCATCTGCTGGACGAAAACCGGCCTCCCACGCCGGTATTCAAAGTTGATCATCTCATTCACTCCTGGATACGTCAAGACCTCTTCAATCGTCACATAAAATTGGACGCTATCGAGGAAATTCCCTCACCAAGGATATGCCAGAACTACCTTTCTAGCTATGCCACGTGCTTCCACTGCCACTTCCCCATCATCCATTTGCAAAGTCTTTATTTAAAGAAAACACCGAGCCCATTAACCCTTGCAATTTGTTGTATTGGCGCTCTCTACCGCCTCGACCACACGCGGGCCAGGCATTTGCACGGTTTGGCCGTCCTGTCTGTGCAAACTGTAAGATCAATGGCCATCCAGGGACATATTCGCAGCAAACTAACATTCATCTAGGCTCTTGACACTATTCAAAGCCTCAATACTAGTGTCAAGGACTATCCGTTATGGCTTGTACAAGCGAGGTTGCTTTTGAGTTTCTACGCCCTTTTAAGTGGCGACCGTCGCTTAGTCTTATCCTGTCTTGGAGAAGACGACTTCTATGTATTAGTAGGTGATACAAATCAATTTAGCTCTATGTGTAGTGGAGACTTCTGACACATTATTTCAGGTATATCGAGGAGTTCGTCCGTCTCTGGATAGCAGAAGCTCTTGTTTGATCCAGAACACTTGGACAAGCTGGACACGACACGAGTCCTGGAAGAGAGTGCTCGGTGGAATCTACATATTGAGCACGCTCAAGATGGTCCTATTTGACGTTGGCTTCCCTTTCAACACGACGCAAGATTTGGTTCTCGAGGTATTCCATGACGACAGCCTTTGGAACGCTTCATCGGCCAGCGAATGGCAGCGTATTCTACCCCTGAACTCTCAAGGGCATCAAACTGTCAAGGATGTTCTAGCCGATATCATGTCGGAGGACGTCAACGATTCGTGGAACGAACCTTACGGCGTGTCTCCCTTCTCGGCCCTTTTTGTCATGCACGCTGTTGTCGTAAAAGTCCAACAGAGCTACCAGATTGCGCAGACTTTCACAAGAGATTCTTTACAATCAGCAAAAGGACGACATTGCCTCGTTTCGCCACAACTTCTCGATAGAGTCATGCGATCCCTGTCGAGATGTCGCGAGCTCCTAGATCATGCTCAAAAGCAACGCCACCGAAGCTTGGACGGCGACTTGCTTGCTTCGATGATCTCCAACTGCCAGGCGACTCTCAGAATTGCCCATCTCCGTCTTTTTACGAATCAGATTGGATTTGATAAGCTCACTCTGACTGCCGACCTCACTGCCGTTAGCGAGTCCGTCTCTGACTTCTTGACCACAAAAGTGGAAAGGCACCCGAGCTTACTCGCAGAAGTTCAAAGTTCCCTTGAATACCTGCAGGTGCTTGTCAAAGCAGGTCATGTCCTGGTGCGAAAGACAGCGGCGTTTCGGTGGAGTTTCGAGCACGCGCTGGCCGGCTGGGATTGTGGTTAGTAATCTACGGTGAAATTCCGAGGGTGTCATGTGTTAATCTGAGTATAGTAATGCTCATCCTGAAGTGGACGCATTCCATGGAGACCAGCAACCACTACGGGATTGTTCCCGACGACAAAGAGAGAAAGCTTCTTTCAAACATCAGAGACATTGTCGAGGAGGCTGACTATGATCTCAATGTGAGCAACTCTTTAGCTGCAGGCTTTGCCAGAGTTTCCAGTTTATTTCTAAGAGATGTGAGTTCGTCAAACCCGAAGTTTTTTGAAGGGTCTCTACTAATCAGCGTATTCACTGTAGGTATGGGTATGGGGAATCACCCCGCGGATTGGTGCTGTCCTTGATCAAATTGCTGCTGAGTGTGAGCGAGTCCCTAAGGTCAACACTCTTTAGCAGCTTGCACAGCAACCTTAGATATCTCAACCATGACTGCTGTATGATTGTACTATTAGAAAGTGTGTCAAGTAGTCTGGAAATGATGGACGATAGGATGAACAGAAGTCTGCATTTCGTGATTTGAGAGAAGTATGAACCTAGTAAGAAGCAAACTCGTCACGCTGCAGCCTTGCACGTTGAGGCGGGCCAGTAGAAGACTGCGAACTTGTGCGACAGTCACGGTCCAATGTTCATCCGCTGTTTTCTTATTTGAGTCGACTGCATTCAAAGCCCTCGTTTTAATCTGGTTCCTTGGTTCATTGTTGTCAGTTTCTGCGGCCCAAGTGACACCGTGGGACCATAAAATCCAGTTCAAGGGTGGGCAGCAAGTGATAGCTCCATGCAGCATCTTGTTTTCTATATTGTATTATTCGTTCCAGCTCCGAGCAGTCCCATGCCGTCCTCCCTGGAAATGGCGGCGGCGGCGGGAGACCTAACGTTACTGAGGCTTGTTCTGGAGATTGGAACGGGCATAGGCGGTCCGAAATCCTACCAGACGGCTATGTGTTATGCGACCCAGAAAGGCCAAGGCTACTACGATCAATTGCCTGTCCCAAAAGCGGCTGAGGAACATCAAGAGGTCGTCAAGCGTCTTGTCCAAGCCGAGGGTGGAATCAATGCAGTGGACGAGAACCTACGAATACCAATTCACTTTGCTGCTGCTTTACTTTAGGGCACGTGGGTCTTGTCACTGTCCTTGCACGGCTTGATACGGTTGGCACCGATTGTCCTGACATTACCAAATGAACCCGTCTTCCACTGCAGCAGAACACGGGCATGTCGAAGTTATCAAGTTGCTGTTGGAGCTACCCTATGCCAAAATCAACAATCCAGATGAGGAGAACAGGACTCCTCTGTCATGGGCAGCGACAAATGGACACGAGCAAGTTGTAGCATTGTTGTTGAATTGCGACAAGATCGACCCCAACGCTACTGATTGTCGACGCACACCCTTAATATGGGCATCCGGCTTAGGACGATTTGATATTGTTCTGCAGTTGCTGGGTGATCCAAGGGTAAGGCCAGACGAAAGAGACTGTTTTGGGAGGTCGGCACTGGCTTGGGCAACGCACACGGGTCGCAAGGACATCATGGAAGCTCTATGGACTCGAAATAACGTGACATCATATCCAAGGGACAATGAAGGCTGGGAACTACTCGCGTATGCTGCCAGCCAAGGACATACCGATTTGGTGCAGCTTCTTCTCGAAAAGCCATTCACTGCCATCAACTCCACGGACTTTTACCTCCGAACACCACTCATGAGGGCAAAGTTTAGAGGCTATTTCGACATTCAACGCTTGCTCTCGACGAATCTCTCGACCGATAGCGTGGCTGAGACGGGACACACTCAGGACTTAGTCCTTCAAGTCAAAATCGAAGGCACAGCCCCTTCATTTATGTTCTATTGTCCGTTCTTCTACTAAGCGATTTAAGCATAGCACCCTTCTGTGAACGATCGGGCCATTTAGCGAGCCTGTCCGCAATTTTGTCTGGTTTGGCGATAATTCCAGCTTCCTAATGGGCGAATTGGGGCTTCCTACATTCTTGTGGAAAGGGACAGTCCTGAGTGAGGAGATAGAGCCTTGGAGACTGGGCATCGAGTTCAACACCTACTGCCTCTCCCAGACGACACGCACAATGTTGCAACAGACGACACTGATGACCTATACTTCTACGTGATAGGCACCGAAGCTCCGAAAAGAAAGATTACGCTCCCGATCGGAGCGTCATCTTTCTCAGCAAGCAAGATCTTAGGCCAAGTACTCGTCAGGCTCAGGAACGGAGACATGCTGTTGATCGATGCCGAGTCAGGAGATATTGTCCGACGCATGTCAGGGAGCACTTTGAGTGATTACGTGATTGGCTGCTGTTTCGGAGGACCAGATGATTGTTACGTCTGCAGTGGCGGATATGGTGAGTTAGTTATCTCAATTGCGAACAGCCTTGTGTCATCGCCGACTTAGACTGACAAGTCGACGTGTAGATGGCTCAATTTTCATCTGGGAAACCTCGACCGGGCGCCTGCTAACAACAGTTTCGGCACACTCTTGCTCGTGCAACGACGTGATTTTCCACCCTCTCTGGCCTCATCTTTTTGCAACTTGCGGCGATGACGGCAATATCAAGTTGTGGGTGTCACTCCTCTATTAGAATCTCCAGCCCTAACAGATACGCGTCAAATTCACACGTCCGGGCATGGCTAACCTTTGCACAGCTGGAGGATTGAAACGGAGGTTAGCACCGAGGCATTCGAGCTGACGTGCACTCAAATGCTGTGGTTTCTATTTTGCAGCGGGACTTGACTCTATGGCAGAATCTCGTACGTCCATGGGTAGGCCTGCCGATTTTGCGTTGTTATGGGAAGATTCATAGACGTAGTACGGCATGATCGAAACGGGGAAATACTTTGACCACTATCAATTTCGATCAATCGGACCAGTTGGTCGTAATGACAAGCGTCCGCCTCGATCGAATAGATGCTTCCCTCTGGCTTATCATGTCATGTGTATCTGTTGAGACTCGACTTGGCCACATCTTGATTGGCATTCGTGAGGTGGTCATCAAGTCTAGATATATGTTAGCTGGGGTGTTATCCAAGGTGGACCCGATTACGCTGGTGTCGAGTTGACCATTTTCATGCCTAAAGCGACATAGCGTTCAAGATTGGCCCTTTCGGTATCGAGTCAGGGCTGATGGTCCCAAGGGCGCAGATGCGAGCTAGACGGCCCCGAAGTAGCGGGCTGATAGAGGAGGCCAAATCCCTGTTGAGCCCGCAATCCTTCTTGTCTCCGGACCCGTTGTGATCCTCAGACCGCCCTACCTCGACAGGGGGGATCTCACATCCTCCTCATCCTATACGGCGAAGCAACGAGGACGTTACACTGTTCGATCCCCGCAATCTCGAAGACAAGTCCACGAGTTGAGGCCGGGCTAGCCCACGCAGCAAGATCCAGCCTTGCCTATCCGCTTACCGCATCAAGTTTAACCACTGAACTTGTCACGAGGTGGCGCAACGTGCGCCGTGGTTCGAGCCGCATCTCATCCATGGCAAGAGTCTAGGACGGAAACCGGGGAACTGGGACTGGCTACTTACAGCTTCAATCATTTAATACTCGACAAGTTCGGCACTTCTTTTCAGGATCAGCACTGCTTCTGATTCCTCCTAGCTGCCTCGTTCTCTTCAAACACAATCCTGGGATCCCTTTCAGCAGACAACCCTTCTCATAATGACGCTCAACGTTCCGATCCCCGGAACGGTCCAGCTCGTCGACGCTGAAGGGGTCCTCAACGTCAAGCATGGGAAGAGCAACCACGACATTGTTCTTGTGCCCCAGCCAAGCGACCACCCAGACGATCCTCTGCGATGGAGCCAGCCGCGAAAGATGCAAAACGTCTTTTGCGCTATGACGTGGTGCTTCTTTGCCGCTGCCATGATCTCCGGCTTGTCTCCGGCCTATGTTCTCATCGAGGCCGATACGGGCATCTCAGTGGCTGACCTGAGCACCGGCAACGGCCTGATGTACCTGTTCCTCGGCTGGGGTACTCTGATCACGCAGTGTATGGCATTGAACTATGGGCGGCGTCCTACGTTGGTCGTATCAATCATTCTCACTTCGCTTGTCACTCTCTGGTCGGCCTACGTCAAGACGAAGGGCGAGTTCTACGCCAAGCGAATCATTCTGGGCGTTGTTTCTTCCCCCATGGAGACACTGATCGAGGTGGTCATTGGCGACGTTTTCTTCACCCATGATCGAGGTTTCTACATGGGTCTATACTGCTGGACGCTCTGGGGCGCTGCGTTCCTTGCTCCGGTGGCCTCAGGATTCGTTGCGGATGCTCTGGGTTGGCGCTGGATCCAGTACATTATGACCATCATCGGAGCCTTCACCACCATCTTGACCTTCTTTTTCTTCGAGGAGACTATGTATTACCGACCCAACACTCAGCCAATCCTGGGAATTCAAGACGCGACTGCCGTTGGTGACATGGGTGCGTTGGAGAAGAAGATTCACACCGAATCGAACCCGGATGATACCAAGCACAACTCGTCTTCTCCAGACCAAACATCAGTCACGAGATCGATCGAAAACCACTCGGCGGACGAACAAACGAAGACATACACTGAGAAGCTCAAGATGTGGGGTCTTCATGATCCACGACAGCCCAACACTTTCAAGCTCTTCTTCCTCCCCTTCCAGCTGCTGAGATATCCCGGAATGGTCTTCGCTGGTATTCTGGTCGGCGGCATTCTTTCCTGGTACAACGTCGTTGGTGGTTCCTTGGCTCTGATCCTCAGCAATGAGCCCTACAACTTCAGCGCCAACACCATCGGTCTTACGTACCTCGCCTCTGTCGTCGGTGTCACTATCGGCTGTGTCATTTCGGGCTGGTTGTCGGATATCATGACTATAAAGCTCGCGCGACGCAATGGTGGAGTGTATGAGCCTGAGCAGCGTCTGTGGATGTGTGTTGTTTCCATTGTCGCCCATCCTGCTGGTTGTCTGCTCTACGGCGTGGGAGCTTCGTACAGCATCCACTGGGTGGGAATTGTCTTTGGTCTAGGACTCATTTCCGTCACACTGCCAATTGGTTCGAGTCTGGCTTTCACCTACATCCTCGACAGCTACAAGGAGGCGGCAGGAGAAGGCTTGGTTTCCGCCATTTTGATTCGCAACCTCATGGGTAAGTTCACTTGTGCGAGTGCATTGGCCATGGCTAACGTTGATTAGGATTTGCCTTTAGCTACGCCGTTGTGCCCATGATTGCGAACCTCGGTCTTCGCAACGCTTTTATTCTGATTGCAATTCTCGGGTTGATCTTCTGGTGCTTTTGCATCTTTATGATCATCTTTGGCAAGTCTCTTCGTCGGTCATCGGCAGCCTCGTATTGGAGGCTGGTCGAAGTCTACGGTGCGGCCGCCCACTGATTGTTTTTCATTCACATCAAATCGCTAGACTTCTGGTAAACTTGCAGGTGTTGGTTTCCTGGAGATGGAGGACGGGAACCAGTAGTATAGTTATAAACTCAATTAAAAACTCAATATTGCAGATTTCAGAACGTTATGGCTGTTTGCGCATTTGCTTCATGGTGATGCTGTACCTTAATGAACCGGAACACGGAGAATAACACAATGTTACTGCCGCAACTCAACTGCCCCTGGTGGTTGATCCCTTACTACAGTACAGTTCATGTTACCTAGTGTCCAACCCATTTATTGTCAACTGCTCAGTAATATGACTCGAAACACGCTCCTTGTGAACGGTGATACCGTCTCCCTAGCCGAGGCGAGACCACAACGCCCGCTGCCACCAACGCTACGAAAAGGAAGTTAGTCCCAAGATGGAAAGTTGATTGCCCAACATAAGTGGGACCGTTGATAAGGTGCAAAATGCGGGCGTTGCACTATCCCCGCATTCACACCTTGAAGGTTGAACGCATCGTCGGGTCTCCAGCTCGACCAATTGGCAGTCCTGAGTACGTCATATCTTGTGCTGGGTTTTTCTACAAGACGCGGAGAACAAGAGAGAGGTTCGTCTAAGCAATTACAGCATTGGCTGAGAGCAATGCGACCCCGCGTCACGGTGTACCGTGTACGCCCGCAGCCGCGTGGTCGTGCCTAGACCCGATGCTCAATAACTGATTCTATTTGACAGCAAGAGCTTACTTGTCTGCTATCTACTTACACTAGACTAATCCTTGGCTGTGATAACACCCTCGCAACCCCATGTTCCCGTTATCTATTCCCCTCTACTCCACTTCCCTCCATCAACACCAACCACGCGCATACGACATACAACCCTGTCGTCGACCACCCGAACGCCGGAAAGCTCGCTCGCCATGGGCAAAACCAGAGTCAGAGTCGTCGAGGGCTCCTGCTGGCCGTGCAAGAAACGCCGCATCAAGTGCGACCTCGTCAAGCCCGTCTGCATGCGCTGCGGCCTGGTCGGCGCCGCCTGCGACTACAACACCCGCCTGATTCGATGGAGCACACGACCAGCCGTCACTGTGCCGGCCATCTACAGAGTCATCAGCCGGGACGAGCAGCTGTCGTCGTCGCTTGCTGTGTATGAGAAGCGCGCGCTGGATTACTTCCACGGACGTTTCTGGCCGCTGCTGACGACGGCTGCTGAACCCTGCACGCCGCCGATTCTGGTTGCGCTGGAGCATCGTGTGGTGCTTCTTGCGACGTGTGTGCTGGCGGATGCTCATCGGCTGCTCCAGGACGGCCGGAATAGTCGCAGCATTTTGAATGTCAAGCGTCTCGAGTGTCTCGCTGCACTGCGGGTTGAGGTTGATGGCTTCTGTGCAAAGGGCGACGGCCCGCTTCAGACCCTTCTATTCGCAGTTCTCCTTCTATACTTCCACGATGGCTTCCTGGAGTGCGTTGAACCAACAGCATCCACATCCAGCCATCGAGACGGAGTGCTGGCCATCGTCGACCGCCTCGGGGGCATCACGGCAGCCTTGGACACAGGCCAAGACCCTCTCCACCTCCTCCTCTCCGAGTTCCTCTCTGCCGACCTCGGAACCTCGATGCTGAAAGGACGGCCGCCTGCGTTCCCCTCGACCGCCTGGGAAGCCATCGACAAAGGCCCGGTCTGGTGGGGACAAGACTCCCTCGGACGGCACTCTTTGTCTGCCGTGTTCCGGGAAATCTCCGACATGGCCTTCTACCTCGACGCGACAAACGCCATGCGTGAAGAGTTCTCCATCTCCCGAATCCGTCAGTTCGAAGCTGCTTTACAACCCATATATGCGCCTCTCGCCGTGGAAGATCTCGACAGCCCCGCAGCCGACGTCGAAGATGTCGTAGAGAAAGACCTGGAAGCGACTCACGCATACGCCCTGATACGAACCTTCCAACACGCCGCCCTCATATACCTATACAGGGCCATATGCGGTCTCGCCGTCCACCACCCTCTCGTCCAGCAACACACACAGTCTTGTCTGGATTGCATATTTGGCATCAAACGGCCGTCGAAAGTCATCAACTGTCTCGTCTTGCCGCTTTGCATTGCGGGTGCGCATGCGCAAACCCCTAAGCAACAGAGGGGCGTTCGCAATATGGTGGCTATTATTCACGATGAGATACGTTTTGCATCTATCCATTCCTTGAGTGCGGCCCTGGAAGGTATCTGGAAGACTGAAACAGGCAACATGACCTGGGCTGAAATGTTTACTGAATTGAACCCCCAAGCCATCATCTTATAAGTCATGCAGCCTCGGAGGATTCTTGCTGGCTTTTGGTGTCTTGATTTAAAATCGATCCATGTAAGATTAGGCGCAGTGGACAGGTTTTGGAAGGTTATGTAGTCTGGCTGTTGACATCAATTCCTCCACACGTTCTTTCAGTATGTCAAGGCACAAGTTGGTGGAAATCAAAGGACTGGTACAAGGCTTCGGGAGTTTTTGGCAGGGCAATCTTTGGAAGCTAATGAATTCATGTTTCGCTATTCATATCCTTATCCATGACCAGTCTCACAGCAAAAGGCCCATGTTGACGTGAACAGCCTTGGTCTGGGTATAAGCCGCAAGACCAGCCTCTCCCAACTCCCTACCAATACCGCTCTGCTTGACTCCACCGAACGGCACCCTGACATCCGAGTCGTTAGAGCTGTTGATCCAGACCATACCAGCCTCTAGTCTGCCTGCCACACGGTGCGCACGCTCGATGTCTCTCGTGAAGACGGCTGAGCCGAGACCGTATGATGTGCTGTTGGCAAGTCGGATGGCATCCGCCTCTGTGGTGAAGGGGGTGATGGAAACAAAAGGCCCAAACACCTCCTCCTTGAAGATCTTCATGTCCTCTGTGACGTTGGAGAAGACGGTCGGCTCGACGTAAAAGCCCTTTCCGTCCCCCACGTTTTTGTGCGCGATGCCTCCACTCACCAGCTTTGCACCCCCGCTCTTACCAGCCTCGATGTAGTTGAGAATCTTCTCGTACTGCACCTTGGTGATCTGAGGACCTTGGAAGGTATCCTCGTGAAAGGGGTTTCCGACCTTGTGCAAGGTGACAACATCTTGGAATCGCTTGACGTACTCGTCAAAGATTTCCTGCTGAACCAAGATGCGGGACGTCGCTGTGCAAATCTGGCCAGAGTTGCTCATGATTCCGACGTGTCCCCATTTCGCGGCCTGGTCGAGGTCGGCGTCCTTGAACACAAGCAGAGGAGACTTGCCGCCGGTCTCGAGCGTAATGTTCTTCAAGTTGACACTCGCCGACTTCATAACAGCTCGGCCGGTGGCGGTAGAGCCCGTGAATGCAATCTTATCCACATCAGGATGGGAGACTAGGGCCTCGCCCGCCTCTCTTCCGAAACCGTTGACGATGTTGATGACACCTGGAGGGAAACCGGCCTTGGGGATCAGTGTGGCGAGGTACAGGATCGAGAGGGGAGTCTGCTCGGCCGGCTTCATCACAACGGTGTTGCCGCAAGCCAGCGCGGGACCCAGCTTCCACGCAGCCATGGCCAGGGGATAGTTCCAGGGGATGATCTGAGCGCACACGCCCAGCGGCTGCTTGAGGGTGTAGGCGAACTTCTGCGGCGTGGTGGGGATGGTCTGGCCGTGGATCTTGTCGGCCCAGCCGGCGTAGTATCTGAGCGTCATGAGAACCTCGCCGATATCCTCGTCTAGCGCGACGCTGTACGGCTTTCCGTTGTCCCACGTCTCCAGCGTCGCGAGGATCTCCTTGTTCTGCTCGATGAGGTCGGCGAGCTTGAACATGAGCGCGCCTCGCTCCGTGTTGGAAATCTCGGCCCACGCGGGGGAGTTGAAGGCCGCGCGCGCAGCCTTCACCGCGGTGTCGACATCCTCGGCGGAGGCGGCTTCGACCGAAGTGATTTCGCTCTCGTC
Source organism: Neonectria coccinea (assembly GCA_019137265.1). Classification (NCBI taxonomy): domain Eukaryota; kingdom Fungi; phylum Ascomycota; class Sordariomycetes; order Hypocreales; family Nectriaceae; genus Neonectria; species Neonectria coccinea. Next base: position 95,265 of record WPDF01000086.1, on the reverse strand, counting down.
GCTGCGATGGAAGGTCAGACTGGTTCACGTGGAGATTGCTCGAGGCGCTTACCTGGGGTTGATGCTGGTGATCTTGCTGCCCGAGCTCGACTTGACAAACTCGTTGTTGATGAACAAGCCAGTCGGTAGGGTGATTTTCCTCCCGTTGGGAGCCTCGAGATCGACTTGGAGAGACATGTTTGACGGTGCGACGTGTATAAAGACTGATGATGCAGGTTTCACATGGATCAGCAGCGGGCGCAAAGCTGCTTAATATGCTGGGGACAATCAAAGGCGGGGGAGTTGTTTCGGGAATCACGATAGGCCTTTGGTTCCCGCGCTCCCGATGACGGACTTTTACGTCGCGCATGCAGCTTCTCCCGCTTCTCCGCACTGCCACGTCGCAAAAAACTTCCAGATGAGGCAAGAAAATGGGCCAAGTGACGGAGGGGGATGCAAGGGTTGTATCTTAGCAGGACGCTAGACGACGCATTTATCGTGCGGGGTTTCTACTCTCTCGGTCAACATGACTGTTTAACCGTCACCTGGCTCGAAGAGGCAAGAGAAGATGCCGTAGATAAAGATTCCATTTATTGTATGAGTTGTTGTCCTTGTCTAATTCTACTCTTTGGACCCGGAGCTAAACGGGCTTTGCACCTGGTGTCGAAGAAACACGGCCCCTAATGATACAGCTACGATACCAGCGGCCGAAAGCAGATGGGCCACTGAGACAGACCCCGTTCGTGATTGAGACTTGGTGAGGACCTGGTGTGATTTCGTCAGCTCAGACTCGACGAATTGGGAGAATTCATCTTCTGGAATGACTTACCGCAGGCGTCTGGTCCAGTTCCCCAACCTTCATTTCCGCCAGGGCTTCAATCGCCTCGGCACTAAGCTAACCACCCCATTTATCGGCCACCCCCCATCTTCGGCCACTTTTTTCGGCCACTTTTTGACACCTTTATCCACACCCTTTAACTTTCTATCCGCGATCTTTCGCGCTATAATAGAGTAATTTTAATTCAATCTATATTATTCGATTTATTATGCTAAAATATATTAAAGGAGATATTAAACTTATAATTCTAGATGTAGAAAGTAGGTTATCTTAGTATTAAGCTGCCCTATATAATAGTTATAATAGTTAGGTTTAACCTAGGGGTATAGGGTAGGTTTAGGTGTAGTATTTATAATTAAGTGGATTAGGATATTATAGTAAGTAATATTAGTTATAGTTTAGTAATAGTAGAATAGTAGATTTAATGTAATTAAGTGTATTAATAGCTAAAAAGCTTAAGGCTTTAGTCTAAAGTGCTAAGTGAATATATATATACTTAGGTAGGCTTATAGTAGTGAGCTATAGCTTATACATAAGCTATAAGTCTAATCGTAAGTCTATTATAAGCTTATAGGGTAATATATAATTAGCTTATAGTAGTTATTATAGGGTAAGGAAATTTATAGGTATTATAATAGTTCTACTAATTATAACCGCTTAGTCCTAACTTAGGCTATAATATAATATCTCCCCTCTATTAGTTTTATCCTTAAGACCTATATTAAAACTACTTAGCCCTTCTATTCTCTAGTAAGTCTAACTTAATCTTATAATTATTCCTTCTTTTATTCTACTAATAATATATTAGAGTTAAAAGCTGCTTAGAACCGAAAAGTATAGTCTATCCTTATTAAGAATACTAGCTTCCTTATTATACTATATAGCTACTATAAGCCTTAGAAGCTAAAATACTAAGCTAAAGAAGGCTATAAGCATTATACTTAGTGTATATATTATAAGCGTAAGTATAATAGTAAGGGGGTTATTATACTTAATAGTATATTTTTAGTTTCTTAGCTATATTTTATTATTTTTCTTACTTATCTATCTAGTAGACTATTTTACTACTAAGAAGTATTACCTAAAGCGTAAGGAAGAGGTAGTTAAGAATAAACTAATTAATTTGTAATAGTAAGTAAATAAATATCTTAATCGTTTAATATATCTCTATCGATAGAAACGTTAGTTATAAGAGAAAGGAGAGGAAATACTTTATTATAATATTAAGATGTTAGATAAGCTAAAAGCAGTAGAAAATAAGGAATTATTTACTATAGTAGAGGCCTAGCTAGTAAGGGCTACTAATGTTATTAACTAGGGGGAGTTCCTCTTTACTTCGCTTAGTTCCTTTATTACTAGTGAAAGTTCTTTAGGAGGTATTATATATAGGTAAGATATTTAGTTAATTCTTATATATTCTTACTCTTAGGGTAGTCTTTCTATTTAATAAGGTATTCTATTTGCTTATTTACCTATTTAGTATCTAGAATTATTTTTATAGTATATTCCTTAGGTCCTTTAACCTTAGTTTCTAGCTTATTACTAAACTTAGTATAAATAGTATTTATAGCTATCTTAAGAAGTAAGATATAAAAAACTAAATAAAGTCTAACTTTTAGTAGTAAGTCTAACTAGTAGTTATTTTCTAAGATTTTTTTAATAATTTTATAAGATCTAATAAATTTATAATCTAGTTTTTTATTTTATTATTTTATTTTAATGTTTTTTATTACTAGGTAGATTATATCTCCCTCCTAAAAGGATAGTCCCTTTATTCTTTTCTTATTATAGTATTTTTATATTTAGTTATATATAAATTTAAGTTTAGTTTTTATTTCTTTATATAGGTTTTTTAATTTTTCTAATATAAGGATAGCTTTTAAGTTAGTATTCTTAATATTTCTCTTAGCTTAGTAGGTATTAAGAGTAAATCTAAAGTTTATATAGGCTAGTATAATCTTTATACTTTTATTAATAGCGGTATTATAGCTTAGCTATATAATTACTAGCTTCTTAATTTAATCTATTTATTTATAGTTAATATAGTAGTAAAGATACTATTTTAGGACTTAGTTTATTTATTCTATTTAGCTATTAACTTATGCCCTAAAGGTAGTTATAAGTTAATAATTTAATCCTAAATAGCTTATTAGTGCTTATTAGAATTTAGAAGTAAATAGGGGTCCTTAATCTAATAAGATCTCTATTAGAAATCTATAGATACTAATAATATATTATAGGAAGATATAAGTAAACTGCTTTATATCTATAGATTCTTAGTAGAGAATAAAGTAAGAAAATTTCATAAGTCTATCTATAATAATAAGAATGCTATTATATATAACTCTAATCGTAAGGTCTTCTAATAGGGGTAATTTAGTAATAAAGTCTATAGTAATAAAGTCCTATAGTTATTTAGCAATTAGTAGGGATTATAATTCTCTATATAGCTTATAGTATTATACCTTAGTTTTTATATAGAGATTATATTAATTTATAATTTCTTTAATAATATTCTTTATACTAGGGAATTAGTATATTATTCTAATTTATTTAAGGGTTTTATTAACTCCTTAATATTTATATAAGGGATATTTATAAATTTCTTATATAAGCTAGTACTATAGTTCTCTAGGAACTTATAGCTTCTCTATCTTATTATCTAAGCGTAGCTTATTATTATATTATTAAATCTATATATAGAGTTTATTAGTATTTATAATAATATATATACATTCTAGAGTTTTCTTTTTTTATACGATTATAATATATTTCTACTTAAGATATCCTTTAGTATTAAAGTTAAGAATCTATTTATTAAGTTTAAGGTTCTTAGTATTAAAGTTACTTTATTAACTAATAGTATTAATCCTTCTATTTTTTAATCCTTTTTAGTAAATAATAATATAGTTAAATTCTAAAAGGTATTTAGTATATTATAATTATTATCTATTAAGTTCTTAAGTAATTATAAAGTATAAGATATTCTTATAGTCTATATAGACTTTAATCTTATATTTACTTTCTTAAAGGTAGTATTAGAATTCCTTAAATAAGTTAATAATAATAAGGAATTCCTTATTATAAATAGGGTAGTTAAGCTTAGTACTATATATTTTATAAGAGAAGAAGGTAATTAGGTAAAGTATCCTAATATTATTATATTATCTAATAACTCTTCCTTATGTAAAGTCTAATAAGTTAGTTTTAAGCTTAATTTCTCTTTTAGGGTTAAAGGTTATTAGTATTAGCTTACTAGTAATAAGTTCTTTAATCTTCTTAAATACTTATTAGGTAGCTATATCCTATTAGAATACTTCTCCTTTCTTAGTAAACTATATAAAGGGGATAACTATACTATTAAAGTTCTTAATAAACCTTTAATAGTAGTTAGTAAATCTAAGGAATAATTATACTTCCTTAAGGTTTTCTAGTGGTTTTTATTCTCTAATTATAGCGATTTTCTTTAGGTTTATCTTAATCTTATTATAAGAGATAATATATCTAAAAAATTCTACTTTCTTAGTATAGAAATAACTTTTTTCTAGTTTAACTAAAAGTTTATAATCTTATAGTACTTATAATACCTTATAGATATATTCTATATATTCTTCTTCTATTTTAGAGAAGATTAGAATGTTATTTAGGTAATATATAATAAAGATATCTAAATGCTTTTATAATATATAGTTAATTATATATTAGAAGGATATAAGTATATTTATAAGTCTAAAAGGTATAATAAGGTACTTAAAAAGTCTAAACTTAGTTCTAAATATAGTTTTCTATTTATTCTCTTCCTTAATACGGATTAAATTATATATACCTTTAAGATTTAATACTATAAATACCTTTATTCTATAGAGCTAATCCTTTAGCTTTATAATAAGGGGTAATAAGGTTTAGTCTTTAATAGTAATTTTATTTAATCTTTAGTAATCTATAATAAGTTTAAGTTTTCTATTTTTTTTAGGAATAAATATAACTAAATATCTAGCTAATAACTTAAAGACTCTAATATATCCTTTTTATAGTATTTCTTTAATATATTCCTTAAGTATTTATAATTATATTTTATTAAGATTAAAGATTTTATAGAATATAGTTAAAGTTCCTTCTTTTAATATAATTTTATATATTTATTAGTTAAATTCTAATAGGCCTATCTTAAGTTCTTTTATAAAGAGTTTTTTATAAATATAGTACTATATTAGTATATTCTTTAGTCTATTTACTTTAGGGAGTTTCTTTTATTCTTTAAGATCCTTATTTATCTAAGTAAATTATTATTATAAGCGCTTAATTATTCTCCTAATTTAGTTCTTTTTGCCTTTCTAGTGCTTATATTATATTCCCTTTAGGGGTAGTAAGGTATCTTATATTTCCTTATCTAATACTTTACTATCTATCTTATTATTAATTAAAGTGTAAGATCTCTCTTTATTAGTATTATAATCACTAGAGAGTATATTATCTTTATTAATATATATCTAGCTAGTTCTCTAGTTAATATATAGGTTAAATTTCCTTAGTTATAAATAACTAAGAATAATATTATAATATTATATAGGTATAATATTAAGAGTAATACTTTAATTCTTTCCTTTAATAAATACCTTTAAGTAATTAAGTTCTTAGGTAATAAGTCTATCTTTATATATAAATAGGTTACCCTTAATATTATATACTATATAAGGCTTTTATTTATTCCTCTATAGTAGCTTTAGCCTATTAACTATACTTAGGTTAATATATAAGGCCTTTACTCTATAGTCTATTAATGTATTAAGCTATTCTCCCTTAACTTATATATATAACTCTAGTATCTTCTATAAGTTTATAGTTTTTATTATACCTAAAGCTTTTATTAGAGATAGTTCTTTCTCTTAGTCTTTACTTACCTATCGCTTTAGTATAGATAGTAATATACTTTTCCTAATTATTCGTATCGATTAATACTAGTGTTTATACTAATATATTATTAAATATATTAATACTATACTTAATCTTTAGTATTCTTATTAGTATAAGTAGTAAAGTTAAATCCTTCTTATTATATCCTTAGGATTTAGTTATTAATTTCTTCTTTTTTATTTTTATAGTAAGGATAATCTTTATTCTTATACTATAGGGTATTACTTATTAAGTATTAGGTTTATTTCTTTGCTTTTTATTTCTTCTATAGTGCTTTAAGTATATTATGCTATTCTATAATTTTAGTATAGGTATATACCTTATATTCCTTAATTGTATAATCTTTTAGGTCTATTAGTCCTTTTAGGTATACTTATAGAAAGTAGTGGTTTTTTTCCTTAATTATTATGATTTTATATCTAATTATTAAGTAGGTCCTAATATAGTTATAAGTTTTTTACTTAAGGTAGGGATTATCTAATAGGAGTCTAAAGACTCTAATAGGATAGTAATTATTCTTTACTTTTTTACTTATATATATATAATAATAGTAATAGTAGTATAATATTTAGGATAATTCCTAATATTCTAGTATTAATAGGTATAATTTAAGGTTATCCCTTACTTCTATCTTAGGTTACTTTAGATTAAGCCTTACTAAGGTTTATAGTTAGGCTTAAATATAGATAATATCTCCCTTATAAGTATTCCCTTACTTATAGATTAATTATTTATATTTATCCTTATCTATCTTTTAGTACTAAATGCTTTAGCTATTATACTTATATATTACCTACTATAGTTATAAGGGTAATATTAGTAGTTTTTCATCTTTATCTAATATATTATTAATACTTATATACTCCTTACTTTAGTCCTTATCTTTAGGCGCTTAAATATTTACATTCGTAATAGGTAATCTAAGCTATCTTACTCACTTAGCTTTATATCCTACCTTAAGGCTAGGAATATTTTCTTATTATATATAAAAGTATTAGTAGATATAATTATTCTCTTCCTATTAAGGCGAGAGGTCTATACTATATTCTTTTTTTATTAGTTTTAGGGTCTTTAGGTAAGGTTATTAGTTTAGGATCTCTACTTTAACTATAGGTTATTTATAGGGTTCTCCTCTCCTAATTATAATAATTATTTTACCTATTAGAGATATTATAGCTTATACCTTAGGCACTAGGGTCTAAAGTTTTTATATGGTTTTAATATTATTTAGTTTATTTCGTTCTTTCTTTAGGGTCTTAAGTTAGTTTTAAGCCTCTTTATTAAGTTACTTTTTATTTTTATATAAAGAGTTACTTTATAGTTAGAATAAACTACTTAGGGCTCCTATAAGGTTATAGCTATTTCTTATTATTATAAGGGTCTTTATTTATCTTATAGTTTAGGGTTTATTATTATATTAGTAGTTAGTAAACTAAAGGTACTTACCTTCTAGTATGGGTTTATATTTCTATCTTATTTTAGGTTTTTAATACTTACTTTTAAAGTATCCTATATTCCTATAGTTTTAATACTTAACTTTTAAGTAGTTATATTTAGTTACTCTAAGCTCTATTAGTCTAGCGGTAATCCTATAGGATATATTACTATTCCTTCCTTAGCTATTATTATAACTTTTATTGCTTTAGCTAAGGTAGTAAGGGTTATATATTATACCTCTCCCTTTTCCCCTAGTAATAGACTTTTCTTTATATCTTTTATACTATTATTTATTAATCTTAATAGCTATAGTAATAAACTTCATAAGGGTATTAGGTTAGTTAGCTTTATATAGCTTATTCTTTACTTCCTCTTTTAGTCTTTTATAGAAGATTTTTATAAGGATATTATTATCCTATTTAAGGCGTATAATAGTCTAGTAGAATTAGATAGTATAGATAGTTATAGACTTATCTTATTTGATTTTATAGATATTAGTAGTAGCTTATTATTCCTTATTAACTATTCTAAAATTATCTTTAAGTGCTATTTTAAAGTTATCCTATTTAAAGAAGATATTAGTTATTATTTAGTTATACTTATCTTCCTTATTTTCTAGGAAGTTATATATAATAGGTTTAAACTATATAGTAGTAGTTCCTTTAAGTTAACTATTAGCAAATAGAGCCTTTATTTCTTCTAATATGAGCTTAATTAGGAAGAATTAAAAGTATGCTTTTATCCTTATGAGGAAAGGTATAATATCTTTTAAATCTCCCTTAAATAGAGTTAGTATAGAGGGTTTAATACTTTCCCCTAGGTCCTATAGTTTATATATTATTATGATAGGTATAGTAGGCTAAGGTGCGTTTTATACTTAAGTCCTTAATCTATTAATTAGGTTATATAGTTATATAATCTTAGCGATTATCTTAGCTTAGCTTAGGGCTATATTATACGCTAGTAGGCTAATTATAGTAGTTAAGTATGTTTTAGATATACTAAATAGTAGATATTGCTTAGGCTAATATAGTAAAACACTAAATAAGAGCTATTAATATATAATAGTTAGGTTTAACCTAAGAGTATAGGGTAGGTCTAAGTATAGTATTTATAATTAAGTGGATTAAGATATTATAGTAAGTAATATTAGTTATAGTCTAGTAATAGTAGAATAATAGATTTAATATAATTAAGTATATTAATAGCTAAAGAGCTTAAGGCTTTAGTCTAAGGTACTAAGTGAATATATATATACTTAGGTGGGCTTATAGTAGTAAGTTATAGCTTATATATAAGCTATAAGTCTAATTATAAGTCTATTATAAGCCTATAGGGTAATATATAATTAGCTTATAGTAGTTATTATAGGGTAAGGAAATTTATAGGTACTATAATAGTTCTATTAGTTATAACCGCCTAGTCCTAACCTAGGCTATAATAATAGTATTCTATATTTAATACTATCTAAATGCCTTAATAGCTATAGAAATTCTAAAATTACTTATAAGTATTACTAAAAGGTCTCTCCTAAATAAGAAGCTAACCTAAAATAATAGATCTTAATCTAAGAATAGCTTAGCTTTCCTCTAATATATAGCTAGCTCTAAGACTTTACTAGTTAGATTACTATTCTTAATAGTTATCTTAATCCTCTTAGAATTTATTAGATTAATATATTCTTATATTAGTATCCTAAGATTAAGACCCTTAAAGGTTAAAAGCTTAATTCTACTTATTTTAATAGTACTATAACTAAAAAGATTAAGGCTTTCTTTAAATATCTATCTATCCTTAAGATTAAAGAGATACTACTAGAAAATCACTATAATATAGATAAAGCTAGTATAATAGAAGGGTAAAGATATAATAGGCTTATGCTTAAAAGCTTAAAGTATAAAGCTACTATAATTAAGAACCTTAGCTTATAGTCTTAGATTATAATTATTAAGTGTATCTTAATAGCTAGCTAGGCTTTAACCCTTTTAGTTATCTTTAAAGGTATAACTATTTAATAGTAATAGTTTCCTAAAGATCTTAACTTTCTAAGTACTTAAGACTTTATATTATTATAAAAGGATTAAACTAGTAATTATATTACTCTTATATAGCTTAAGACTATCTTTATTCTTAAGATAATACTAAAAAAGGTAAGGTAGAAAAGACTTCTTATTATTAATAGCTATAAGAGCTATATAATAGAGGATTTTATATTTAAATGCTTTATTAATAATATCTTCCTTTTATTCCTTATCCTCTATTCTTCTTATATTCTTTAACCTCTTAATATAGCTATCTTTAGCCTAATTAAAAGCATATACTAGCGTAAGCTTTCTAAGTTAATAGGGTTTAATAATAATACACTCTATAGTAAGATAATATTTATATAATATTATATAAAGGTAAGAAAAGCTAAGTTAACCTTCCTAAATATTATAATAGGTTAAAAAGCATTAGGGTTATAGCCTATAAGCTTAGTAAAGCTACTTATAAACCTAATAACTAGTATACTTAAACACTAGCTTAAAACACTACCTAGGATTATATTATAAGCATTAGAAGATCCCCTTATAATGCTTAAGTCTTTAAGATAGCTCTAAGCCTTACTTTAAGCTATCCCCTTATTAGTAAACCTTAATTAGCCAATATATTACCTTATAATAAAGATCGCTAAAGGTTTTAACGATTATAACTTTATAATAGTAGCTTAGGATAAAGAAATAAGTATTATAAGGCTTAAGATAGAGGAATTAAGACTTAAAAAGAGGAAGAAGATTATATTTAATATAAATATATAATTTATAAAGGTCCTAAACGTATATACCGCCTAGAAAGCAATATTCAAAATGTTAGACCTAAAAGGAATATTAAAAAAATCTAAGAAAATTAGATTTAAAGATATATATTATAATTAGTAATTAGACCTTCTAAATGGCAAAGAAATAGCTTAATTCTAGTATTATATTATTATTTAATTAATACATCCCTAATGTGGGTGACTCTAAAGATGTCTTAAAAAAGTGGCCGAAGATGGGGGGTGGCCGATAAATAGGGTGGTTGGCTTATGGCCTACTTCGTGGAACCCTTCGCTTGCGTCCTGGCCCAGGACTTCTATGAGGATATCGTCACCGCCGCTGTTTTGTCAAGAGTATTAGTTTCTCTCCGTCTTCCACGAGGCATGTAAGCTCACGGATGTCTGGACATGTAGTCGGTAATGTCGTAGACGACCTTGTCAATGACGATAAGGCCGCCCTTTTCTGTGGACTGCTTGGAAACATCGCCGAGTGTGAATAGTTTCGACATTATGATATATCCGGAGCAAGATGTTTGTTGTAAGCGGTGATGAAGAATACAGAACGCATTGATGCTCTCTTCCTATATATTGCTAGCCCAGAGATTTTCCACGTTAATACGATAAGGTCTATTGGAGGTAACGGATTCAAATTGGTCTACCTCGATTGGAAAGTAAACCGGCCATCTCAACAACAGCTACAAGGTCATAATCTCCCCACAATCGCCCAATGGCTACATCATCCCCATAGTGGTCCCACGAGCTCGGCCCCTGATAGCGAGCCAGCCACGCCTGCAGCACATTTGCGTGTCATGAGATCGTACACTAGTTTTCGATCAGAGACGGAGCGGTTATCATTGTAAACCTGGGGTAAAGACTAGTGGGGCGTATAATGAATAATCGGTGTGATTCCACAGGCCATTGCTAATCGTCCAAGTTGATTTGATCACAGAATCCGAACCCTCCGCCTTTGACCATTATCCTTGCTTCTCTCATCCAATAATGGCTTCAACCTCAATCTCCACCTGCATCCCTTCAAGCCCCAGCTTCCCTATTTGGATGCATGTCCAGATCGGTCGGTGGTTGGGGAATATCCGTTTGAAGATCGAAGTCATGACATCAAAGCTCGACTCCATGTCTAAGTGGTACGAGCGGATGGCGTAGATGCTATCGAAAGATAGCGTCGGGTCCACAGCCTTGAGAGCCTTGAGAACATTGTCGAACGCAGTCTCGATTTGCTTTTCCAGAGCTGGCGTGATTTTGCCCTGCTCGTCCCAGCCACCTTGGCCCGATGTCTTGACGACGTTGCCGATTTTGACGGCTTGGGAGTAGTGATAGTCTGTGGCGTTGGATTCAGTGCCGGGGTAGTTGAAGAATTGGACCGACATTTTGTCAGAAATATTGAGTTCGATGTGGTAGTGTGGATGAGGAGTGAAGGGATGCTGTGAGTGCTTCCTGCTGACATCGATATACAGCGTGAAATTTATACCTGCAGGATAATGCCAAGTTTCAATGTTCCATTGTTGGTCTTGATGGTACCGTTGACGATCCCCAGTCAAGAAACGGGTCTGGTCAATACAATTTCCTAGAACGACATAGTACATATGTGCCAAGGACCAAGGATTTGCGTCGTCAGCCAACAGAAGAGCAACTCCGCACACGAAGTAGCATCTTGACACATTAAAACTACCAAACACACCCCTCCTAGCTATTGGAATGTGTCGAGATTGGCCACATTGGCGGGCACCTCGATTTATTGATCTATACGACCAGGACGAGGAGTGACCCAAATCTAGCTAAAATATTGACCAAAATGTCACATGTTCAGAACGACATGGGCGAGTCATTTTCGGGCATCTAATGGATCCCTTCCCCCTATCGGATCATTCCCGACCACTTTATCTAGTAGAGGTCAAGAGTTCCCCCTTGAATAAATCCCCATCTCCTAATATGATATGCTACTCGGAAGCTAGAAAGGGCTCTAGTATCCGTAGTACAGGGCTTACTAGTCATTCTATTGTGTCCCCAGTGAGGTATTCAATCCCTAGTCAAGACTTGACTTCTCGTACCAACATGCATGCCAGAAGGTGGTCTACAGTCGTATCCAGCAATTACGCTCAGCTTAGAATTTTATCGTCTCTTCATTTATTCATTCTAAGCACACATGATCCCAGTCCTTTCAACAGTTTTAGCTAGGTTGAACATGCCCGTTAACTCTATCTATCTTACTCACATATCATCACTTCTTCTGGCTGACCCCAAAGGTGGTCAGGTGCGGCCAATCTGCAGTCGTCGTTAGTAAACAAAGTCAATTATCAAACCATCAAGCTTACCAAACGTTGTCCTGGTATCATTCACAAGAGTCACGGCAACATCTTGCCCAATCTCCAGCGTTTTACCCGCAGCATCGCCGAAGCAATAGCCATATCGCCCGAAGACGGGACTGTACTTGGCCCCCTTGTCCACTCTCCGATCCTTGTTCAGCTTCTTCCACGCCATGCCTCGGTCGTCGGTGGCCGTAGCACCCGTATTGTAGTCGACCGTGATGCTCTGGCAGCGATAGCAATTGGCTGTGAGGGCCATCTGCAGACCGCCGGAAAAGGTTAACTCGCCCCAAAAGTCCTCGACGTATGGTCCCGATGCGCCTTTGACCACGATGTTTGGTCGAAACTTGGTGACGTCCATTTTGCAGTCGTCTGCGAGTCGAGATGAGACCTGGTCGTTTGACTCCTCGGTGACCACCAAGTAGTGTGCAAGATCGTTGAAAGCAAGCCGCTCCGCTGGATAAGCCAAGAATGGTAGCAAAGCACGAGCGCGGCGGTATAACCTGGCTCGCCTCAGTCCGCCTGGGCTGTTCGGCGCCAGAGATCCGAGAACTGGCCTCGAGCCGTCGCCGATGAAGACAAACCTCACCTCAAATCCGAGTCGATCTGCGAACCACGTCGCTAAAGCATCACCCATGTCGTAGGCTGAGGTCGTGCTTGTGTGAAGGCTCACCTTGAGTGTGGCGCTTCCTTCGGTGGATGGCTTCAGGGGAAAGTGAATCGTGTCGGAAGTGTTGACGTCGGTTGCTGTGTCAAACTTGGTTCCTCGTCCTTTCCACTCCACGGAAACCTCGCCTTTTTCGTAATCGACTGACGCAACGAAGAGAGCCAATTGTAGGTGGTAGCCGATCAGCATGGTGTCGTACTTCAATCTGTCTTCGTTGCGCAGGACTTTTTGCAAACAAAACGTTCTATCTCCGATGAGGCCGTAGGGGCCGATGTACGCTTTCTTCAGCGCACAACCCCGAATGCCCTTGATAGGATACACATAGAGCTAGTGTGGTCTATCAGTTGAATCCTTCTCCAGCTCTGTTCTTTTAGCTGACCTGTGTAATTTCCAGCTGGTCTCCCTGGTGAGGCTTGGTCGACGACAGGACGAAGTAGACGACAGCGCTCATCAGCGCGAGGCCGAGAGCGCTGACGGTGGCTGTAGTCGTATCATCCATCTGAAAGTTGGAAATGCAGGGTGCCCAGCTGAAAAAAACAGAACAAGAAACGGTCAGGACAAGGTAGGAAAAGCTTTTGTTGCGGTCGATCACGACAGCGGGGGTGGAGTTTTAGCAATAAAAGCCAAACGACGTGGACGAAGGGAGGTTCTAACGGAAGAAAGCTGCCGAGTCACCACTACCCACCTACACCTTATTTTTACTAACTACGTCGTCGGTACTTAGCAACCACAGGGTAATCGCACCCGATAAGGAGTATCCTCACGGAGTCTGTGGAGCAAGACAATGCGTCATCTGTAGATCCTCGTAAACTAAACTGCATCAAGATATTCGATTGCCCAATGTTCGTCCTCGATAAGCGTCAATATGCGGGGCTCTGTCGTGGCTCAAAGCTTCCCCAACGTGTCGTGAGACCTGACTAGGACTGACTCGCCCTAGTATCGGTGCTTGGAGTGCTGCGGTAACTAAACTAATACCAAATTGGAAGGGAAAATGTCCTGTGAGAAGACGATTGATCATGCCATGGTATTAATATCTTTGTTGAATCTCGTTTATGCCAGCTTCCGCGACTGATCATACATCTATTCATCTCCTGGCATTCAAGGACAACTTTCTCAGGAGACTCAATTCTCAAAGAGTTAATGATGTCTTTCAGTGTTGATGGAAATCCCATGGTTCCTTTATATTCAAGGACCATCTTGCACCGAATGATGCTAAGTCCCTTCTTCGTCACGTTTATTGCGGTCGTGGTGGGCTATATCATCTTCAGATCAAGTAAGTTTCAACCCATACATCCTACTCGTGATAATTCACTAAATGGAGAACTGCAGCTGTTCAACGAAGAACGGCCTTACGGCCTGACATCTTTCAAGAATTCGAGTTACAGGAGAAGATAGTTATATCTCACAATGTGGCCAGGTGACACGACTCCCCAGTCCCTCGAACAACACTGACTTTATTCCTAGATATCGTTTCAAGCTGTCCACTTCGATGGCCATTCTCGGACTCCCGATCGGCCAACATATCTCTGTCGGTGCCTTACTCGAGCAGCCGGACGGCACAGTCAAGGAGATTGTGCGTGCCTACACTCCCTTGACAGGCGACGAAGAACGCGGACACGTCGATCTCCTCATCAAATCCTACCCACAAGGCAACATCTCCCGACACGTTGCTTCCCTCAAGCTTGGTCAGCACATTCGTGTTCGCGGTCCTAAAGGCGCTTTCGTTTACACACCCAACATGGCTCGACGGTTCGGCATGATTGCGGGGGGTACGGGGATCACTCCGATGATACAGGTGATGCGGGCTATTCTTCGTGGACGACGCGATGGAGACAGGACTGGAGTTGATGTGATATTTGCCAACGTCACTGCCGAAGATATTCTACTAAAAGATGACCTGGATGCACTGATGGAACAGGATGACGGCATCCGCGTTCACTACGTTCTCAATCAGGCCCCGGAAGGCTGGACCGGTGGCATCGGCTTCGTCACGCCCGAGATGATCAAGGTAGGTTGATCCCGCGTCAAGTATACATTTGGGGATTAACTTCAATAGATGTGGTTGCCTAAACCGGCTTCCAATATCAAGATCCTTCTCTGTGGCCCTCCCCCGATGGTCGCTGCGATGAAGAAAGCAACCTTGGGTCTTGGCTACGAAAAGGCTAGACCTATCAGCAAGCTTCACGACCAGGTGTTTGTTTTTTGAACCGATAGGATGAAGGGCGGATCTGCAGCACTTTTCAAATCACGGGTAGATACAGTGCGCGGAATATCTGGATCATTGACTTGGTCGACCGTGGCGGCTGTCCAATGAGTAGCCTCCTGCAGAGCGAAGAAGCTTGATAAAGAATCATATACAAGTGTTCCCTGTCAAGCCTAACTCCCTCAATAATGTGACCCTCTTTGCTGAATATGGCCATTCTGCGACTCGACTCGTGCTTAAATGTTTAAATTAGGTGGGTCCGTTGAGAATAGCTTAGAGTCTCTACATCACACGTATCTGTATATGCTTGGAACTACTTTTCTGCAGCCAGAAATCCTATAGTCGTTAATGTTGATCGATGCTGAATAATAGTAGTGTGCAGAGTCAAATGCCACACACTCATCATGGAGATAGCCGTTGCTCTTCAACGGATGGAGCCTGATCTAGACCTTTTCTTAGCCGCATCATAAAGACTCACAGGTCAGTGGGCTCAATTCCGCTACGAGGTATCTGATCGGTGTTGAGAAGGAACTTGCTCTTCGTCTTTGTTCTAAGTAGTGAGCTCATTTTATCCAGAAGCGAGATGAGAGATGGATTGTACGGTCGCTATGAACCGAACTACCGGAAGATGTTTGGAGGCACATAGTAGAGTAGTGGCTGGAAATCAAGAATAAAAGATCATGGCCGAAGTCTAGAATCACCCATCTAAGCCCGTTGCCCTGCAGCCACTAACAGAGTCTTGATTTGCTACGCGCCGCCTAAAAGAAGCTTTCAGTCGTGGGATTCAGCTCTCCTTGCTTCGCCCCAAATCCGTTGTGCCCACTGTTTGACTTTATCCGTTAGCATCATCCTTCAGGTCTTGCCACTGCTGACTTCCTCTGCCAAGAATAGTGGCGCGGTTCTCAACTTCTCATTCGTTGCGACGGTCTGGCGTAGGTTGGCTCGGCAGCCACAGACATGTCGCAACCGTCTAGTAAGACACGCCACATTGAAGAGTTCGGGTTCCCCGGAGTGTGCCACCATCTCCCCGGAATCTCCCCGGAATCATCGAAATGACCTATTCAACTTTGGATGAGGAGAAGGGAATGTCACGGGAATCAATGAGATATCATGGTGCGATCTGTCTTCTTACCTCCACCGCTGAGCGCGCGAGGCATCAGCAATCGCAAGAACTACCGGGTCCCTCGGAGTCTCAACGTTGGACTCGAAACGACCAAACTCATCATAGTTCAAGCCATTGGCATGTGGCGGCGGACTCCATTTGCGACCGCCCAGTTACTTCTGACCAACTCCGTCCGGTAGGTTCGGCATCCCCTATATTTACTTGTAAGGCCGCTGCTCTCCGCTCTCCGCACCTTCTTCCATTTTTCCGCGTAGCCCTGTTCCTCTCATTCCAGTCCGGCGTTCTGGTGAGGAAGCATCCGCAATGGTGTCGCTCCGAGGCCTAATCGTAAGTGTTTGGCTCCATACAATTCACACGAATAAATCCATCAATATTTCTAACTTGAATTGCGGATAGGCCACGGATTGGTCACTTCTCATGGTGGCATATGCTCTTGTTGTTGCGCGCGTTTATGTTCGCCTTCGAATGAGGCGAGACCATCTGAACATGTCCGATTACTGGCTCCTTACTGCCCTGGGATCTGCGCAAGGACTCGTCATATGCGAAACACTGGCTTACGAACGACATGGCATTGGCCAAGTCTTAATGACCAGCATACCGGTTCAAAAGGTGAGATGGCACTGGCATCGAACACAAGACCTCTCTGCCATGTGCAAGGGACAGCATGGTGGTTCTCTAGGAAATTTCTGATGCTAACAGTATGCTCGTCCCCAGATCAGATTTGCGTGCAATTACTTTTTTGATGTCGGCCTCTATCTTCCCAAGTTCAGCATCATCGCCCTATACTACAATCTTGCTCCCTCGACCAGCCGGACGATGCAAATATCGCTTCACGGGCTCACCATCATTGCGGCCATTGGTGCTCTTTTCGCATTTTTCGGACATGTATTCTGGTGTGTAACTGATCCTTCCATAAACTGGTGAGAAGCATCCGCCCGTTTGACTCCGTCGCATCGACGAACCTGTAGGTAGAACCCGTGACTGAACTTTCTCCGCAGGTCACCGGATCCTGACTCATGTACTTCGTTTCTGGTTCCAGATCTGATGAAGATCAACTGGTCAATGAACTTCGTCGCGGAAGTGTTGAGTAAATCCATCCGCACCCTGCAAATTCAGCAGACATAGAATACTGACCATAGCGACTTTTGATCTCTCAGTTTTCATCTTCCCTTTTCCGTTGATAAAGGACGTGCAATTTCCTTCTCGAAAGGAAAAGCTAGCCCTAATGGTGATTTTTGTCTTGGGACTCATCACGATTGCTGTGGGCATTGCAAGGTTTGTGTTAATGCTTTACAGTGAATACAATAACATATCCCTCCGTAAGTCGGTTCGTATTCAATTTTTGGGATACACAGCTAATCACTGGCTGGCTTCCTAAAGATATTTGGCCTGTAGCCGAATTATGCGTCTCGATTATGATTGGGGCGCTCACAGCGCTCCGTCCTATCCTCCGAAAGCTTCCACAGCCGATACCCTCCTCAATCCTTTCCGAAAACGAATCCAAAACCGGGTACGCGATTGCTTCAACTATTGACACGCGTCGGGATAGTGAAGTCATGGCGCTGACTGGTTCTTCCTGGATCTACTCGCGAAGTGGTGGCGCATCTTTCCAGAGTCACAGCCACCATGACCCAACAGGAAGCGGAGCTCAGTTGAACCTGACGGGAAATCAGATTCTAAGGACCGAGGAGGTGACGATAACTATTGAGACGAATGTGAATTTCAGCGGGTCATATATACCCAGTCGAAATATGCAGCAAACTCTCCCAGACTGGGAGTAGGAAGTGACGGGTAAAGCATACAACTCAATGATGATGATCAACACAAAGCTCAAATCATATTCCTCCCAGTCTTGCTTAATGAAGTGAAGTGAATTTTCTCGTTGCACTCTACCACCGGCCGATCAGCTTCTACCCGCGCGACAATATTCCAGAAGCATTCACCTCGATAGATGACTCCATTATAGGCCTTGGGATTTTAATATAACTTTTCGTCTCTGGCGACAACATCATTGCATGCGGGTGACAGTCTATACCACGGGCTAAATGTGACTCATCTCTTCGCAGTCCGCCGGTCACGGGGAACCATTGTTAAATAACCCCTCCCAAACTGGACGACATTGTTTTAACTTGCCTCACTTCATATGTGAAGACTTATATCGTCGTTTAAACTCGAATATTCCCGCCTGCTACGATCCTAAATCATTAGCCACGGTGGTTGGGCTGATCAAAAATGGCTGGGAACGTGAAGGGAGTGTCGAGCTACCTGGAGTCACTGTTCGGACTCGTGGGAAAGACGGCCATAGTCACTGGTGGTAGCTCTGGGATTGGCCGCGAAATGGCCATCGCCCTTGGTCGCGCTGGCTGCCGTTTAGTTCTTGTCGCGCGGCGAACGCAGCCTCTCGACGAAACTCTTCATCATCTAGCCAAGTTCGACGTCGAAGCCTCAGCTATATCAGCCGACCTCGCGGATCTTGCATCCCTAAAGAGCGCCATTGCAAAGATTGCGTCGACCCACAGGACCCCAGACATTCTCGTCAACGCTGCGGGGGTGAATCATCGTCCTCACATGAACCAGCTTTCGGAAGATGTCTGGAATACCACGATTGCGGTGAATCTTACTGCACCATTCATCCTAGGGCAAGCGTTTGGGCCGCGCATGGCGGAGCGGGGAAGCGGGAGAATCATCAACATCGTCAGCCAACAATCTTTCCGAGCATTCGGTAACAGCGGTGCTTATGGCGCATCCAAAGGGGGCCTTGTATCTTTGACACGCTCGCAAGCAGAGGCTTGGTCACCTCAGGGCGTTCTGTGTAACGCAATTGCACCCGGTCTAGTCAACACTCCTCTTGCAGAGTCCGTGTTTAACGATGCTTCAAAGGCCGCGATGCATGCGGCCAAGACAATGACTGGACGGAACGGGATACCGGAGGACTTTGCTGGGGTTGCTGTGTATTTGGCGAGCGGTGCAAGTGCCACGGTGACGGGACAGACCATCTTTGTGGACGGTGGATATTCAGCATGTTAGACGGGTAGAAAGTGCGGTAACTGGAAGAATGTCGTTCCTCTCAACCACATCGCAGTGATGTACCACATGGATGCTGATAAATACATTACTATGGGAGATAGCCGAATGCAACCTCAATGTTCCATCTGCATGACAGGCAACACAGGGTCGTACCGAAGTAAACAGTATGACATCAAAACGGGGGGATCATACCCCGCGGACATCCAGAGTGGACTCGATTAAAGAGGAGATGTTACCTCTGTCAGGGGTTCCATCAACCTATGACGAATAATAACACCAAACCAAATGACTTGTGTTTCGGTTATTTGCTTCTGGCCGGGTGAATCACCAACATGCGTAGGAGCTGCTGCAGTACACACGCTCCGTCACAGCCAGGGTCTGCTGTTCTTCCACCTTTCAAAAGTCGTTCTTGAAGAAAATGATGATTTTATTCCCATCGTCCCACCACTCACGCAAAGCATGCAATTTCCACCTTGATCCCATCAAGGCACTTACAGATCATGACTTATTCGCACGCACGCATGCATATTCGCAGGTCGCTCGACGGACGACGGCGAGACTAATCCACCACTCACAGTGCTCGGTTAAAGCCAAATACGTCTTGGCTGTAAGCTTCCCCAGAAAGCTGAAGGCACCTCAATTGTCACGAAGTCGTGGTATTGGTGCTATTTAGTATTGCCGGTAGGGTTCTTCGCATGAACTAGGGATAAGGTAGGATGTGCGTAGGATCAGTGGGCAGAGCTCCGAGCTGTCTAAACCTATGGACATCTCTAATTAAGCGTTTTTCGACTATATATATCAGTAGAAAGGACGTTCAATTGGAAAGGAAACACCGGTCTTCCTATTAGCACAGCTTCTAATCCCCTGTTGCTCATAATTGTCTTTGGAACTTGATCCAGGTGGTCTTTCCGTCACCATGAAGCTCAACCTAGCTTTTATCCTGTACGGCCTCGTCAGCCTGAGCAGCGCCTTCTCCTCCGACTATCGCAAGCTCGCGACCTGGGGCATCGAAGGCTACGCCGAGAACAACCCCATCGGCAAGACCACCGGCGGCCAAGGCGGTCGAACTGTCCATGTCTCTACAGCTGATCAACTAATTGCGGCCGTTGCTGACTCGGAACGCAAGATCGTGAAGGTCAAGGGCAAGATTGTTCTGCCCTCCCGTCTTGCGATTGGACCCAACAAGTCCGTCATTGGCGTTGGGTCGTCGGCTCATATCACCGGTGCTGGGTTAAACATCTTCAACGGAGACAATGTCATTGTGCAGAACCTGAAGATTAGCCACATCCTCGACAACGATTGCATCACTATCCGCAACAGCACTCGCGTCTGGGTTGACCACAACGAGTTCACCTCGGACATCTCCCGAGGACCCGACTACTATGTAAGTAACTGGTTCATGTTTAATGCGTCCTACGATCAAAAGCTGACTTGAACCTATAGGACGGTCAAGTGGACATTATCCGCGCGTCGGACTGGGTGACGGTGTCGTGGAACTACTTCCACGACCACTGGAAGTCCTCCCTCATCGGTAACGACGACACCCTCCGCGACGAAGACTTCGGGCACCTCCATGTGTCGTATCACCACAACTACTGGAAAAACGAGGGCACTCGCGGCCCTGCCGGTCGGTTCGGCCACCAGCACATCTACAACAACCTCTACGAAGACTTCCTGTACCAGGCGATCCACAGCCGATCAGACAACCAGGTGCTCGTCGAGGGCAACGTGTTCCGCGGAAACACGAGCGAGGCACTCAGCACATACGGACTGGTTATCCCTATGGATTCGCCGAATACTTGCACTTGCGGTGATGAGGAGCTGGATGGATATGCGAACCTTGGTGCCAGTAAGTACCGCTTTTGAACGGCAGGGCGATGGCTAATATTGTGTGTAGAAAACGATTGGGGCCCGGCTTCAGTTAACATCACGCAGAAGGGAAACTTCTACAAGGCGGACTACAAGTACAAGTTGACACCGCTGAAGCTCGTGTCTGAAATCTGCAAGGCCGGTGCGGGTGTCGGCAAGATTTAGGATGGAATGGTATCATGAATCTGGAAGTGATAGACTAGACGTAAAATAACTCTACATCTATTCTAAATGATAAAACTGGGTTTTCATGCATCTGACTCCCATGGCCTTGCAGTACGTTGGTATCTGAGTTGCATCATGTCGGAAGATGCCGATCTGCTGGAGACCCCAACACGATCCTGCTGGCTCATACAGAAGGGCATTTAACCCAGCACCTATTACGACTGCTATACCAGGGATATCCATGCTGCAGTGTCAAGCGGTTCCAGACTAGCGGATCTGAGGTCATGTGGTGCTCATAGCTTGCCTATCTCGTCTCGAGAGCCAATTATCAGGTAAGCTTGAATACACTGGGTTAGCCCGATTCCGGCCTTTACATTCACATAAAAGTTATGGTGATTAGTTATGTAAGAGGGGTTTATCCCGAATGGTAATAATTCTGTCATCATTGGCAAATATGCCTAAATAAGACAGACTTTATCATCAGCTTTCTCGCTTCTAATCTCACATATCACTGTGCCAATTTTATCCCAAGCAATCATTATTCAGTTCTCAACACCAAGGTCTCTCCTCCAGACCTTTACAGGCATCTCTCCAAGAATGTGGTTCATGGTCTCCTCCCTCTTCAGCTCAAATCCTGGAGCCAGAGCAAAGTTGTACCTGCGGACCACGGAGGCAAGACACACAGTCTGTTCGAGGTATGAGATGTTGCGGCCGATACAGCCTCTGGCGCCTGCGGAAAAGGCAAGGAAGTATGATTGCAGTTCCTTGCCCTTGTCGCCTAGGAATCGATCGGGGATGTACTTGTCGGCATTTGGGTAAACGGATTGGTCTCGGTGCGCAACCAGCGCCGAGATGCTCACAGTCGTGTTTCCAGGAACGTACTGGCCCATGATGTTTAGGCCTTCCTCGGGCGTCTTTCGGGCAAGGCCCTGGGGCGTAGGAGGGAATAGGCGCAGAGACTCGTCGAGACAGGCACGGAGGTAGGGCAGATGCTTAATCTTATCGTAGGGCGCAACAACCTCTTCAGACTCAAGAACGGAATCAATTTCCTTTTGCAAGTTGGCGAGGATGTCAGGGTTCCGCAGTAGTTGGTACATGACGTTGGCCAGGGCGATGCCAGTGGTGACGCTGCCGGCGTTCATCATGATGTTGATCTCGGCGACAATCTCGCCCCACTCGAGGTTGTGGGGGATTCCGTTCTTGTCCTCCATCAGGGCGTGGAAGAAGTCCTCAAGCTTCTCTCCGGCTCGGTAGCGCTCTAGGCGGATGTTGGCGCGGCGGAGGACAATGGCGTCCCAGCCGTGGCTGGACTTGGTCATTTTTCGGTAGTAGGGGAGTACGTTGGAGACCTTATCGAGCAGCCTGTAGTTCTCGTAGCTCCACAGGAGGTGCGCTTGCTTTCGGGCGGTTGGGTAAAGGCATTCTCGGAGGTTGGTTTCAAACAGGGAACCGTCCTTTTCCTGGGCCATGACGCGATCGTGGCCCTGGTCGAGAAGACCTAGACGCTCAGAGAGACCAATGTCGGCGATGGCATCGAGAGAGAAGAAATTTGTCCAGGCGCGGAAGTCGACAGTCAGATCATGGGCATCGGCGTACTTGGCGCTCTCGGGTAGGGGAGCAGTGCATCGTTTGTCAAACTGGGCGATCATTCTCGAGACCTTATCGGCGACCTTGTACTCCCATCGCTCAAGATTCTTGAGGGCGTAGGCAGACGACAGGACCTTTCTCTTCTTGGCGTGGTCGGGCTTGTCGATGACATCGGCTAAGTGGAAGTGCGAGCCCGCGGTGATGGCGTAGGACTCGTCCTTGATGCACAGGGTGCCGTGGCCGTAGATGTCCTTGATGGCCTTGACGCTGCCGAAGGAGAGGCTGTTGGGACCGGTGCGGAGGATGGGGTCTTTCTTGTGTAGCTTGGAGAGGTGGGCAGAGCGCGCTCCGCCCTGGGCGAGGATCATGAAGGGCAGGTTCGACATGCCGGAGAAGGTGGACATGTTGGGGAATCGACGCATGCCTGGATGGGTACAAGGTTAGAATGGGTTGCGAAACAGGAGATGGGAATATGTACCTTTGACATCGCGCATGTAAACGACAAAGGGGTAGAGGACAAAGTAGCTGACAAGGAAGAGGCCGAGGGCGGCGGCGTAGGGGGCATTGCCCAAGGTTGTGACGGACTCCATGATGCAGACCAGAAGTGAAGAGAGAATATGGCAGACAAGCTGCGAGTAAGAATAGTGTCTTGCTCCAAGAGAGGAGAGAAGTTGAATGATCTAAGAGTCTTACAGTCGAAGAAGCTAGAGAGAATAGGTTAGTTAACAGAAACCAAGATGTACAAGTCGCGCACTCCCAGCGTCTTATATGGATGGATCACGACAAAACGACGACGACGGGATACTTGCAATCCCACGATCTCCGGCGAGTCCGTTCCCACAAGCGTCCAACGAACGCCATAAAGGCAAACCGCCAGATTGGGCAAGGATTTAGCGACGCTAGATGACAGCCCACAGCCCGATTCTGCTCCCCGCATCTATCGTCCATCTCGCAGCGAACCAGAAACAAACAGGACGACTCCTGCTAGGCCTTCTCTCCGCACACAACCCCCGCGTCCACAAGTCGCCCCGCCGAAGGTGACATCCCCTGGACACATTTCCCTCTGGGTCCAAAGGGGATATAAACCGCGAGCGTCCCCGCCGCCCGTGAGACCCGCCTCCAACGCGCATCCCAGTCGTTTTGCCTTTCCAGAGCATCATCCCACGGGCTTTCGACCACCACGACCGAGAGAAGTAATGCCGCCCACCGGACCGCGACGGCCTGGATGCGAGGTAAATCCTCCTCTCCCGATTCCTGCCCGAGCTGATCTGCCGAAACAAGAAATTGACGCTTCCCAAAGAACTGCCGTGCGAGGCAAGTAACCCACCTACATCATCCCCGACAAGGGAATTGTCACCGATGGATGGCATCGCGAATCGAATCCTGGCTCACACGATCGTCATCTCTCTAGACATCTCAAGTGTAAGCTGCATGCCCCCTTCGTCTCGCTCTCTATTGGTTGA
This sequence comes from Neonectria coccinea, assembly GCA_019137265.1. Taxonomy (NCBI): domain Eukaryota; kingdom Fungi; phylum Ascomycota; class Sordariomycetes; order Hypocreales; family Nectriaceae; genus Neonectria; species Neonectria coccinea. Next base: position 70,878 of record WPDF01000086.1, on the reverse strand, counting down.
CCTTTATCCCAGGCGACGGCGAGAAGCCCTGCGCCCAGTGCGTCAAGAAAAAGATACCGTGCAACCGCAGTCTGAAGGTCCGCTTCCGTCATAACAACACTTCCAACACCGGGTGAGGCTCTCTCCATTCCACCTCCACTCTCTCCCTCCGCTCTTTTCCTGGTCCGGACTCGGCCGGCTGTCCCATACCGCCGTGTTGACTATCTCGTACCTAGGGCCACACAACCCGAGTTCTCGGGCTCGCAAGTCTGGTGCAAGACTTCGGGCAAGAAACTCAAGTTTCTAGACCAGAGCCTTGAGGTTGCTAGATACTACGAAGACGGTGATGATGACGATGGTGACTCGAGAGCTTCTGCCAATAGAGCATCGTCCAGTCCGACACCAGCCGATGCAGCCCCAGGCCCAGCAAAGGCACAGAAGACGTCCCAATGGAGCACCGACGTTCTCCCCGTGAGACAAGTCGATGCAGATGGCCGGTCCAACTCGTCAATGGGGTTCTCGGGCTCCATGGTAGAAACCCCCAGACTGGGCTTTGACGTATCGCAACATTCGGCCCAACTGCTATCCATGAACACGCCCCCATCATTCCGCCACGACGACGACGACCCGCAGTCCTACTCTGTCGCAAGCCGCAGCACTCTCAGCCCTTACTCCATTCTCCAATACGGCGCCTCACTACACCTCGACGTCTCCGGCGCGCCGTTGAACGAGCGTGGAAAGGCCGACCTCTTCCGCTACTACGTGAGGAACATCGGACCGGCCTTTGATTCTTACGACCCAAATAAGTACTTTACCGAGAGGATACCGTCGCAGGCTACGTTGAGTCCTCCCCTCCTCACACTCATACTCGCCGTCTCGGCGTGGCACTCCAATGCTACCAAGAGGGAGCCTCAGCGGTCGGCAATGCTTGAGGTGAATTTGGAGCAGCTTGCCTTGACGGACATGGACGACGATTTTCTCAACGTTGCTTTTCTGCTGCATCACTTTATTCTGAACATGGATGGTAAGGAGCTCTTAAGATTGATTCGGCATCACACTTCTCCCAGTCGCCTACACTACTTACACCCATAGCCCTTCACTCCTCTCTAAAGACCTATTTCTAATGACTCCCATCCCGCACAGCCACCACCTCAAATTCCCCCGTTACCCAGTTTAACGCCTCGAAGTCCCTTCAAACCTCCCCGCTCGCGTCTAGGACCCTCGAGACACTCCACGACGACGTCCTCTGGGCTAGACTCAGACAGGAGTTATTCCTAGCTGTCTTGAATCAAATTCCACTGAGCATAGACGTCGCTCACTCGAGGTTCGACCACCTAACACAAAGCGGAGACGATCGCGCCAGAGCAAATAAGATGCTCGTCGATCTATTAGCCACCGTGCAGTACTGCTTCGGCAACGACAAGAGCACAGCTACATACGACCGGTTGCTGGAGTCGTCATCGAACTGGATGGTGACCAATCCATCGTCGTTCACCCCTGTTATGATCCGTCGTCGCCAAGCCGGCGAAGTCTTCCCTGATATTTGGTTATTGAACGACTGCGTTGCTGCTGGGTTGCAGTACTTCCACCTTGCTAGGATCCTGCTGGTTGTCTACGACCCTAGAGTTCCACGGCTTTGCAGAGCTGGACAGGAAGCCTCCCGTTGGATTGATGTGAGGCAACGCCTCATCCTGCTATTTTCCATTCAGACTGATTTCAACAGGCCCAAACCAAGAACGACCTCGAAATCATTTGCGGAATCGCAGACTCCATCAGCGAAATCAACCCAATGCACATGTACGCTCGCAAAGTATCCGCCTCGGTTAATTATCCTAACACAGGCTAGAACCGCATGTATGGCGATCTCGGTGGTTGGAGACCGGTTCACCAACCCAGACCAGCAACATGCTCTGCTGGACGTCCTTGTCAAAACAACCAGCATGTACGGCTTGTCAACCGAACCTGCGTAAGTGCAATATGAAAATATGTCGTGTTATTTCTTATCAACTCTCTGTATGTTCTAACAGAAAACTTCAGGCAGAGGCATTTGTTGGACGCATGGGGTTGGTCTGCCAAGGACCCACGAACTTAACCTATGTAGTCATACTGAATAAAAAGAATCATCATGAAACTAGAAGCTTCATCCATTTCGTGATTATCACTGGTGTAAGATAAAAGTCTAATAATGAAAACGCAGAAGGATGTAGCTTTCTATGATGTGACAGTACATAACTATTATCCAAAGACGCCGGAAGTCAATCTTTTACTCTAACACCTCTTACCCCCAAACATCTTCCTGCCACTTCCGGCCTCGCTTCATCGAAGCAGCCCATTCCTGCGCCTTGGACTGCGACAAATCCTTTTCCTTTCCAACCATGGCGCTGACCGTCTTTCCGATCTCTCTAGCCATGCTCGCTCTTCCACAGATATAAAGCGTAGCGTCGTTGGCAAGCAGACGCGACACGTCACTGCCCAGCTCGTGCATCTTGTCCTGCACATACATCTTCTTCTGTCCACTGACCCGTGAAAAGGCCGTGACGATGCGCAGCTTGCCCTCCGATTCGGACTCCATCTGCTCCAGCTCAGACCGGTAGATGTAGTCCTCGTCAGGGTGGCGACAGCCGAAGAAGAGGACCATCTCTCCGATCTTTCGGCCCATGGCTTTCAAACGTAGTCGCTCGGCGATGAAAGCGCGGAATGGCGCGATTCCGGTACCGGCAGCCGCCATGATGAGAGGCGTTGACGCCAGTGCCGGGAGCTTGAATGTGGATCTTCGCAGCTGAGCAAAGATCTTTGCGCCCTCTAGAGCTTGTGAGGGGCCTTGGAGCTCGTAGGAGAAGCCCTGAGGATGAGGACGAGAAGCGTTATCCGCGTTGATGGAATCGGAGAGAGACAGGAGATAGTTGGTGGTAAGGCCGGGAATCGCCGAAGCGTTCTCCCCAGATAATTCCGTGTTCGACACGAGAGCGGTCACAGCAGCAACTCGAGGAGAGAGAACGCTCGAAGACGATACAGAGTAGTAACGGGGTCGCGTCCGCGGCAGAGTCTCGACGAGGTATGAAAGCGGAATCGTGGACCAAACTCCTCCAACAGTCCCAGCAGCCATCTCAAGCAGCTTTCCAATGGTAATGTGCTCGCGGGCCAAGAAGGCAGAGTACCCTTCCTTGGACTCGTAGAGATCAGTCAGGAATTTCTTGGCGCTCTCTGAAGGCGCAAACTCGATGAGGCTAGAAACCGTCTCTCGCGACACAGCGGCGCAGATTTCCACGTAGTATCTGAAAAGAGCTGAGAGTGATGTCGGAGATGGCACATGGATGTGGACGGCAGAATCCAGCGACCGGAAGCATAGAGGCACATCTCGGCGCTCAGAGAGTCCAAGAGCGCGGAGCAGCCGGTCGACTTCCTGGTCGGGGTTCACGGGCCAGATGGCCAGGTGGTCGCCGGTCTTGTAGGTCCATTCAGGGTGCTCGGAGAGATCCACGTCCATGTGAAGGCAGTTTCGCGTGGGCGAGTTGAACAGCTCGTGCGAACGCAGGATCTTGATGGCGCCGATGGAGCTCTCGCCGCTGACGGACTTGTGGGCGACCGGCTCGCCGTGGAAGAGATCGATGGGCTCGAGGGATTCATCGTGGAATGCCTCGATGGTCGGCTCGTATTTGGCCGCCTGCTCTTCCAGGTGTAGTTCCTGGCGACAGAAGGTATACAGCTCGTTCTTCCAGGAGAGGAAATCCTCTTCGGTTGACCCGAGCGCATCGTCGGCCATTCCAACCGGCAGAAGCGACTTGGCACCACCGCGAGTCAGCGCCTGATGCACCAACTCCACGACGCGGTTGTAGTACTGGTAGTTGCTGTTGCCGAGCCCAAAGGCAGCATATCGGAGCTCCCGGAGCGGTGTGCCCTTGAGCTTCGTCGCCCATTCCCAAAACTGGGCGGCGTTGTCGCTGGGGTCGCCCTCTCCGTAGGTCGATAGGATGAAGATGGCCACTTTGGTGTTGGGGATCAGGGCGATGGTCTCGGAGTCAAAGTCGGAGAGGTCAGCGGCCATTGCGTCGAGACGGAAACGCTGGCCTAGCTCTCGCACGAGACGGCTGGCAAATGCCTCGCCGGTTCCTGACTGCGAGCCCCAGAAGACGACGGCTTGTTTGCCCTATTTCGAAGATTAGTTTGAAAATAAATAAATAACTAAGTGGTGTTGTGAACTCACCAGCTCTTCCATTCGGTCTGCGATGTTGCGGGTAACCGCGTTGGCCGCCCGCGCCGCTCCATCGATCTCCTGCGGCCTCTCAAAGAAGATGTAATTGTGAGGATCAGGCTTGCCCCAGATCTGGTCGACGAGGACGTAGGCGCCCGACACCAAGCCCACGGTCGTAAGGGCAAGGGTGTCGAGATACGAGGTAGGGCCAATGCGCCCCAGGATCTGGCCGATGCCCTCGAGGTAGGCCTGGCTTGGCAACGAGTTGTTGAAAGCCATCTTCAGTTGCAATCACTTTGACGGTTGGGAAGCTCGGACAGGAGAGATGGTGCAATCCTTGTTCTGGTGGAATGATGGAGGAGGTGGTGTTACTGGGTTTCATGGTCATGATATACGCGGGTTGGAGACGGACATGTGCCCGGCGAGGGCAAAAGCTGGGGTTGTTGAACGTGTGAGGAGCGTGTGGAGAAAGACAAGTTCTAGATGTTGGATTGGCGGTTGGATCGCAATTCCCCGTGCTGTGTGTATTCGGCGAAAGATTCCGAGTTGGCCCATGGGGCAAGTATCTCCGTGACGTCCCAGGCTGTCCCCCACACCTCCACGCCACACTAGCAAGTTGGAGATGTCTGACGCAACTCTGTATCCCCAGCCCGCACTAACAAGCCCGCGTTGATAATGCCTCGCCAGCTAGCCCCTGTCTCTCCCCGGACCCCAGACTCTAGAGCCGTGTGGAGAAATGGATTCGTTCCCCGGACTGAGCTTGGCCTGCTGCCACTGCTGGCGTAGCTTGTCGGCCAGACCCTGCGTGGGCCAGCCCATGGTCTGCGTCATGCGTTGGAGGAATCGGAGAACCTCGTCGTGCTCGCGATTATCCCTCAGGAACCCGCCGACTGACTCGCTTAGCTTGGCACCGCAGCCATCTCGTGGGGGAGGGGGAACTTACAGGCGTGGAGAGTGTGGTGGGCTGTGAAGTCAACTGTCGCGTCGCCTGCGTTGCTGATTGCCAGCCCGAGCAGAATTCGCAGAGACTCGCGCACGCGGTCCTGATGGTCTCGCCGTAAATACACGCATTCGGGCATCGTCTCGGAGACACTTACCTGCGTCAACGCCCGGCTGCGGAACGCCTCGAAGCTTGGTTTCCAGAGTTTCGGGTGGAACATGTCGAGGATCATCCGCGCGAGATAGTAATGCTGGTAGCCCAGGACTAACACGTCGGGGTAAGCATGTTGTTGGTGTTGGAGACGGGGATAGTTGCCAGTGAACCTACCCTGCACCCTTCGTGGCATCCAAAGAGTAGGAAATGCCGATTCTGTATCGCCTCTAATAGGTGATGACTCGGCCGTGTATGCGAGAAACCTCCAGGGCGTTGAGTGATGCCAGTTCTTCATGTCCTGGTCCAGCTCTTCCCAGAGGTCGGGATCGAGATTCGTGACTGGTCCCATGGCATATGCTACCACTCGTCCGCAAATGAAGACTGCTCGATTCGCCAGCGAATGATCGCAAGTCTCAACAAACGACGACGAGTTTCTATAACTGTCCAAGTTTATCCGTAAAGGCAGGGACCTAGTCAAACACACGTAAAGGTCCTGACGAAGCACAACCCAACTCGCAGCTTCTCCGAGGCCGCGATCGATAAAGCGTGATCCAGAGTTGAGAAGCCGCGAGCTGCCTGTTAGATGCGTGTTGACATCACCCTCTTAGGAGAAGTCAGTATTGGAGTATTAGTTTCCAGCGAATCAAGATACCCACCGAACATTTCCTCATAGGAGCGCAGTATCACGATGCTAGCCAAGACATTCTCATTCATAGCCTCGTTGGGGTCGTCGAAAATAGGAATGAGTATCCGCAACGCATGGCTATAGTATGCACTGTGGCTCTCATCATCGAGGCCTGTGGTCAAACTCAGCTGGCGCGCCGAGAATGCCAGGATGCAATACGCCAACAAGGGCAGGTGATGAGCGCGCTTTGGCACCTCGATACCAAAGTGGCGTGCCGGATCGCATGTGTCGAACTAGACAGCGACGTTAATTTCAGCGGGATATCTACATGGATGGGACAGACTTGCCCAAGACGCCAGGTTGCGTATGTAATGCATGAAATACTTGGCCTCCTTGTGGGTGTTCAAGGGCACGCCGAAGCCGTACTGGACCACGGGTGGAGGCGGCGGACAGCTCTCCGCGAGAGGGTCAGAACTGTGGGTGAAACGGTCAAGATCCTTGCAGTGACGGGTAGGGAAGCCAGTGATGGAGCGTGAACGCACCTTTCGCGGTCGTCGTCGGCGGCTGGGGGATTCGCCACGGGCAGCAGGGACGGCAGCGGGCTGGACCACGCGGGGGCAAGCGAGCCGGCCATTTGGAGAAGAGCACGCTCTGCTGGATAAGATAGGGATATGAATCGGGATGCGGATAGGGACAAGGGCGCAACGTTATGGCGTAGGACAGGCGGGTCGAGGGTGAGGCAGTTGGAGAAATGGCTTGAGGTGACGATGTTTATCCACGTCCCGTCTCCACCGCGTTGCAGCGTTGTATCCGACGACTTAGACTGGACGCCTACTCTCGAAGTCTGGCCACCAAACAAGTCAACTCATCCCACAGGGTCACCAAAAAGCTCCCACAGACCAACTCTCACACGCGGGCCTCTCTTCCTTTTGAATCCCACAGAGTAATATTCACCGCCGGCGTCTAGTCTTACCCCGCATGTCGCCGAACCCCAGAACCGGACTCCAACCCCGTAAAATGAAGCTCCCCCAGTCTAGCTCCGGCAGGAAACGAAAAGACGCCCCCCGGAGTTTGGAAGATGGTAACATGGAAACCTAGTCAGTTCCGGGGTTGCTCCGCCTGGGGAAAGAGGAGAGATGCCCCCCCCTGCTCGGAGTGGCCTAGTCCTGGCTTTGCCTCTAGTTTCGGTGTGAAAAAACCACCCAGTCAGTGTCCTGGCGATTCCGTCGCGTCGTGTCAGCGCAGTCCAATGCCGAGTATATATTTGGCCTCCTGCCACCACCGGATCCAGAAAGAGTCGCAGCAAGCAAGCGGTCGAGTTTGATTCTCAGGCCGTTCGTCATTCTTTGGCATCTTCATCCAGACTCATCACTTCCCTCAACCCTCCAACATGGCTCACAACGACGAAAAGGCCGCTTCCTCCAGGGAGGACGCCGTCTGTGGAAAGTCATCTGAGAGCTGCGAGCATGTCGAGCAGTATCACGGCACCATCGCCGAGTTCGACGACTCCATCGAGGAGACGAAGCCCTCCAAGGCCGTGTGGCTCATCACCATCACAGTCGCGATGGGCGGCTTCCTATTCGGTAATTCCCTTCTCCACCTCCCCCATCGAAGTCGAGATACTAACTCGCATAGGCTACGATACCGGTGTCATCTCAGCCGTACTGGTCACAATTGGCGACGACCTAGGCCACGAGCTCTCCTCCCACGAGCAGGAACTGGTTACATCTCTGACTTCTGGAGGCGCCCTTATCGGTGCTCTCATCGCCGGTCTGCCAGCGGATAGATTCGGCCGAAAGCTGGGAATCTACATTGGCTGCCTTCTCTTCCTCGTCGGCTCCGTTATCCAGGCTGCTTCCTTCACCGTCGCCCAGATGGCCGTTGGCCGATTCGTCGTCGGTCTCGGTGTTGGATCTGCTGCTATGATCATCGTAAGCCTCCCATTTCTCGGAATTTCCTAGCAATGTGGTATTCTAATTATCATCTCAGCCCCTTTACATCGGTGAACTCGCTCCCGCCAAGTACCGAGGCCGCATGATCGCCTTCGACAACCTCAGCGTCACCTTCGGCCAGTTCATCTCCTACGCTCTCGGCGCTGCCCTCACCGACGCCGCTCACGGCTGGAGATGGATGGTCGCTATTGGAGGTGTCCCTCCCATTATTCTCGCCTGCCTCCTCCCTCAGTGCCCCGAGTCGCCTCGACAGCTTATCGCCCATGGCAAGATCGACGAGGCCAGAATCGTCATCGCCCGCGTCTACTCCAGCGCCACCGAGGAGCAGCTGAAGTCCAAGATGGATCGCCTCATCTACACTATCGAGATCGAATCGCAGGTCGTTGCCAGCAAGTCGCTCTGGTGGCAATTCAAGCAGCTCCACTGTGTGCCCTCCAACCTCCGAGCTCTCACTGTCGCTTGTGCCGTCATGGCTAGTACGTGACCTTTATCTCCAGTATTAACAGAAGAAACTCGCTAACCTTAGAAATAGTCTCCCAGCTCGGTGGTTTCAACACCCTCATGTACTACTCGGCCACTCTCTTCGCCCTTGTCGGATTCAACAAGCCCACCGCGGTCGCCATCGTCGTCGGCGCAACCAACTTTGTCTTCAGCTTCGTCAACCTTGTTCTTGTCGACAAACTGGGACGACGCATTCTCCTACTCATCACCGTTCTCGGCATGGTAAGAATATCTCAGCAAGCCCAAAAAGATACCCGAGCTAACTTTAATCTCTCTTCCAGTCTATAAGCATGGTCGTTGCCGCAGTTGCTTTCCACTACATCCCCATCTCCAAGGATCTTGTCCTCGAATCTTCCTCAGTCAACTGGGCCGGAATCCTGGTGTTGATTACAATTATCATCTACGTCGCCTGCTTCGCCGCCGGTGTGGCCACCATCGCCTGGGTCGGAACCGAGTTTCTCCCCCTCGAGGTCCGCGCTCTGGGAACCATGATGAACACCGTTACCTGCTGGGGCTGCAACATTATCATTGCGTCGACTTTCCTTTCCATGATGAAAGGCATGACTCCTACGGGTGCTTTCGGCTTCTACGCAGGCATCTGCTTTGCCGGCTTTATTTTCGTTCTGTTCCTCTTCCCCGAGGCTAATGGGCTTCCCCTGGAAGATATTCGACAGGTCTTTGAGAACGGCTTCGACGTCAAGCTGGCGAGCCAGATGCAGAAGGATTTGAAGGCCAAGCAGCAGGCCAACAAGGTCTAGGTCTGACCTGACAGATGTCAAGTCTTTGTATCCGAGTCTGAACGATTTTGCTTGGCAGGATTTGAGTCAAGATTCATAGGTTCTTTTAGCTATCCAGTATATATTCTCTACTTTCACTCCACTCTCACTCCCAAATCTGCTGCATGTCGAACTTACCGTGCTTTCCAAACTGTTAGCATCCTTAACGTCTTTAGACGGATGTGATGTCAACAATTTCTGGCAAATCCCTTTGCTATTGCTTTCTATGAAATGCACAAAATACTTTCTACAACCTCGTCTAAAATATCCAAGGCAACAAGACATCAGTCCAAACAGTCCACCCTATCACAACTGCAGTGTGTTATTATGCTCAGCGCTAAGCATCATATCCACGTCCAATGACAATGGTTCGGGGTTCCAGTCGGGTTGGTCAATCAAGCCGATGAACGAACAATCATGTAAAAGTTGCCGCTCTCGTAAGATATCTGCGATGTCGAAACGCCGGTTCCTTTTGGCAAGCTTGATCGCCTTTTTGAAGCCATTGTTCGCGTCTGGTGTCCCACCGCTGTCGAGCAACAACCGGACCATATCCAACCTTCCGTGCTCAGCTGCTCCCTCGATGGCTGTTCGGCCCTTCTTCAGAGCCCCTGGCGCATTTACATTGGCTCCATGAGCAAGTAGAACCTTCGCGATTTGGATGTCTCCAGATATGGCAGCGCCCTGTAAAGCCGTGATTCCGCCCTTTCCCGCCGGATCAGCGTTGACATCTGCACCATGCTGCAGGAGAAGCGCAATAATCTTGGTATTAGGTTGCGCGCTTGTGGCAGCTTGTAGAGCAGTGCGTCCGTAGTAATTGCCAGCTGGGGCATTGACGTCTGCGTTGATCTGTAAGAGAAAGCGTACTGTCGCCTCGACTTCAAGTTCTGACCCCTTGGTGAGTACGTCGCGATCAATTGCGGCTTGCAGAGCTGTGCGACCATACGGGGCATTGGAGGCAGGGGCGTTGATGTTGGCGTCGTGATCGAGAAGGAGCTGCATCGCATCGATGTTATGAAGAGCCGCCGCGACCTGAAATGGTGTCATTTCTATGCCCAAGAAAATGAGAGAGTAGTCCTCGGTGTTGGCTCCAGCTCCGAGCACGTCTTGGAGACATTGCATCTCGGCCACTATAACGAGGTAATGGAGAACGAAGCAGCCCGTGCCATCGGTGCGAGTGGCTGGAGCACCGCGGGTGAGCAGTTTTCTGAACGTGGCAGCGCGTTCTTCCCTGGAACTCCCACAGAAGTCCTCGCTTAATGTCAGAGCTTCGACTGCGGCCTCCAGCACGGTACGCCCCCTCTTGTTGGCCGGAGGTGCTCGGACATCTGCGCCGGCCTCAAGCAGGCAATCCACCACCTCGCTCCTTCCGCCCAACGCTGCGGCTTGAAGTGCTGTCATTGCTCTGTGTATGTCATAAAGACAAATATAGTCACTTGCCGGTAGATTGACATCCGCGCCCCGTTCAAGAAGATACTGGACCAGTGCAAGATGGCCACGATAGGAAGCAGCTTGCAAAGCACTTTTTCCACTACCGCCGTATGCGTTGATGTCAATCCCTGCATCAAGCAGCGCGCCTGTTTTGGCGATGCTTCCATAAGCGGCCGCTTCCTCTAGAGCACACGGGCCCACTACAGAGACATTGAATCTTGCTTGGACCATAGCAATCAAAATGTCTAGTCCCTTGTCCGTTTTTCCTCTTCGTAGCCTGTTGCACATTTGTGCAAGAGTCGTCTCAGATACAGTCGCTCCAGCCTTAACCAGGAGATACACCATGTCCGCAGCTACATCAGGGACGTCGCCCCCGTCGCCGAGTGCCTGGAAAAGTGGGTGGTCACGTTCGACTTTTGTTTCTAAGTCATCGTCTGGATCGTCGTCTGGATCGTCGTCCGAATCGTCGTCCGAATCGTCGTCCGAATCGTCGTCCGAGTCCTCGTCCGGATCCTCGGTACAATTTTCAGAATGCAAGCTTTGACGATGTCGAAGTGCATTGGGATCTATCCCTCGATGTAATAACGTTCTCACTGCACCCACATTGCACATTTCGATTGCACGGCACAGGCCGGCCTCCAGTATCTCCTGTCGTACGATGCCATGCTTCAACAGGAATTGAGATAGAGAATTGTTCCCCATTTCGGCCGCCTCAACCAGAAGCGATAGGTTGACTGCGTCGCCTGAGGCTAGCCCCAGTTCGAGAGACTCTTGTAGAAGTTGATAAATTACCGTTGAGGTCCTTCTTGCATACTTGCAAATGGTCATGTTGTTAATCATCAGGCCATCAATGACCTTGGCACCTGCCCCCAGGAGAATCCTGACCATGCCAGTATTCCCCCTTTCAACAGCTTCAGTCAGGGCTGATTGCTTCGTCCTGGGGGAACACTCGTTGACATCTGCGCCCTTGCCAAGAAGATATTCAAGTATGTCCGCAGAGCCGCCACGCACAGCTCTATACAATGGACTGAAATAGTGGGATTCGATATAAGTCGGATCCCCACCTTGAAGGTGGTCAATAGGAGCACCGCGATCAACCAGAAGTTTGACTGCGTTCAAATTTTTAGACTCCACAGCCAAACGCAGCAACCTTTCATCTAAAGCGCCTGACAGTGTCCGGTTGTCTGCCTCGCGAATGAGATTGACTGTTTCGATCTGGTATTCCACGTGGAAGGGACGTTCATAGGGGTAAGAGAAATGAGTTTTCTCAAAGATAAAGCATTCGGCTTCTGTTGAGATTGCGTTGAGCACTTCTCGGACCAAGTTACTCTTGTTGCACAAGTCTTTTTGTAAAAAGGTAAAGAGTTCGACAACAGAACCGTTCTCAATTACCCATCGAATGAAGTTGAGCAGCGGTTTCCAATCCAGGAATCTGTTTGAGAGGAGGTGTGTAACAACGAGGAACATTTGATGGAGTGAACCCCGATTGTAGCCGTCAAAGCGAATTTCCATTTGTCCAGTGGTGTTATGGAGAACATCTTCGAGCAGGCCTGCGGCGGGTTTCCGGAGCATGAAATTTGACTCCATACTCAATAGTTGAGACTCGAGCCATCCGGCTTTCCCCTGAGGAACTCTTGCGTGGAGCTTGTCCCAGTCAATTGCAGGAAACCCAGTCTCGATGTTGAAGGTGTCAGGTATGAAAACCTCCGAGAAAAGCCCGTTGCAACCTAGTTCATTTTGTTAGCACGCCATGAAGACATCAGTTTCGTCCAATACGTCTAATACCTGGAAAATTCCAAAGCGGTGTGAACGGCCCGGCTGATGGATGGGTTATACCCAGGGCTTTCGGAGAGAAATGGGATGTGATGTGCATAGGAGACGTAGAAAGAGGCGATCTTGTACGCAAAGGAATCTGCCCATGCAATGGTAGTTCGCGTATCATATCCTGTGCAGCTGGGAACGGTGGCAATGAGTCGGATTGGCTGTTTGTTTCGGCAGACCCAAGAGGGTTTGAACCAGACGAAAGGTTCGGGAGAAAGTGATAGTCTAGCTTTGGTGTGCTGAAGTTCAGTTCGATGTCGTCCAGGTTGAATCCGAGATCGGTCATAAACCCCTCGTTTTCTGTCGCAATAGGAGGTTCGGTTTCGAGGCCTTCAGGGCTGGCAGGGTTCTCCAATATGGCCGGAATGGTACTGGAATTCTCGGTCTCAGGCTGAGGGAAGTGTCGTGGCTCTGGGGTACGTATTTCAACCCGTCGACGTTTGCATATTTCCTCAGTCCAGTCTGCGAATGCGTTAGTGCTCAGCAAGAGAATAAGAATACTTGAGAATTTACCTATACCAGGCGCAGACAAGTCTTTCTTGGTTCTGCTGTGCTCCAGAGCTCTCTTGATACGCGACGGTTCTTGCCGCTGGCCACAGACATACACGTCAGAGGCTTTGCCTTGTTCTCGTCGGTTGTGAATTTCTTTGTCCACCTCTTGCCACTCATGAGCGCGTAGTTTCTTCAAGCCGCCAAACTTCAGCTTGAACTGTTGGATACTGCTATCTCATGAGGTTCTGATGCAAAATAGACAAAGTAGCGCGCTTACCTGATGTTGGTCCCATGCTGTTGGTTGAGGTATTTGAGAGTCTCCCCCGCGGTCTTACGCTCTTCCACATACAGCTTAAGAACTTCGGCTTCGTATGGAGACCAATTCACAGGCATTTTTCTGGCGAGTTGACGAATTCCAACGACGTGAGGAGTGAACGAGATTGGGAGTTGATGGTGAGGGATGTGAGAGGAGAGAGAACGAATTGTGTTGGTGTATACGAAGTAGTACTTGTAGATAACGCAGGATGGTAATGACAGCCCTGCGACCGAACTTTTGCACCCCAGTCAATCTGGGGCCTTGGCACCTTTTGTGGTCTTTTGTTCGGCTTGGACTCTTCGTACGTAGCACAAAAGCCCGCTGTTCGCCTTGTTTTCGCCAGTCCGAGGCGCCACATATGCACGTAATCAGCCGGCAGTTGAAACATGCACTTCTGCCTAAGTCCCCAAGCAACACGAGCTCGTGAGGCGTTCTCCAAGCAGCGGTGATAAGCCACTTTCGCAATCAGGCTCTGTCTGACCGCCACGTCGACGCTGTGGTTGGTGGCCTCAAAGTTGCGGCCGTAAACGAATTAATAAAGCCGGCGATCTACCAAACACGTGTTTCTGGGCCTTTTCTTCTCGGAAGATGTCAGCACCAACGGCGTCCGGTTGTGATGTGGCTGCAATTTCGTTGAGTGAAGTCTTTATAGCCAACACCCTCAAAAGATTGGGCAACGCCCTGGGACGCCAAGTCTTAGCCGGATTGCGATCTCTTCGACCCATTTTAGCTCCCATTAGATGTGACTTGTATTTTCGGCTTGTGTAACGAGGCAGCGCTGACGTTAATCGTTGCTGCCTGAATTCATGACATTTCCAGTATATCGGATCGGCTGCGACCATTTTTGCAAGTCCCAAACCTCTTGTCACATCTGAACTTGCGTTGGTCTATCGCTGTTTGCTTCTAATCCTTTCTAAACGTCATCTCCACCTACTTCAGACGTTGGATTCGCTCAGCAATGCCAGGTTGATTGGGTGTCACTGGGCAAACCCGCGATGGGTCCAGGCCGTCACATGCGCGGGGACTCTAGAGGGATGTACGTACTTCAGGTCCCTCGAGCTCGGTCGTCAATGGCTGTGGGATGCTATTTAAAAGCTGCCCAACTCCATACAACGGTCCGTTCAATCCACTCTATCTTGGTCTGGACCGTCGAAGTTTCCTCCGCATCCTAACCCAAACCGTCTCGGCGTTGAAGTGCATTATTTGATGCTCGTGCCTAGCAAAGATAGAGACTGAATGTGAAGCAGCAGCAATTCTCTCGGCACTCTGACATGAGATCGAATGTCCTGCAACTATGTACCCCCCATTCTCCAGTTCCGAGCCCCGGTCAAATCTTGCGGGGGTGCCCTAGTATGACCATGGCTACGTCTTCACTATTTAGAATATGTTTGCCTATTGACATACCGGCGCTTGGGTGATAATTACTCAGAAACAACTTGCAGTCAAAAATGCCCGTCCAGCTATCAACGGCGGTGGTACATGCTCTACATGACTTGCCATCTGGATGTTCCCCGTAGTTCTATCCCTTCTTCACCTTCCTCGGTTTGCTCGACGTTTCTCTTGCTTCCCAAAAATATAAGCTTCTCATCTTCCAACGCGCCAATTGTGAATTCCTCCTCTTGTGTTCCATCTCCCCGAAACCATCCTATTCGGAAGCGCTTCCCTGCCAACTGCCGATGGAGTTCACCCAAAGGTATTAGGTGAACGTCATTGGAGATTCCTTTTAGAGAGTTGGAACCATGAATCAAAGACTCCATCATGGCAATACTGTTGAACCCAGCAGGTGCCAGGCCCTTCAAATTCATATCCAACAACCACCTCCGTCTGCCGTGCACCAGATGCCGCAGGCCTGTTGAGACCAATCCCCAAGCGTTGACCACAACAACCAACGACAAAATCGCTATCAAGGCCAGTGTTGCTCCCCGGTTTTGAACCAACCGGCGTCTTCCATTGTACGTGATGGTAGCATTTACCGGGGGAAGGCTTCCGTGATGTACTGGAGCCGTTGCTGACTTCTCTCCAATGCCTAATCGCTGCTCAACATTTGCAAGTTGAGCACAGACAAAGCCAAGATTGGAGTGGAGTTCCTCAAGTATCTGGTCATCTTGATCTGGTTTCCCAAAGTCCTCAAGCCGCATCGGACCAAAGGGCTCCATAAGTGGGCTGAATTGTTCCGTTATACTTCCCGCGAGGGGATCTTCAACGCTATAATCAGGAAAGACGCTAATAAAATCTCGAAGAGATGTGGAGATATCAATCCGAGGAAAGCTGAAAGGCGGGCTCCATGGACGGATGCTTGATTTGTCCTGAACAGGGGGGTTCTCATGGTCGATTAAGGTGTCCCCTTTTGTCCGAACCAGCTTCGTGTCAGTCGTAACCGCAGCCCAAGAGTAGTTGCATCGCCAAATAGAAAGATGATCAAAGCTCATTGTCGAAGCTGAAAAGTTGCCCCAGACGTATGTTTGGACTCTCCAAGATGGGTATTTGATGGCATGGTCGTCGTAATCGAGGTGACAGAGATAAGAATCAGCGATAGAAACCAGATCTCCTGGAGACGGAATGATGCCAGCAAAATACGACATTCCATACTCGTCTGTTTCTTCAGAAAAGTCCAGGAGGTTATCAACGGCTGATTTGGAGCCACTCGGACATCTGAAAAGTTCCGTCATCCTCACCTTATAGTACACCCGTTCTTCTGTCTGGTTGTAGGCCGTCAAGTTGAAGCCTGCGGCCGAAAGCTGAACACAACTAGGAAGCAGCTTCGCAGCGGGAGTTCGGACTTGGACCGTCACGTTCGTATCCCAGTTGGTGTCATTGATCCCAAGAGAAGGGAAAAGCAAATCGTTGTATGTATGGCGTGGGTACGTGAAGTTGGTCGTCCTTCGCATCAGAAGCAATCTGCCTATTTTATCTCTAGTGATGTCGTATTCGCTCACGTCATCCGGTACTGATCGAGAACCGAACCAGCTTCGTTGCTGAAATTGTGCTTGGCAGGATTCGGGGACCACCTGCGAGGCGAGAAGAACAGCTGAGGTAGTTGTCAAGAAAGCGCACAGAGTAGCAAGTAACTGTGAAAGAGTGACCGCGTAGAGTTTCAGTCGTAATGAGTGATATAAAGCTCGAAATCCAAGCATGTCCAAAAGCGACATGTCAAGCTCCCGCGAATCGCAGGGTCCAACGGAGAGGTTGGACAATGTGGCCAGGCCTCGCATCGCTGTGTCAGTTGAACTTATAAGCAGCGAGACCACTAGCACGGCCAGAGTTGGCAGCGATTTCCACCAAAGAGACGAGTATCCTCCTTCGCTCACAGTGATTAGACCGTCGGAAGTATCTGATATCCCGAGGGTGATGATAAGGCCGACGACGAGAGCCAGCACATAGACGGTGAATACGGCCCGAACCCAAGGTTTAAGAACAAGTGGGGAGTAAGTTGAGAGACTCCAATCTTTCTTCCGGTTCTCCCTTTGCGCTGAGATAGACCGCACGACGTCGGTGGCGGGATCGGTCTTGGAGTGAAAGAACATCATAGTTCCAAGTATGGTAGCTGGATTTCTGTGCCAAACGCTGGGCAATCGTCCGGACTGAAATATTGCCCAGAGAGCTATACAGGCGTTGACGGCGAAAAGAGCTGCCATCAAAAGACAGACAACTCCGTTGACGTGGATTCTGTACACCTCGACAGATATCGACCCGGAAGTAGTGCCCGTCGCTTTTTTCCGGAGCTCGTAATGAGAAACCATAGGACCGAGGTGTTCTGTCAAGTTCATAATGGCTTGCTTCAGTATCCTGCTGTCATATAGTGATACTTCAGTTTCATGCACCACTTCACCCCTGAATTGGATGGCTGTGTCAAGGGGCCCAATGAGAACGTTCGCTCCCGAAAATCGCCAAGTTCCGATTTCATTAGGGATCGAGTTTTCTAAAATGGTCCAAAGGTTCGAGTGGACAGTTTTATTCTTCTGGTTTGGCATCAAGCTCAATCTCGGATCGATGCCATCGTCGACAATCTCCACCTTGGAAACCGACGCAGATGGCGAGCAAATCACAGCTGCGCAGGTGTTCAGTTGTGGCAGCGATACGTTCTCTGCTGACGGTCGGTAAAATCCCGCGAAATAAAGAAAATGTGGATGCTGTCGAGGCAGCGAAGAACAACTGCGGTTGGGGTGAAGGTCCCTATAAATCTGCCAGAAGACCGAAACCGTGTTTGCGTGAGGCGATAACCACGGTACGGGGTCGTTTTCTACCCTCACTGATTGGTCGCAGTTTTCGAATTGAACATTGATTATAAAATCGTGGTAATCTTCGCCGTATCTGTCCGCTTGTCCTTGGAAAGTTGAGTGTCTTCTGGAAGCTGAGCAGCTTTTCATCTCCAGACATGTCATGTCCATGAAAACCCCGTCCACAACGACAGTTAAAGGTGCACTGACAGTACCACGAGTTAGACCGTCCTTTTTCGCAATCTTGAACGTTTGGTATGCACCTGTCTTCGTGGCACCGAAGGGAAACTGCACATCAAATTCTGCCAGGGCCCGGGCGGTATAAAATGGACCTGTGTTGGAGATGGTGTCGTGGGTGAGGTCTTTGGCCACTTCAAATGAGTCCAGGAGCTGTACCTCGACGGATTGCGACCTCCGGGTGGTTCTCAACTGGTAAAGACTGGGGGACAAAACGACTTGGGCTTTCAAGATAGTCGACGCGGCAGCAACGAGAAATACGAAGAAGTGTTTGCGTCGGAGAGACTGAATCAAAACCGTAGGAGGCAACATTGATGTGTAATCCAGGCCGTACCCATCAGGGCCTAGAGACTGCCCGGCCTGCATTTTGATCCAAGGCGTATATCTCAGCGTTTGCAACTCGACTCGCGACCAGAAGATTCCGAAAAGAGTGAGAACTAGATAACAAAAAGTCAGCTGCCGTTCTGGAGTTTGATCAAGACTGCTGGGTCATAAATGGACATACTGCCAGTCGGGCCAAACCTCCACATGTACGCAAGTTCAAGCCGAGGTTCAATGAGGCCATCTTCGTGCGTCGAGTAGAGGAACATCCAGAGCAATGCTATTGTACAGCACAGGAACACGCAACAGAAACCGCCGAGCGCGGCCCGTCTCAACCAAAAGGGATGCCATGCCACGTCAAGGTGGTCTTCGGTTGCAGGCTCATCAAAGCTTGCCCTTGGTTCAAGCAGATCTGAGCTTGTGCTTTCTGTTGGCGCGTTCGGTTCCAAGTCGAGGTTGGTCTGGCTATGCTCGGTTGTAACTGAAGAGCCATGGTATTGGGCTGTCTCCGGTTGGACGTGATGATCCCCTAGCAAGGACGCTGAAAATTGCGCATCGCTGTGGATGTTTTCAGTTGAGGCTAAGTGAGAGCGTAGGTTTTGCCATGTTCTTTGATGTCCATGGGCGTTGCGGCCCAGCAATATTTGGTGTTCCTCGTGTGAAGCCATAGCTCTTGAGTGTTGAGATGAACGAGGATCATGAAGCCAAGATCTAGTCTATGATTGCTTTGAGGGATGTGGTAAACTGAACCATTTAAGCACGGTTTCAACGCTTTTGGACCATCGGACTAAATGATCTTGGCATAGTAGTGCCGTTTAGCCGAGGGAGGCGATGTTTGCGAATTAAATCGCGTTACTCGTGATGGGGCTATTTAATTTTCCCAGTGTCTGGGATGAGTAAGAGGTGCATATATTTCATGCAATCCGACCTAAACAGAGGCATTCTTTAAACTACAACTGGTCGCCTGGTGGGCAGCCACAGCCTGATCCTCGTCTAGATATGTAGAGCCTGGTCTTGGGTAGCTTCACACAGCCGAGAAGTGCAACCAGTGCCCAAACCACGAATATAGCGACTGGTATGAACAGTAGCGACCGGGTTATAGAGACATATTCACATCCCGATAGAAACCTGCTCTGTTTAATCAAGCTACATTCCGCCGGCCACAGACTAACAGTAGTAGTTTACTCGAATAAAGAACCAGCTGCAACTAGGACAAAGCCAACTTTTGTCTGCCCTCTTTGAAATAAGGCTGCGGACCTACTTCGGTGGCGGGGGGGGCAGCCTGCATCTGCACCGCAACGCTTTGAGTACCAGCTGACGTGTTGCAGTTCTCGTATCAATGGTGCCGCCCGTCGACATGTACGAGCAGGTCTTTTGCCACAGTTTACTATTCCTTGGCGTTGGGCGTTCAGCCGAGTCACATCAGGACATTCTGGCATGAACCAATCGGCACATCGCTCCATGCGACTGCTCCCATCTTGGCCTGCTCCCGTCCTTCAACCGCACACGGCTCCGGCAAGAATTATTCAACCTTGGGCTGCAGTGCGCCTTACTTCAGTCTAGGTGGCAGAATCTCATTGAAGTCAGGAAGGCATTATAGCGCCCACAAACCATTGGATATAATTACTGCAACCTAGCACAGGAATGTGTATGTCAAGTAGTCGATACATTTATACATTTGTTGAAGAGACCATTCTAAAATTCCGACAATTGAACCATGCCAGACTGAGTTCCAGGCTTTCTGCGGCCGCCTGTCGGGTCGGCGGGCTGTTTCAGCACATACATAAACACACTTGGCATCAGGCGAAGTTCTTGTTCACATGCCTTTCAAGTTCTTTAGCAGTCTAGTTTATGCGAGCTGTTGAAAACAATCCAGTATCTCTAGTTGAATTCACCCGGAGCAGAAGTCTAGGTTTACAGCCTACTCAGTTCAGACCCGGGGCACAGACGTAATGGACAAGATTTTCTTGGTCTATACCCTCGACTCCTCCGTATCGCTCATTGTCTCAAATGGGGTTCTAGGTTAGGGCTGTCTTCTGTCTACTGACCACACGTCCGCATGCCTCATCACCGGATTGCCAAATCTTCAATCTTCCATGTCGGTTCCTCAGCCTTGTTCTCGTCGGCCGGGGCAGTAAATGCCCCAAGATCAGGCTGGCTCGGGCTTCTCCAACGAAACAGCACAACCACGCCCTTGAATTTGCAACCGCCGATGCCGTCGGTCCCCTCTTGTTCGTAGACCTTTTTCAGGAAAGCCCTGAGGGTGATGTGGGGGGGCGACAGCGTGATAGTTTCTCCTTCGGCGGTGGCTGCCCAGAGGGAGGCGGACTCGGACTTCATCAGTTCCTTCCAGGAGCGCGTGACCCGGACCATGGCTTTGGTGTTCCCGGTGAGGGCGGCTAGGATTTCTTCGACACTGGCCTTGACGGCTTCTTCTGTCTCGGCAACCTGGCCGTGTTGTCCAATCGCCGTGTCCAAGGACGAGAGGCCCCGGGTCTCTCTCTTGACTTGCTTCTTGTCGTTGTTGTCAGACATATTTGCGATGGTGTTTCAAATGGTTGTGGATGTGAATGGGCTGGTGATGGTTTTGCTGGTGTTGTTGTTGATAAAAGTTGAGACTCATGAGTGGAATTTTGTGACTTTATAGTCATGACTTAAGAAATGAACATCATTGAGTTGCCAGCTTCACGGAGACAATTTGACAGTCTGTCATTGCAACGGCATTTAATTGCACTGGACTTTTTGGTGAGGAGTACTACTGGCCGTGTGATAACAATAATTCACAACGGCCCACTTGTAAAACACGATAGTCTAAAAAGAACCCAGGCACAATTCACTCTCAGCATCATATAGAAAGGAAATAGTAGAACATAATCACAGACAACGACTCGTTGCGAATGTTCAGTTTCCGCCCTGTCAAACGGAGCTACCCTGGAGGTCATGTCGAGACTCGGCTGAACACACCACAGTAGATGACCTAAGCGAACAACCCAAGCCGAACACCCGCTTTACCGCCCAACCACCACAAACACACGACCCGTGCATCTCCCTCCGGAAACACTGGCACCAAATGTTTCCACCAGGTGGCAAAAAAAAAACGCTCAAGCAAAAAAAGGCAGCTGAAACAAACCAACCCGCTGACCACTCAGGAACGACGCCCGTGTCACTTGGTGAGACGCAGTCTAGCGCCATCGGGCATGGATCCGTTTCACCACGGGCTGCCTCCTCAAGCCGATCGCGCCGTGATTGGTCGGCGGATGGCCAGATGCCGTGTTTCCCAGCACAGGAACGGGATGTGCGTTTCTATTGGAGGCGGGGGACTGAGATGGTTTATCGGAGGAGTTCCTTGAGGCTCTGCTTCTATTAGTTCAGGGGCGAGGAGAGAGCATACGAATAGTTCAGGAGAAACAAGAGTTAATAAGTTGTTCGTGTCCCCGTTCTCCATCGTGCCCATCGCTCGTTCTGTCGCTCTCCTCCATTCCGCCATTCGCTCATTTACATTGTTTGCTTATTCCTCAGTGCGGCTGGTCTGCAGGTTTTCTTCTACCCGCTCGCTGTAATTCGTACCACCATTTGTATGCAGTGAGCTTGCACATTCATTCAGCCACTCGTCCACCGCATCTGCGATCCAGAGAGCTACCGCGCATCGTCAACCAACCACCCACAGCCTCTTCAAACTGCATTCCGACAGCCTGACATATAAAAGACGTCTTTTTCCGTCCCCTTTTACGACATTTCCCATCATCAAAAACCACTGCATATTGCAGCATTACTTTACCAAAACTCAACACCAAACACATCCTCTCCCACCCGCCAATATGAAGTTCTTCACCACCACCCCCCTCCTCCTCCTCCTCGCCCTTACAAACCTCGCAACCTGCTCCCTCAACGCCGCCACCATCGTCGCCGAGATCGCCCCCGGCTCCGAGAGCTGCGCTTCCGATAAGCCAGACTGTCGCACCGCCGCCCAAGCCGGGCCTCTCATCGCCCAGGCCATGGCCAAATACAAGGTCTACAGCGTCCAGCAGATCGCCGCCGTCATCGCCCTCATGGCCTTCGAGTCCGGCGACTTCGCCTACAAGCACAACGTCTCGCCCGGACGTCCCGGCCAGGGCACCGCCAACATGCAGATGGCCGAGTATAACCTCATGTACGCCAAGTCGCTGGACGGCGTCAAGGACAAGGTTGCCGACATTCAGTCAACCAATGGCATGTCCGATGACGAGCTCAATGACCTACTCGCCCTCGTGACCCCGGATGAATACAACTTCGGTTCTGGGCCTTGGTTCTTGATGACGCAGTGCGACGCCAGTGTTCGCGATGCGCTGACCAAGGACATCGACACGGGCTTTGAGGCTTACATGGAGTGCATTGGAACATCACTCACCGATGAACGAACCGAGTACTTGGACCGGGCAAAGGAGGCTTTCGGTCTCTAGTGACCTTGTGGGCGATGCTGTCTTTGACAATCTGTAACATATACCAATGAATGACAAATATTGAATCAAGTTAAACATAACCATTACCAGTGTGCAGTGCATTCTCTTCCTGATCATTTCATCCGTCCCTCACGGTTCATACCGATCCGATGCATCGTGGGCTGGTCGATAAGTGAAGTAATCGAACGTAGCCTTGC
This sequence comes from Neonectria coccinea, assembly GCA_019137265.1. Lineage (NCBI taxonomy): Eukaryota > Fungi > Ascomycota > Sordariomycetes > Hypocreales > Nectriaceae > Neonectria > Neonectria coccinea. Next base: position 48,292 of record WPDF01000086.1, on the reverse strand, counting down.
GCGCCGTGCCATTCAAGTCCGAACACGCCACGCCCACAAACGCACCCGTGAAGCTCCCATGCGCCTGATGCCCACCACACTCGTCAGAAAGTATTGAGGCGTCAAACACCGAACCAATCTGTGTCATCTTGCCGCCGTCCAGGCCGTATGAGAATTGAAGGCGTGGTCCCCGAACAGTCAGGGCCAATTTGACCTTGCCTTCATTTGGGATCTGGATCGCCTCAACCGGAAATTCCAAATTGCCGTCCGGCCACGATGCGTCAGAGCTCATAATGAGTATCTCTCGCTGGCCATCCGAGTGCGCAGTGACGGTCAGGTAATGGAAGTTGTAGCGACAATAGTAGGCCGTCAGCCCGGCGAATTCGCGCTCGTCTGAAGGCGAAAAGTCGATAACCGTCTCGGCGTCGTATGAAAAGTGAACTTGGCGACGTGCCACCAGCGCTTGCTCGAACCAAGAACCGATGGCTTCTCGCCCAATCAAAGTGAGCTTCCCCCCTTCACATGAAAATATCCGATCAGGTTCAGGCGTCCGAAGCCACTGAAAATCCTTGTGCAACCCGTTTGCAAAAGAGTATTTCTGTTCCGCCCAGTACGAAGCATCGTCTCTGGTACCTGGCAGGCCAACGAACAGGCTGGGAACCGGGCCGTTCTTGACATACAGCCAGTCATCTTTGCTCCAGTATGCTTCCTGGATCGCTGTCTCTCGCCCAAGAACACATCGACGGTCTTGGCCTGTAGGTCTTCCGGTGAGGTGGACAAGAAAAGTCTTGCCATCCGGGGTTTTCACAAGATCTCCGTGGCCGGATCTTTGCAAGGCCGCAAATGGGGCGTCTTTGGAAGTCAAGATGTGTTTCTGAGGATGGGTTTCAAACGGCCCCCATATGTTGCGAGATCGGGCTAGAGTGCACGCATGCTCGTAGGCTGTGCCTCCCTCGGCGGTCAGGAGATAATACCACCCATTTCGTTTGTAGAGGTGTGGCCCTTCGACAAGCTTTAGGTCTGTTCCCTGGTAGATGTTCTTCTTAGGGCCAACAAGCTTCTCGGAAACTGGATCGAACTCTTGCAATATGATGCCAGCGAAGAGCAGCGGACGTCGGCGATGATCCCAGAGCATATTGACGAACCACTTGTGACCATCGTCGTCATGAAACAGCGATGGGTCAAAGCCAGACGAGTTGGCATAGATGGGATCAGACCAAGGCCCTTCAATCGCGGGCGCATGAACGATGTAGTTGTGTGCGTCCTTGAACGAGCCGTCTTTCCGTTTTACGTCTGTGTAGACCAGCCAAAATCTGTCTCCGTCGTGTGTGAGGCATGGAGCCCAAACCCCGCAGCTGTCGGGATCGCCGCGCATATCAAGCTGGCTCTTCCGATTCAGAGGTCGCACAACCAAATCCCAGTTCGCCAAGTCCTTGGAGTGGTGAATTTGCACGCCCGGGTACCACTCGAAAGTAGACGTGGCAATGTAGTAATCATCACCAACCCTAAGGATTGAAGGGTCCGGGTTGAAGCCAGGGAGAATCGGGTTCCTTGTGAGAGCCATGGTATTTTACGGTTGCGAAAAGAGGCTTGAATATTTGGTTTAGGATTATAGAGTAACCGGAAAGGCCTATTGAGTGACTTTATATGTCGGCTGTTGAGCGCAGTCGTCTGCATATCAATTCAGGCTAAATCAACAGCCGTGACATGCGGGGTGTAACGGAGACTTTTGGCTAGTTACTGTAGCATGCGGGGTGCGACATCGCGACATGGTTGCATGCAGTCATCCCACCAAAATTCGTTGCGTCCAAAAAAAGAGCTGAGTGTGTTCTGATGACTCGTAAATTCGTAAGAGACTGGATGACCGGTATTCACTGGACCGGCAGTGAACATGATCGTTCCCGTCATTCGTTTGATGGATCTGGTTGAATATCCATGCTCCCGGGGAAGCTTTCCCAAAACCCCTGTGTCGTATCAGCAAAGGCGGCATGCATCGTGCTGCCAAACTCGAGATTCGTGTCGAAAAGGTCGAAATCCGCAGGGGCAACAAAGTTCATTGTTTGAGCATTGAATTCAACGTCCGGTCCAGGGACACTCTCGACCTGGGCCATCTGTTCATGTGTTAGTCCAGGGACCACAGCAACCAGATATTCAAATCAATCTTACAGGTTCTTCGTTGCTTTCAATGTCTGGCTGGAGGACGGGGTCGGGTTGTAGTGCGCCATAATCAATAATGGCGTTGCGCATCTCCCTTCTCTCACTCGGGGTGACGGCCTGGTCACCCTCAGCTTTGATACTGCTGTAGAAAATCTGCATGGCCTGTATCTTTTCGCGCTGCAGGTAACAGTCAGTCTAGGGAGCGTAAATGAAGAAAAGAACGAAGAACGCACCCAAGTATCGGCCATTGGCCACGCTTGTCGCATGTCCTTCAAGAAGAGGCATCCTTCTACGATACACTCGCGTCGCTTTTCCACCTGGCCAGCGGTATCCCCCGGGTTCGGAAAATGATAGAAATACAGCAGAGTTCCAACAGCAGTGTATATGGTAAAGCCGATCCATGGAACGAGGCCACGCAGAAAATAGAGCCCAAAAGCTCGCATTTCCTGAAGCATAGCACAGACCTCTTCGGCGACCTGAACTAGCTCCTTGCTTGACCATGCTGACCATTGATCCCACTCGCGGTCACCAATCCTGGCCTTTTGCATCTCAACTTCCGGTAAATATGAACGGTAGAGGAAAATGACGCTCATGAAATAGATGCAGTGCATGTAGCAGTAGGCTTGACCTTGATTTGACACGCTATGAGCGCGCAGGAGGAAGAGATCGTATTGTAGCCTCTTTGGTAAAGACTCCTTCCATAAGTCAAGCCGGGAAAGGAGATATTGAAATTCTGATTGGGGTTGCCACGGGGGTTCGTTGGTGTCATGCGATGTGCAGGCCCATTTGGCGACAGCTCCCCAGACATCCGCAACTCTCATGCTGTACGCAACGATGCCGAGGTTCCCTGGAGAGGCCAATCTTGAGCTATCAGGCTTAGAGCCGTCCAACCATTCGCAGCTTACTGGCTCCCCAAAAGTGAAGCTTTCGGAATGGCAAGGGAGTTGTATGTGCATCTTCTCGGCAGACAACATCCTATCGCGGCCTTTGCCCCCACTGAGGAGGCTGTCCATGAGGAAACACGTCCAGGCTGTGCGTCTCCTCTCCTCAGCTTCGATAAAGTCATCGCGAGACATGGACAGCGCGGGCTCTTCAAAGAGAGCCAAGACTTGAGCCATTCTCACAGCCATTCCGAGATAGACCCACGCTCGTCTCCCCTCTCCAGCTCCCCAGGAATGCCCCGTAAGCATGAGGAGAACCTGAGCTCGATGGACGGTTGGCTGGTCCACGAGTGAGAGAACCAAGGTTCTCGCATGGTTGGCAAACGTGTTGCTCGCCTGGACCTGGCTCAAGTAGCCTGGTGGGGCGGATTGAGAAAATCTGGATGGCGTCAGCGGGAAGCGTCTTCAAGGTGAAGTCAGAAAAGAGGATGGACCGACCTGACTGTGATGGCCAGCATCGCCCAGATGAGCAGAGGATCCAGGTTCTTCTTTCGGATACCGATGTAAAGGTTCGGGATATGGTGAAACGACCACTTGTAGGAGCAGCGAAGATAGCTATTCTTGACCTCGTCGGTCAGGTACTGGAAGGGATCCACGCCGGCCAGGCTCTTGGCGCGTGACTCGAGCCATTCATCGGGACGCGGGCGATGAAGCTGAGACATGGCGCTGGAAAGCGAGGAAATATCCGTATCCCGGCCATGGCGCTCTGTCCTGGGACGGCGGAAGATGAAGGAAGTGCCCTTTGGCGGGAAGATGCAGTCATCGCCACGATCGCGACAGCGGGTGCACGGCGGGCCACCCGAGTGAATACACTGCAGCGCGTTAATTAGTGGCGCGTCCAATCAGAGACCCAGGTTTAACGCGGGATATTCACTTTTCGCTTCGAGGAACGACATGCGCCGCAAGCGATGGACTTCTTCATAGTTCATACCGGCTCGGCGCGGAGATGAGGAGATTAAAAGAGCCTGCGGTCGAGATACGGTTTGGTGGGGCATGTGACGGCCCGGATTGTCGGCCGGCTCCGGCGAGCAACTGACGCTAATTGGACGCTGATGAGGACCCAACCGCAGATCTTACAGGCCCATAGGTACTAGGTACAATTACATATCCATGTCTAGAATCCAGGTCTAGCTTCAGGACTTATTTACATTACTCTTCGGGGTTTTTTTTTAATAGCTTTGATGGTTATCAAAAGGCATCCAATGAACTATCCCTCGATCACTATGTGAGGAGGATTCCTGCCATCTATAGTAAACTCTCCCATGCACAGCAATATTCTCCCTTTGATCGTATTTATTTCCACTCTCATTAATTTATCTTATCATTGCACGTTGCTCCCCGTGTGTTTAGGCTTCTTAACTGGAGGGTTCCAATCACACTCCGCATCGATGCGGCTTGCAGCAGTGAACCGCCAATGGCGCTTGAAGTGAGTTCTCCATCTTATCGCTCAAGGCAAAAAGCGGTTGGAAAAGACCGCGCCCAGGATTATCGATCCGCTGGCGGATTCCAGCCTCTTGTCTGAGAAGAATGGGAGAGCGAGGACGTGTTGGATTGGATCCTTGGGTATGCGAATAACTACGAGGGATCTTCCAGATCCTTCAAGAGCACACACCGTGTATTGCCCTTAGAGGGCGGGGTTATGAAGCTAGAAGTGAGGAACTAGGACAAACAGTGACTGTTGGCGGCAAGCGTTTATTCACGTGTCAGTGTATCTCATGTAACAATACCGTAGATTAGCGATCAATGGAATTCTCAACTAGGTTGGGCTGATTGACTGGTTTTGGTGCTCAATCAGCCCCGACCGTGTATCAACCCAGATACTTCATGCTTCACAATTCATACATTTAACTTTCATGCATTTGTTTGCTCCTGGTCGTCGTTGGTCTGCTATCTAAAAAGGAACTTATTTGGATGGAAATCCAACCTGCTTCAAGCCGCGATTGCTCACTCCGGGGTACAAATGCAAAATCGACGCCTCATCCTCTAGCGCGAACGATCGACCATTTCGGAATATAGTCTCACCATTTCACAGCTGAAAACGATCCAGGCCAATCTTTCACCTGTTAACTCATCTATCTGAGCACATGGGCTTGCACTATTGGCACAAATCGGGCGAAAACCGTCTCTGCCAAGCTCAACGACCGGGAGCTGATCGGTCGCGACCCCGGACGACTCCCGCATATCTACCCGTCCATAGTGTGATCGTCGCATGGCGCCGATAGTGCTGACTTCTATTAGCTGCTGCTAGTCTGCCAGGCCGCCGCCTCTTAATAATCGGGAATGCTCCTCCGACTATTGACTGGCCATGTTCGAGACTACAGTTTCAAACTGCAGTGTAGGCTTAGACACACTATCACCGCCTCCCAATCATCTGCGGGCCAGAACTGATGTGGCTGTTCGTGTGGCTACCTGGGTTGATCCCAATCGAGACATGCTAGTGGTCAATGGAGGCATCCCCGTTGCTCAGCTCCTGTCCGGATCTCCCAGACTCCGTTCTGGACATAGATAGTTCAGAGACAATTGGACTCACCTGCCCATCACCGACAGATGTGCATGAATCTAGCCTGCAGGGCCTTGCCTTACCTGCGGTATACTTTCTCCGAAGTGGCGTTGTATTTCATCGCCTACATGCCCCCTACTGCCCCATCAGAGAACCCCCGACATCCACAAAGCCATTTAAACCTCTATCAACCCGCTGGCTACCTCTCGAATCCGAAGGGCGTCCAAGGCAATTATGCTTGGACTGCGCAAGAGTCTTCACTGTACATGCTCTCTTCTTTTCCTCCAATAACTTCCCCCTTCGCCTAATACTAACTCCTCCTTCCAGTCAGAAGGAAACGCAAGAACTCCAATTCCTCGTCCCTCACATCGGACGCGCCTGACGACGCTCCGGCTTCCAACGCAGCCATGGACACCGTTCAGCAGGGCCATTCTGAGCCCCTGCCAAGCTCGACACACAACAACAACACCAAGCCCTCAGAGGCTGTGAGCGTCGACATCAAGGAAGTTTCAGATAGCGAGAGCGAGACCAAGACGACGGTCGCATCGGAGTCCTCTCACGAAGCCAACACCGATGCTCTCACCATGGTCACTCGCAAGGTCATCCCGCTCACGGACTTCGGTCGGGTTAGAGAAGTCACCCGGGACGTCACCACTGTCATCTGCCGTCTCCCTGCCTACAACGAGCCGTTCGTTTCAGAGATGGACCTGCGGTCGTACCTGCAATACATTTCAGATGAACGCTTGATCCACATGCCCCGACGAGGGAGTGATTGGGATCGCGTCCTCAGCACTGCTCAATTCTTTGGGCTTCAGATCTGGTTCTTTGGAAGCAAGATCAATGCCTTCGTTCCGGGATGCACAGGGTCCGCTGCCGCAGCTTTGGCAAGCTGTCAGGTCTTGCTCGAGGTATGTCTACTTCTCTTCATCGTACAGTTGGGCTCCTTTTGTTTTGCGCTACTAACATCTCTTCCATAGATCGGCCATGGCCAAGCAACAGCCCTCGTCCCGACCTTCATGGCTCTATACGAGCTGGCAATGCTGCTCTCCAACATCAGCCAGATCCACGACCTGGAATACATGCCGCGACACATCAAGGAGAGCACAACACACATCTTCTGCGATCTCGTTCAGCTCGTAGGCCACATCGCTTCCCACTATCGACAGAGGATCAGTGGCCTCGAAGCCGGCGAGAGCATCAAGATCAGCTTCGATGCTGTCTTTGGCAACCAGATCGACCGTGTCTGGCAGGCCAAGAACGCTCTGTGCGATAACGTCTGGGACTTCAAGCTCGGCAGCAAGGGATCTCCAAGTGACCTCCGGTGGCTCCGTGAGAAGCTTCAGCCTTCGTTTGGTCCGTTCGTTAGGAGTACCCTCTACGACGAAGTGCTGGAACAGCTTGACCGCTCTGAAGACACTTGCAGCTGGATCAAGGATGCTCTGGTGCAGTTCTTCGATAGCAACGATCAGGTTCTCAGCGTCACTGGTCCTCCGGGCGTAGGCAAGACTGTTCTTGCTGAGTGGGTACAAGAGCGATTGGCTCGTCCGCTTGACCACCGATCGTATGCTGTGCTGACTTACAACTTCCGTGAGTACTTTCACCTTCTTACCAGCATCTACATGCACGAAGACTAACATGATCTGTAGCATATGACTCGGCAAAGGAAGCCACCTCATTCGCTTTTGTAAAGAACATCCTCTTCCAGCTCCTCGAACGCAGTGTAGGCAACGTTGCACTATACAAGCAGCTCATTGAAGCATTCAGAAGAAACTCCAAGCATCACGATGCCGAAGAACTCGAGGCCACCCTCTGGAAGACCCTCCACAGCGGCCTTCAGGGAGCAGAACGCGACGACTCGTCCATCGTTCTCTTGACCGACGGCATTGACGACACTTCCGGCTCGACAGAAAACTCACTCGGGTTCCACAAGAAGCTCAGGGAGTGTGTTTCCAAGCTCTCACATACTCGTGTGATTACCTTCTCTCGACCAGTCCCGCACATGACCGACGAGTGCAGACACTTCACAATCACCAAGCAGCATGTCCACGAGGATATCAAAGTGCACCTCCGCCAGAGCCTCTCCAAGTCTCACCACTGGAGTGAATTTTCCTTCTCCACATGCGAGCAGCTCGTCGAGGACCTAGCAACCCGGTCCAAGGGCAGCTTCCTCTGGGCTTACTACGTCGGTCGACTTCTGGCCCAGGAAACATCCCACGATGGGTTCCTTGCCTCTGCAAAGTCCATGTCTCCCGAGACCTCCAATGTCCTCGGCGCGATTGTGAATCGGCTAGATCTGAAGAAGAACGAGACGTTGAAGTATCTGCTATCTTTCATGCTTGTCACATCTGAGCCCTTTGCCGTGGACGAAGTTGCCGAGCTTCTGTCTATGGACCTCCATAAACGCGTCATCTCGGCGACTACGTTGAACGTGTCCAAGTTTATCTCGCAAAAGTGCGGCGACTTAGTCGTGATTCGAGGCGGGCGTCTGCATTTCCGCAGCTCCGTCGTTCGATCCTACGTACAGACGCTGCTTGGAAAGTCGCTCCTCTCAACCCACGACGCCCATCTTCAGTTGACGCTCAGAATGCTTGTATACGCCCGCTTGAACCTCGACGTCGACCAAGAGCTGCTGACCGAGGAGCTAGAGGATCAGGCTGTCGATGCTGTCCTGAACTCCCATCGCTTCCTGGGATACGTCATGAGGAACTGGATCCTTCACTTCCGGCTATCCGGTCTTGTTGACGCAAAGGGCAACGTCAAGCTCGCCAAGGACTTTGCCGACATCTTCCCCGAGTCTCTCATGTTCTGCCTACTCGAGCGGTCGTGTTGGCGTCGGCATCACTCCGGCCAAGACATGCTGGATCGGCATGAACTCGCCCTTCATGTCCGAGAGGCCTGCTTCGGCAAGCAGCATATCACCGTTCTTCAGAGCCTCATCACCCTTGGTCACGTTCATGTCACCATCTCCGAGTCTCCCGTGTGCGGCGCGGGCTACTTTTACCGCGCCGTCAAGCTGGGCCAGATCATCTTGTCCAGCACCAGCACCATTGTCGCAGCCTGTACCTCTCTGTTCCTGACCTGGACGGAGACGATCGTGATCACCAAGCGGACCGAGATCATCACCTGTCGCGAGGAGATGATCCGGCTGATGATCGTCATCTGCAAGCACAGGCACGGCAGCTCCAGTGACGAGGTGATTTGCTGGTACGAGAAGCTAGCCAAGTTCTACATTGATGTCAAGGAAGAGCATCGCGCGACTGTCATCTACCGAGAGCTCTACGAGATCATCATTATCCGGTTTGGCAAGGGGTCTCCTCGAGCCAGAGAGATTGGCACATTCTTCGGAAACCTGGATATCGTGTTCAAAGGCGAAGAAGCCGAGGAGAACATCGGTGAACTGGAAGATCTCATCTTCGAAACAAGCGGGGAGCTGGAATTTACCGACCAGCTTTGCATCTCGATGCTGATCCGACTGGCTCGGTCGTACGTCGTCTGCGGGAAGTTCTACCTCGCCGAGAGGCTTTACATCAGTCTCTGGCGCCGCATCTGTGTCGTCTGCCATGGCACCGTCAGCGTGGACGTGCACATTGCGAAGATCAAGATTGCCCTCGCGTACGTCGAGTTTCTGCGTGAAGTGAAGCGCATCGAGGAGGCGACCACTATTCTCATCTGCCTCTGGGCCGAGTACGAGCACCACACCTGCGAAGTCGAGACCCTCATCATCTGGATCAGAGAACTCGGAACGGTCTGCAGGTCTTTCGGCCTCTTGAGCATCACCATTTCTATCCTGACCAAGGTCTGGGGCTGGTTCAGAGACAGTGGTAGAGGCGGTGATGACGAGGGCCAGCAAACCACCATTCTCATCACCGAGGTCGTGGAGGAAATCACCGAGACGACCGTGACAGAGAAGACGACAACCACTACTACGACGGAGGTCACAGAAACGGTCGTCAAGGAGATCTTCGAGATGCATTTCACCCGCTGCAAGAAGACCAAGGTTGACCACGCCTTCTTCTCGTCCTGCATGGCCCTGATCGCGCTGTACATCAAGAGCGCGAACTGGGCGCAAGCTGAGATCATCATCACGCGAACACTCGAGATCACCTGGAAGGCCGTGCTGTCTGCGGACGCGAAAATTACCCTCTGCGAGCATTGGGTGAAGGAGTGCATCCTCGTCGCCCGTCGCTTGGCCCACTGTCATCATCGACAAGGATCCTTTGAGATGGCGGAGAAGATCTACCTGCGTATCTACTGGGCTTGCCTGTCTTCTTGCTCACTCGAGGACGAAGTCTTACAGGAGGCTATTGTCGTTCTTGTCGGGTTCTACGAGGAGCATCACAGACACGAGAAGGTTCTCGAGATCTACATTGAGATCCTGGGGAGATATCGCAAGCACCTCGGCCACACCCACCGACTGACCATCCGGACCTTGTACCTGCTCGCAGCTCACTGTGAGATGCTAGGCCGCAAGGACGCATACGGATACTATCTCGAAATCGTCACCGTACTCAACAAGGGCCTCAAGCACTGCCACCACGACGCCTTCAAGGCCGCCATGTTCCTCTGCCGCCACTACCATACTCGCAAGATGTGGACTGAGCTGCAATCAATCTGCGTGGTGTTGTGGGAGACTGTTATTCATCACCATGGAGAGTGCGACTTTACCGAGGACGTCATCGTTGAGCTGTATGAGAAGTACACGTACGTGCTAGAGGTCCATGCCAAGGTCGAGTTCTCCGTCCTGTACAAGATATGCGTCGAGTACAAGGAAGTCGTAACTAAAAGATGCGGTGTCGACTCCTCGGCTTTTATCCTGGTGCTGATTATTCTCGCGGGTCTGTGTGAGAAAAGCGAGGAACACTACCACGAGTCGGTGACGATCTACGAGGAGATCATCACAAGGACTACGACGACTAAGACCACCACGACCACAATCACGGAGAAGACGGTGCACACAGTCAAGAAGCGTCTGTCCAAGATGTACGTCACCATCATCACCAAAGGCTCGCGGTCCGGGAAGTCGATCCCTCTCAACCGCGCCATTGAGATCTGCATCGAGACGTACGAGCATCTCAAACTCGAGTTCGGCTGCTGGCACGAGTCGACGCTCATGGGGCTCAGGGATATCATCATCCTGTACCAGAAGGTTGCCACGACGGAATCTCACCAGCGCATTATCCAACTGCTGCAGGTCTCTGTCACGGAGATAATCACTACGCTAACAGTATCTATGAATCTTTTCGCCGCTGCCGTGACGCTGGCTTCCATCTATGTCAGTGTTGGCTGTGTCAAGGAAGGCCACGAGCTCCTCCGGCAGCTCCGCCATCTCATCGTCTTCCGAGGAGCCATGCCGTGCAGCGACATCACGCTAAAGCTCGACAAGCACGTCAGCAAGGTAGTCTTTGTGTTCTTGATTGCGTTCGAGCAGGTCCTCCATGGAGAGAAGTGCGTGACCTCGTACTCGGAGATCATGGCCAACATCATCTTCGAGTCGCTGCTATACGAAGAGTACACCCGCGTGATCGAGCACGAGGAGAAACTAGAGATCGTCCTCGAATGCGGCGCCAGACTCCGCGGCTTCTGGGAAGAGCACAAGCGAACCGATCTCCTTATAACGCTCGACGCCAAGCTCTTCGCCATGTTCAAGCACCAGTACGGCGCGTACTTCAAGGCGACCGCCGACGACCACATCCACATCTTCTACCTCGCGCTTCTCCTAGAGCTCAACAAGGACCGCGGCGCCACAAAGGTCGACTTCGCCGCCCTGGCCTGCAAAGCCGGCAACGACCGCGTCAAGACACTGCTGGAAGCCCAAGACTTCCACTGCGCGCTGCAAGTCGCCGCCTGCGTCTTCCGCTTCGCCAGCCAGCAGAAGCTCTACCACCGCCGCAGCTGCATCCAGCTGGGGTACAAGCTGGCCGAGATGCTGGCGGGCATCGACGTGCCGCACCCGCGGGGCGCCAAGCAGAACGATGTCAGAAAGGCCATGCTAGACACGTCGCGGGAGGTCATGGCAGATGTGCTGGCTGCGTTCCGCGCGGCGCAGATAGACATCGTCAGTCTGCGGTTCGAGGACGTAGGCGGGTTGATTCGTCTTCTTGGTGCGCAGGGCAACTATGGCGAGCTAGAATCTCTCCTTTCGCGGCTCTGGCGGTCTCGCGAGGTTGTGCAGAAGTCTCGTGGCTGGTCGCCAGATGTTGTGCTCAATATCGGCAAGATGCTCGTGCATGCGCTATACGCACATGGACATGTTAGGGCAGCCATCGACACGGCCGAACTTCTGTCTTACAACTTGAGGCGTAGTCGTGGCCGCCTCGATGTCGAGACTCTGGCCGTCTCCCGCTTGCTAGCGAGTCTCTACGCCTCTGCTGGGCGAGCTGCAAACGCCATGTCGGTCCACGAGGCTGTCCTTCGTGAGATCAACTCAGTCTGCCACCGTCACGACGGCAGCAACGCGTACCTCGACCGCACCCAACTCGCCGCTGAAGCAGGGAAGCATCTCGAGCTGTTGAAAGCAGCGCATCACCAGCTGCAGGGATGGACCAAGTCAAGCGGGGAGTTCAGTGATCTGTACACTCGTCTCAATACGAGTCTTCAGCTGAATGTCCCAGCGTTTGACCAGTGGGTGAACAGTGCGGACAAGACGGCGCCTGATGGCAAGTACGTTGCGCTCCGGGAGTGGAAGCTCGAGGGTGATGTCAGAGAGAGTGTGGTGTGGAAACGACAGACTCGTGAGCTGTCTAAGGCTGGTCTGGATGTTGTCCATGCGGCCAGTCAGTGGTGGTTGGTGTATTAATGAGCTGGGAAAAGGGATGGCGTATTAAATTGGTATGTTTGTTGGGGTTTGGTACTGGGTGTCTGTCTTAATAGGGTCAAATGATGGTAATAATGTGATGGGTATTTAGGGTCTCTTGGATCTAGCTGAATTATTCGTATTTAAGTATTTTAATATGCCAGTAGTATTGTATCTCACCACGTTCATCCATCCCTCCATTTCCCCAACGGTATCTATTAGTTCGTCGTCCATCCGCAGACCATCTCTTATTATTACAGTAGCAAAATTCACCATCAGATAGAGTGATTCAATATGGTATAATTCGAGATCAGAGAAAAATACAGCACTCCTGACAAAGCAATAAATAACATAACAAACAAAAATGGTATTAATTAGCAGTGATATCAATAAACATTCTGAGTAAAGACACCTCATTCCCTCCCTCCATGCCATTCCCATCACCCTCACTCCCTATTCCTCACTCCCCATCCCACGTCACCTTCATCGACGTAGGAAACGGCCACAAGCTCCCCCACTCCTCCGTCATGTACACGTAGAACCCGCCCGGCCGCGCCACCTTCTTCAGCTCGCCCTGCGGCCCGGCCGCCCGCCGCAGCCCCGTCTTGCGGAACAGCGCCCGGAACAGCTCCGTCAGCGCCGTCTGGCTGACGTCCCGGCCGAGACACGTGTGCGCGCCGAGCCCGTAGTGGATGTACGACTCCAGCGGCCGGCGCGGGTCCACCACCTCCGGGTTCGGGAAGTGTTTCGGGTCTTGCGCCGCGGAGACGAACGACACGAAGACTTTATCGCCCGCTTGCACGCTTACCTTGCGGCCGTCGTCTTCTGGGATCACGTCGGCCGTTGTGGCTTGGCGGTAGAGGCCGAAGGTGCCGGCCATGCGAATGCCTTCCATGGCGTAGCCGAGGAGGAGAGCATCGGTCTCTTCGTTGGATTCTAGCAGGGCGACGCGGTGCAGCTCGGGGCGGTACTGCTCGGCGGCAGGAGACAGGTACCAGTCGACGGTCTGGGCGAACTGTTGGCAACTTGTCAGTAAAGGAATCCACATCATGAGCCACAATTCACTTACAACTTGCGCCTGGTTAGGCACCATGGCACCCGCAGTGGGCAAGATCTGGCTCCAGGTAATATCAGACGCACTCAGTCCCGCCTTCTTCAACCCCTTGGCCATGTTCACACCATACGCCGCCAGGGGATCGTTCTTCTCCTGCTTGGTGAACAGCCCGCTGATGCCCAGAGTCGTCGCCAGCTTGACATTCGTCTCGATGATCTTGCCCAGCTGGCCGGCCACCTCCTTGGCCTTCTGGCGCAGCGGGAACGACTTGGCCGGGTCGATGTCGAAGAAGATGGCGGTGAAGATGACGGCCAGCACCGAGTACAGCTCCTGCTCCGAGTACACGCCCTTCGGGTTCTCCCTCGTCTTCAGCGGCAGGTTGAACATGCGCGCCACGAAGTGCGTGTGCGCCAGGTTGCCCACGTCGCGCACCACGTCGACGTGCGGCCGGCCCCCGAGCCGGTACGACTTCTCCGCCAGCAGCCGCTCGGCGATCATCGAGTAGAAGGCCTTGACGCCCGTCTTCCAGTCGTCGCGGTACAGCAGCGCCTCCATGGCCTTGCGCTGCTCGCCGTGCAGCTTGCTATCCCCGGACAGCATGAACCGCCCGCCGCCTTCGCCCATCAGGTGCGTGAAGCCCTCGGTCCACGACACGCGGTACTTGTCCGGGCTGGTCAGGATGTACTTGGCGCCGCCGTAGGACGTGACGTCGATGCGCGGCGCGCAGAACCCCGGGCGGTCGAAGTCGAAGCGGTCGACGCGGCGCAGGTCCGTCAGGATCTTGCGGTTCTCGTCCGGCGTCACCATCGGGTAGTGGGCGTAGACCGAGTTGCCCTTGAAGTGCGCGGGGAACGCCCGCAGGAACAGCTTGTAGAAGACGCACCCGTGGTTGACGTCCAGGTCGTAGTCGGCCTCCTTAAAGCCCCAGTTAGTCAGGTACCGCGGGTTGTAGTCGGTCGTGTAGTGGCGGTCGCCGCGGACGAGGCTCACGGCGTCGGAGAGCACGACGCGCGACACGGTGTAAGTGGGCGCGATGCCGACGCCCGGCGCCATGGGCGTCTTGGCCTCCTCGGCGACGATGCCCGGGTACAGCTCGACGTTGTCCGGGTGCTGGTACAGGTTGCGCAGCGACTCGGCCACCTCCGGGTCCGAGTTGATGTCCTCGAAGGTCTCGTAGCCCTTGAGCCCGAAGTGCTTGCGGAACTCGTTGAGCCCGGCGAGGTTCCACTTGCGGCCGCGGATGATGCCCAGCATCTCGACGGGCTTCATGACCCGGGGCACGTTGCGGGCTCCGAAGGCGCCGCCGGGCTGCTCGATGGCCGTGGCGAGGGCGTCGACGAGCTCGTCGTCGTCGAAGCGGCCGTTGGCGCCGCGCTTCAGGCCGCCAAAGACACGATCGCCGGGGTCCTTGGCCACCGACGCCTCGAAGTTCTTGACGGCCAACATCATCTTCTGCAGCGTCAGCGGGCCGTAGTCGTCACCCAGCAGCTCCGTGTAGAAGTCCTGGATCCACTGGTCGTCCATGTCCGAGATGCACGAATGCCAGCGGTAGCACAGGTTGAACTCGGCCGAGACGACGTTGCCGGTGCCGGCCTCGGCGCCGTCCTTGGTGCCCACGGACACGCCCATCTCCTGTCGGGGGTCCAGCGTCCACGTGGTGTCGGCGCGGTTGAGGTTGACGATGTTGCGCACGTAGTCGACGAGCGTGATGTTGATGTAGAGGCCCGACGTCACCAGCCGCGCCGTCTGGAAGAGCTCCTCGTCGTACTTCTTCCACGCCGCCGCCGCCGCGTCTTCCGCGAGGTCCGGGGCGGGCTTGGTGAAGCGGCCGCCCTCGTTGATGGCCGCCAGGTTGGTGGCGACGTGGTTGTGGAAGCGGTTGAACATGATGAGGAGGATGCACACGCCCGGCGGGTTGCCGATCAGACGCTTGTCGGCGAACGAATCGACCTTGAGCATGCCGTCTTTAAAGGTCCGCACCGAGTCGCAGGCCTCCTTGTTGCAGCCATACAGAGGAGCGAGATCCAGATACGACGAGGAGTCGTTCTGGTTGGGATCCTTCGAGTTTGTCCAGAAGAGATCTAGGTCCAATTAGTTAATTCAGTACGACCGGGAAATCGTCTCTTACCGTGGATAATAATGGTAGCCCAGTACCACAGGATACTTGACACATTGTTGGGGTTCTTGCGGAACTCGCCCCTGGCCATGACAGCCTCGTAGACGGCCTCGGGATCAGGTTGAGCACCGAGCTGCAAAGTCTTTGGCTTGACAGATCGAGAGTACGGAGTACGGGCAGCTCCCAGCCTAGGGAGATACGGGTTCTGTCAATGTTAGCAGCTGACTTACAACATAGCTGCAAAGCCGTCTTACGTTGTTGGAGCCGTCGGGCTGACGGAAGCGGTACTCGTCGCCCATATACAGCATGGGCGGGTGGTCTAGCGAATTCCACAGCTGGTCGATGAAGTTGTTGGTGAGAACCTCCTGGACCTTGGAATGATCCGAGAGTCCAGCGACGATCTGGATGGTCCTCTCCATGAGCATCGTCTTGTCATCGAGGATGGTCTCGCCCTTGATCTTATGCGAGATAATCTCGAGCAACGTCTTGACATCTAGGCCCATTAGCACACGTCCCACAAGACGGATTCTTACACGCACCTTGCATCCTAAGCCGACGGATATCCTCCTTGAGCCCCGGCCGCTTCACCGGGGTGAGATACGTGCCATCGCCGCTCTGCGTGGGGAGCGGTCGCTTGGACGCCAGCCGCAGCTTCTTGAAGTTGGCCAGGGCGGAGTCCTTCTTGGGCTTGGGCTTCAGCGACGCCTTGGAGGACGTCTGCTGCTGCTTCTTGGTGGGACCCGGCTTGGCGGCGGTGCTGCTCCCGTAGTCGTTGGCAGTGCCGTTCTTGGCTTGCGTGCCGTTTGTCGACATCGTGGCTGTAGGTGTTGACCTCGGGGAAGTGTTGACTTCGTGTAAGTCGTGCCCTCTTGCTTACAGTCTTGCAGAAGAAGACCCAGGTTCAGGTAGGGTCAGGTCAGAGTGGCAGACAAGCTCCCTGGACAGTCCCGGGCAACGCAGGCATCTTTATGATGCAGATCCAGCAGAGACACCATCTCCTCCTCTTCTCCTCCTCCTCCCGCTGTGTGAGACACGGCATCCCACTAACGCGAAGCCACCGCAGCCCTGCAGCCTCCGGTCAACGAACATCCCGTTCCCGCGTGCGGTGGTTGGACGGTGGCACGGGCGATGTTGCTTCCCGGCCAATGGACAGCACGACGATCATGGCGATGGTGTCAAGTAGGGTTGGGCCTCGTCACCACCCAGAGACGCAATTGGATTGGAGATTGTGATCACTCAAACCATCCCCGTCGCACTGCAGACTGTTGCCCAACCCCCCTTGATCATGCCTCAAACTCTTGACAAGTGTGGCAGGCTATCGCTTTCGTCGTGGGCGCCAAGACGCGGTCGCTAGGCCTCACGAAGCTGTATCCGTCCCGTGCAAGCATGGGCTCGGACGCCACGGCTCGCTTGGTTGCCAGAGATAGACGGACTGTGAGAACTGGCGGTCAGATGGTTCAGCCAGTGGTAGCGCAGGTATATGTACGAACATCTGCTGTCTATCAATACGGAACCAGAGGCATGGGTTGTCTCGATGATCCGTCCCTCCCTTAGACAAGAGGAGATTATCCAATGCCTCGGGTTGAGATAGGCCATCCATGCATCCATTCCCCTCCCTTGCTGTCCACGCCACCACCGACTGTCAGAGCATTCAAACCTCCCTCATTGGAGTAGGGAAATAACACTACGGACCGAGCCGCCGAGTAGTCTATCAGGATCAAGCCGGGACTTAAGGCCGTCACTCTTTGGTCATCTCCTGTAGACCATCACCATCAACAATCCGGCAGTCATTCACTCTCCTCGGCAATTGTCCCTCCCGAAATCCCTGATTACAGTCCATCGTCGACACCCCGAACCGATCTTCCCTTGTCGATCCACCCGGCGCATCTTAGCACCGACGATCCCGGGACTCACTTTCTTTCAACTGAGACATAAACCAGCCCCATCCCAGCCCAAAAGCTTTGCTGACCTACATCCCGCATCCCGCATCCAGTTCTCCGAAATGCCGCCGTCCCAATTGGACGCTGGTTCGGCCCGCGAGCGAAAACGAGGCGTTCGTGCCGCCAGCTGAATGCCAGCCGGAGCTAGCCAGTCCTGGAAACGACATCTCACTGGGTGTTTTTTTTTTCCTTTCTGCACGCAGACACGGGAAGACGTCATATACTACAATCCACTCGGCTCTATGAACTATGGGTCGCCCTTATGTAGCCGCAGACACGTATCATCGAAGCTATAGCTAGCTGTGCGAAGATCCCAGGTTCAGCTGGCGACAATCCCAACCGGCCTCATCGCGTATCAATCCCCAGCTTCGGATGGCAACATGAACCCGTGGCTTGAGCAAGTAGAAATTAGGAATACACAAACGAGAGAGGCAGTGCGATTTTGCTGGTATCCAGACCTCAAGGCTTGGCTTTAACTGCCGAGACGTTTTGGATGCACAACCTGTCGTGCACCGTAATATCGCATGATGGCCTCAAAGCCACCCAATTTAGACATGCTACGTGTCGATGCCCACGGACAAAAGTTTAACACCGAATCATGCCTCAATACGGAATGAATCGACACTGGTCTGTCTGCTCAACAATGACAAAATGCATCTCGATTGCCATAAGAGGGAAAACCCCTACGATAGCTTCAACTAATCTCAAGCGGAATCCGAACTCCGCATTGTCAATTCCGTTAGAACGTGCTACCCTTTATGATACGCATCACTGACTTCATCGCAGGCTAATCATACGACGTCATGACTGAGACGGCCAGCATCTCTGTCGCAGCCGATAAAGGACCGTGAGAGCGGGTAGGACCGGAGCAAACACCCAATACATCAAATGTTGTGTTAGACGACTACCCATCAAAAGCGCTGATCTCTTTGTAGGTCATGTCCTTTATCTCGCCGTTTATTAGTCCACTGCAACAACCGGTGACAGCTTGTTGCCATGAGAACGGAACTCCAGCGCTATGCAACCCAATTCATGCTCCCGCACCCCATCTTACGTTCTCTGATTCATTTCGTTCGGAGATCGTGCACATAGTACTCCAACTTGTCGCTCTCATAGACGTGTCCCTGAGGCTGCTCAGCTTCGCAGTAGAGGTTGTCAATCGAGTGTTGGTGAAAGGTCTCGGTACGATTACAATTCAGTACGTGATCGAGACCGGGGGGATGAGTTAATCGGAATATCCCGTGCCTGGTCAAGGAGGTTAATAAAGGCACAACGTGACCCAAGATTTAGTACTCACGAAGGGTTGTATTTCGGGGCGCAGACAATGGCCACGCTCTCGGGCATCATGACCTGATAACCAGACTGCGTATGCAGGTCCCTAGAGCTCATGAAACACGTCTGCGTCGGGTGGGTGTGGATCCATCCCAGTACCAGGAGATCCTCACTGATGCAATAGTCAAACATTGTCGTCTCGTTCTCCGTCTCGCACGTGTCTGTCGTGCATATCTGGTCTGGTATCAAGAGGCAGCGAACAAACAGAGCGTTGTTGATGGGCGTTCCGCAGAGAATCCCACACATTTCAAGACCACGACGAGTGTTGGGTTCCGCGATATCGAGGAACTTCTGTCGTAGATTTTTAGGCAGGAAGAGCGACCGAACAGGGTCGCCATTTTCTAGATATGCGCCAGGCTTGAAAGTAAGTCGTTCCTTTTTCGGAAGCGAGGGCGGTCCAACATCTTGCTTAGGGGGGAGTGAGGGAGGTTGAGGTTGGTCATTCTGCGTAGGGGGAGGTGTTGGAATAAGAGGTTGGTAGTGGGCGAGTGGGATCTTTTGAGGTACGCTCGGCGCAATGTATGGACGTTGGTCGAGTTCCAGTGGTGGACGGACAGGTTCCTTTGGCGGTCGGATTGGCTGAGCTGAGGTGGAGGTTGGAGGATACCCTGATGATCGCTCGAACTCGACTGGCTTGGATCGGGAAATGGAAGGGTAGTTGTAGTTTTGAGATGTGGTCGAAGGACGGAATTCTTGTTCAGGTCGTCGTCGCTCCTGGGCCGAGTCGAGCGCCTGCCTGGTGGCCTCCATCTGTCTCTGCAGGTCGTTGTCGTCGCCCGGGCGTGCATGTCTGTCCCACTGATCCCATCTACCCCCCATTCTCCGTGACAGTAGGTCTTCGTCGGGAATGCCTGCCTGCCTGGTCGCTCGCCTAGCCGTGTCCCTGCGCACCAATTCCTTCTGGGCCAGGTCGACCGCCAAGTCTTGGTTATCGTAGGCGTCGAGGATTTTCGCGTTTCCGCTTAGACTCGGATCTCGGGCTGCGAACTCGGCGTATCTGGAGGGGGGACCGGATGAGCCGGCAGGTTCTTTAGTCGGTGCCATGCGCTCCCATTCCCTATTTGCGACCTCGATCTCGGGCTTAAGGTCCTCAAGGTCTTGGATGACCCGGTCGATTCGCTTCATCAATAGTCTGTGGGCTTTCCTGTTGTCCGGGTCCTTGATCTGAGGGTGCGAGGGGATGGACTGGAGCACCAGGACGGAGTGACGGTATAGCATCATGTATGCGCGGCCATAGTCGCCATCTGCGATAGCAAAAGAGGCCTAGAGGTAAGTCGTGATTAACATGGGCACGGAGTCGGTCGCAAAGGGACGGCAGGGCACATACCTCCTGGTACAGCGTCTCGGCGGCGCGAGTCCAATGCTTGACGGGGATATTGGTGTTGAAGACAAAGTTCTCGGCCTGGGCCACGAGCTCCTTGACGCTCTGAGGCCGAGCCGGGCGCATGGTTGAGCGGGCGTCCATGGTGGATAGTCGGTTGATAGACGGGAAGAGGAGGTAAGAAGCGGTGCGCGGGCGTTGTCTATGAGGTGCGGCGTGTCACTGACATTGTCGTCGTACGTATGGAAGAGTCAGTGCGAGGTGGTGATGGGTTTGAGAGCTGCCTGGCGTCGTCGAGCTTCGGTTGAGTGGGATGCGACGCGTGCTCGGTCTCGTTCCTGGGAACAAAGCGTCCGTCCGTCAGGCAGCTTCGTTAATGTCTGCCCCTCCAACGTCATGCATGGGGCTGGAACTGCCGATGGCGGGGCAGCGAGGGAAGTTGGTATAAGCCATATATGTCTCAAATGGGGTACAGCAGGCAAAGGCGAGCAGATATGCAATTACCGGTTCCGTCAGCCTGGCGTCTTCGATTGGCCGCGGATGCATTGATGTCCATGCGAGGCTTGGCTCACTTTTACAGGCGGCAAATGCACTGCTGATAGTGAGCAACGCCCTGGAAATGGAGACCTCCATACACAATGGCGTGTTTCTGCAACGGCCATCATGCAATTCCCGGTCTGGAGCGATGCGACAGGCCACAACGCGGTGCAGATGTGTCTTACAGCGTGTCTGATGACTTTGTATTTAATTACCACCAATTGCCGTGTTTCCTCCACCTTCCCTTCTCCAGTTCTCCTTCTGCTTCTCCAGTTCTCCCCGTCCCCGGGCGCCGGCTTCATGTTCCCGTCCCGTTCAGCTTCGAGAAATCCATGGTCCTGGGAGGAAGCCTTGCCAAGAGGAGTCGAGGGCCAAAAACACCACGACTCTCACAGGTGTCGACAATAGGGATGATCAGATGCATCAGTTATCTGCACTACGTAGTCATCAAACGACCACTGCATCCGCCTATTTCTCCGCCTGATCTCACTCACCCTGCTCTCACCTTGCAGTTCCCCTTGACCTTGCTACCCCTTTACCGCTCACCGGCAGCAACCCTCCTGCGTATAACAACTCCCAAAAGCAATGGCAGAATACGTCATGTCTGCCCTCGCATCAAATCACCGCCACCGTGTCGTGTCTGTGCTCCCCACGACTCCCCACGGAAACACTGCCCAAATCGGCCCATCGACCCATCCATCCATGTTGACGCCGCCCGGGAAACCAAGCAAAGACCACAATGCGCCCAGAAAGCCCGTTGCTGTGAATATGCCAATTCCCAGGGGCCTTGGCTGGCCGCCTTGATAAAATCTCCCTCAGTTCCGCCCTCGAGGATCGACATTTCCCTATTCCAGTCTTCCATTGCTCTGCTTCTCATCGTCCCAACCGTACACCACCTTCACATAAACCTCCAAGTATATTAAATACTCGCATCGACATGTCTGCCATCAAGGATCAGTCCGTTGTCTCCGTTGCCGAGATCAAGACCATTGACACGGCAGAGATCTCCTCCCGTAAGCATGTCCATCCCAAGCAAACACACCACAAACTCACATCCACAGGCGCCGTCAACGCGGCCGCTGATATCTTCGCCCTCGACCAGGGCCACGCCTCCATCCCCAACGACCAGTGCCCCCTGGAGGTCCTCTTCTCCACCCTGCAGAAGATCTCCTCCACCTTCAACCTGAACGTCGACCCTGAGCTAGACCTCAACTGCCGCAAGACCCTCCACCGCATCCTCCAGGCCGTCTTCGATACCGACACCCAGGGCTTCCTGGAGCAGGAGACGTCCGACATCTTCGCCCACCTCGACTCGCCGCAGAAGGCCCGCATCCTCGCCCAGGCCATTGCCGCAGCCACCATCATCTTCCAGCGCCTCGCCGAGACGGGTCGCACCGTCACCTGGGGCATCCTCAACCGCGAGGCGCAGCTCTTCGCCGAGAGTGATCAGCGGGCCCTGATGCAAGATTCCATCGAGGAGAGTCCCGTCTTCGAGCAGTGCCAGCTGAAGAGCGACATCTCCGAGGCCATCAAGGAGGCCATGCAGGCCGAGGAGTCTCCCTCCACGCCGCAGCCCTTCGCCTCAGACGACAAGCTAGACTTCATTTTCTCGCCCAACGCTGGACACGAGCGTCCTAAGAACATGGGACTGCCTTTTGGCTTCACCATCATGTCCATCAACTAGCCAGGGATCGGCATTGGAATCGGATCGGAAATCTGAACCTGGCAACCACGGCCGAGGCGTAACAGGCGTTTGGGTTTTGGGAGCGTCCTTTATCACGACTGGCGGTTTTCTCTTATCGTAGCCAAGTCATCTATCTAGATCGAATCATGGTCATCAGTCGTTAGAATACACTCAACTCATGATATAATGTCAACTCCGTTGTCTGTCATCTGGTCTCCCCCTTTTTTAGTTGGCCCCTTTTAGTTGGCGCTTTCTTTGCCCTTGCCGGCTGCCGCTTGGGCACTTGCCTGGACTTGCATGATCTCCGTCTTCTTTCTCTCCAGCTTCTCCTGGGTCTCTTTGATCTGGCCCTCCAGCCTCGAGCTTGATTTTGTGGTCAGCTTCCGTGGGACGAGTAGGTAAGGTTATTGTCGCTCACATCTCACTGCTGATGAAATCCAGTCGACCCTTGACGGTTCCTTCCGCCTCGAACTTGTCCTGCTTCAACAACACAGGGCCTGCGACCTTGTAGATGGTCTCCCCTTCTCCTAGACGATCAAACTCCTGGCTTGAGTTAGCGGGGTGGCATCAGGCCAACGATAGCGGCCACGCACTTGTTGAACGCCAAGATTCTCCTGCTTCTGACCCTCGAGTTTTTGACGCGAATCAACTGCGGCTTGCAGCTCTGTGTCACTGAGTTAATGGCGGCATCTTTGCGGTGGTGTTGAGACATGCCTTGCTGGAGCTTCTGGAAGTCCTCCGAGAGGGCCTGGAGGCGGGCCTGAGCGTCGGCCATGGTGAGCTGTGAAAGCTTTGCGACAAGTTACTTGTAGTTGACTTGAATATCCACTTCCGCTCCGTGATTGTTTCTTTAGGCTTCCGTTGTTACAGGCGCTGTGGTGAGGAGTCGCAATCTCATCAAAAGCCCCCCGTCTGCGAATACCACGCCCAACGCTGCGATGCCCCGCTATCCGGTCTCGTGTGCACCCCGCTACAAGCATGTTTCCCCGCCAATCCTGTCTGCCTAGGCCCGGCGAATGTCGCTGCTGTTGTTGCTGTTGCCTCATCCATCACGACAAGTCGACCGCCTCGGCCCGTTTCGAAGACTCGCGCCTGTTCCCTCACCTT
The DNA here is from genome assembly GCA_019137265.1 of Neonectria coccinea. Taxonomy (NCBI): domain Eukaryota; kingdom Fungi; phylum Ascomycota; class Sordariomycetes; order Hypocreales; family Nectriaceae; genus Neonectria; species Neonectria coccinea. The sequence continues at coordinate 24,831 of WPDF01000086.1, read as the reverse complement.
CGACCTCCTCTTCCGCTTCCGCTTCTGGGGAGAATATCGAGGCCGACCCTCTGGCGTGCTGTGCTCTCCGCCTCCACTTCCGCCTGCGTCATCCTAAACACCACCGCCCTCCCCCGCCTTATCTCAGCGCTCTCCCCTCACCATGTCCATCAACTTCCGCGAGCGCGCGCTCGCCGAGCTGCAGAAGGCAATTGAGTTTGACCACAAGAAGGAGTACAAGAAGGCCTTCGATGCCTACATCATCGCCATGGAGCTCTGGGTCAAGGCCATCAAGTGGGAGAAGAACAAGTCGATGAAGGAGACGATGCGAGAGAAGATGGTCATCTACCTCGACCGCACCGAGAAGCTCAAGAAGTGGTTGGACGAAGGAGGCGACGACGAGAATGGGAACAGCAATAAAGGCGGCGCAGTGGCTGCGAACGGCAACTCCGCCGGCGGCAAGGCCAAGGCGTCTGGCGGGGAGGACGACGACAACAAGAAGCTGAGGAACGCGCTGTCCGGTGCCATCCTGCAAGAGCGGCCAAACGTGAGATGGGAGGACATTGCGGGTCTGGAGGGAGCCAAGGAGACGTTAAAGGAGGCCGTTGTCCTACCCATCAAGTTCCCCAACCTATTCCAGGGCAAGCGACAAGCCTGGAAGGGCATTCTGCTGTACGGGCCCCCGGGAACCGGAAAGAGTTACTTGGCCAAGGCCGTGGCGACAGAGGCGAACAGTACCTTCTTCAGCATCAGCAGTTCCGACCTGGTCAGCAAGTGGATGGGTGAAAGTGAAAGGTGGGTGATGTACCACTATCGGCTATGCGCTGGTTGCTAACGTGCGTCTTTCGTCTAGATTGGTCAAGGCCCTGTTCTCCATGGCGCGAGAGAACAAACCGTCCGTCATTTTCATCGACGAAATCGACGCCCTGTGTGGCCCCCGAGGTGAGGGTGAATCCGAGGCGTCGCGGCGTATCAAGACGGAGATCCTGGTCCAGATGGACGGTGTGGGCAACGACAGCAAGGGCATTTTAGTTCTCGGCGCAACCAACATTCCTTGGCAACTAGACGCCGCCATCCGACGCCGCTTCCAACGGCGTGTGCACATCGGTCTTCCGGATCCTAACGGCCGAGCAAGGATGTTCAAGCTCGCCATCGGCGACACGGATACCACGTTGGTAGCGGCCGACTACAACACGCTGTCAGCCAAATCGGACGGCTTCTCCGGCAGCGATATCGCCAACGTTGTCCAGTCGGCATTGATGCGACCAGTGCGCAAAATCTTGCAAGCCACCCATTTCAAAGCTGTAAGTGCTACACGTTTGATTGAACATTCAACATCCACTGACACGCCAACAGGTGATGAAGGACGGAAACAGGATGTTGACGCCTTGCTCGCCCGGTGACCCAGAGAAGATCGAGATGACGTACGACAGCGTCAAGTCGGAGGAGCTGCTGGCGCCGGACGTGGCTCTCAAGGACTTTGAGATGGCGCTGGATGATTCGCACCCGACGGTGTCCAAGGATGATATCAAGAAGCAGATTGACTGGACGAATGAATTCGGTAGCGAAGGCGCATGAGACAGCAGGGGTTTGTCAGAAAATTATATGTTTGGCATGTTGGCGTCTCGAGGAGTTTCTTGGGCATCTGGATGCGTTGATGATACACGTTGGTTTCTTGGGAGTCGGGGAGATCATTGGGTCTGAGCGATACTTGATAGTTCCAAAGTACGCGACCGTTGACCATTTGCTTGATGATTGAGATGTTTGACTTGTGTGTGGAAGCAACCGGTAGTCTCTCTCTGTTTTGACCGTCGATAAGCCTACCTGTTAGCAGTCCACCGGGTATCACAGAGGCTTGGCGAGAAGCGAAAAGGACAACAAAACGCGCAAGTTTATTCATGATTCAATATTAATATTAGATTAGCATAATATAGTTTCAGAGCAGTAACTGGGATCCTCTCAACATTAACCACTTTGCTCGCACAACTCAACTTCCACTCGATGATCGACCCAAGTCTAGGGTAGTGTAAGTGCACGATGACGTCGGAGCTAAAGGGCCGATCGTAGGCGGTCCAGCGCGGCAGAACCACATGAATTTCTGAGCTCGAGTCCTCCCAGTCGCACAACCAAGCTCACGTACTCTTGCGAAACGCGCACTCGCAATCTTGATGTTCGTCCGTCTCCGCGATGCGAGAACAGTCCTTTCGAGGCCCGTCGCCACTCACGTGCGCGCGGCCAGCTCCGCAACTGCAAGATCGACGGCTAAGAAATCAACCACCACCACCACGGCTAAGAAACCGACCGACATCTACCATGCCTACAGCCCCGTAGCCAAGACCCTCGCCGACACGGGCCTGTGGAAGGCCGGAAGGGGCCCGAGCAAAGATCACCAGCGGGGTACCGACTCCGGGAAGAAGAAGAGGGCCAAGGCGCTGGGGCACACCAGCTCCGGGGACAAGAACCGCGTCAACGTCACGAGCAAACCACTTGTCGGTATGTCATGCAAACTACTGCGTCGTGGTGTATAATATACGGGACTTCCGGGAGCTGACCGCGTGTCTGTGCTATCCGCAGACGACATCATGGCCTACCTCGCGCCCTCGCTGCAGCGCCACCGCGGCTGCGACCTCGTCGACCTCAACCCCGGCGCGGGCATCTGGAGCCGCGAGCTGCACGAGGTGGTGCAGCCGCGACGCCACATCATGATGGAGAAGGACGCCGAGCTGTACGCGCCGCTGCTCGCCGACCTCACCGCCCGGCCCAACGTCTCGCTGATCCCCAAGTCCGGCATCGTCTGGGAGCACCTCACCGAGATGCTCCGCACCCACCTCGGCCACCAGGCCGCCGCGCCCAAGCCCCGCCCCGGCGTCCCCGCCCCGGAGCCCCGGCGCAACGACTCCCTGCTCATCAGCGTCAACCTCGCCATGCACCCGCCCAAGCCGTTCCAGTTCTTCGAGTGCGTCAGCACCATGGTGCTCTACCAGTTCATGTCCAGCATCCGCACCGCGTCGCTCTTCCAGCGCTACGGCCTCGTGCGCATGCTCATCTGGATCAACGACGACGGCAAGCGCAAGCTGCTCCCGCGGTCCATCGTCCGCCGCAAGCGCAGCGCCTTCGAGGCCGACCTCAGCTGCGAGTGGATCCACGAGATCGCCGGCAAGGATGTCGAGGTCGAGAGCCGCACCGAGCTGCGCGACGAGTGGATCAACATGGAGTCCGGATATGCGACCCTGCGCCGCATGAAGGCCGCCGGTCTCACCCCGCCGCCCGGCCGCGAGACCATCGCCTACACCAAGCTGACGGCCAACCCGGGGCTTGCTGGGAAGCGCCTCGCCGGCGTCGAGCGCCCGCGCCTGAGCCGTCCATTCCGCCAGGAACTCGAGGAGATCGAGGCCCTCTACAACCAGACGCCCACGGACGAGGTGCTCGCACAGCTCAAGCGATTGCGGTTCCGCGATAAGTACGACGTCGCTGACAGCGAGACCTATTTGGAACTGCTGCGCGACCGCGACGCCCTGCAGCTTCTGCCCCCCGACTCGCCCGAGTTCATCGCCGGCTCGGCCGCGTGGTCGGCGCGCGTCCAGTCGCTCAAGAAGAACGCGCGCAACCTATTCATCGTAATGCGCGACAACTACCACATCTTCCGCCAAAACCCGCCCCAGCTCCTCTGGGACCAACGCCCCTACGAGCCCCTCGCCGTGCACCCGGAAGACTTCTTCCCCAATGTCCCCTGCGCTCTTCTCGACTTCCAGCCCAAGGCCATGCACCCGCTGCTCCGCGAGACGGGCCCGCAGACGTCGCGCGCGGGCGACATGTCGGACATGATGCTGCGCTTCTGGTTCGCGCACAGCCTGCTGCCCGCGCGCAAGGCCATGGACGGCGTGTGGCCGGGCTTCGGGGCGCTGGCCGACGAGGTGCGCAGCCTGCGCGACCCGGCGCTGGGCGGGTGCTCGCTCGGCGGCGAGGCCGAGATCTGCGCGCGCGCCATCAGCGGCGCGCAGTGGGAGGATATCCTGCAGGCGTTTGCCGAGTGGCCGTTTCGCCCGACGTATGCGCAGTTGGTGGGACGGTTGGTGGAGGAGGGCGAGAGGGACGAGGAGGAGGATGAGGCCAAGGCGTCGGCGCATGGGTCTGCGGTGACGACGTAGACGGGCTGAGTTTCGTTACCCGGCATGTAAAATATAAATGTACATGTACATCTCCATACAATGAATAGACATAGAGAAATAACCACGTTACCGTCATCCATCGCGTGTCCTAAGCCCGAGAGTGAAGTAGGAGGACGAACAGTCGAGAACCAGACATATCGCCAGTTGAAAGAACACAAATACTCTAGTACATTGGATTATATTCGAAAACATGCCGAGATGTCTCCTGGCACGCAATTCCATGCTGCTTTTTGGGTCCATCTATTCCCAGGGGAGCCCCCCTTTAACCCGGTCGATGCCAATGGCAAAGACATGCACCGACTAACTAAGAACCGTTCTCGCCAAAACGCCGTCGCCGTCAATCCCAACAAGGTAGGAAAATTCCACATATACTGGTCCTCAGGGACACTGTCGGTCCGTTGCAACTGTCCTCCCTCTTTGCTCACTTCATCCAGCTCTGCCAAGTATCCACTATCGAGGGATCCTTGAGCGCATCGTCGACCCAACCCATCGTTGCTCTGTCGTCGTCAAGCACTCGTGCGTACTCCAGAAGCAGCCGCAGGACGTAAATCTGCATGTCCTTTTTACGTAGCACCTTCTCCGCCCACTCCTTGCCGTCCATGGCCATCTTCTCTGCGGCGGCGTCGTGGCCGTTGCGGCCCTTGTAGCCTAGGAAATACTCCATGATACCGAAAAAGTCGGTGAATCGGTTGTCCATGGGGACAAAGTGCTTCCACGCGATGATGCGATTGTCGTGCCACTCGTGGAACAAAGTTGCCTTGATGGGCAACGAGGTCGAACGCAGGAACCCAAGATAGCGTCCGGAAAAGGAGTTTCCATCAATGTCCGGGACGTACTTGTAGTGGAACTGCTCCTTCATCTTCAAGCCTTCGATGGGGTGAAAGTACAGATCCGTGTACCAGCACGTGTTGTCCGACGTCTCGACTTCGCACATCAGGTCGATGAAGCCCATGTCCGACCATTCGCTGACCCATTCACTGAGTTTCCCCTCGGCCTGGGCGCTGACATGATACTGCTCTTCCGGCATGGCGAAGTTTTCGGTTCTACCTTTTCCAGACTCGACGAGTGCGAGCTTGGTGCTGTTGTTCATGGCGATGAAGCGGTGGCGCTGGAAGCCACGCCAGTTGTCGGGGAGGTTCTGGCCTCCGGTGGCCACCCCTCTCCATACGGCCTTGTCACCCTTCCACTTCCATGGACCGCCCCGGTTTGTGCCACCCGTGAACCGTTCCTCCTCACTCCAGTAAACGGGCGCGGGAAGAAGAATTTCGTTGTTGACCCCCAGCTTCGAGCCTCCAAACAGCGGGAATAGGACCTTGGTAGACGAGACGGAAATCGGGTTGATGATGACTCCCTCCAAGCCTTGGAGGTCGGGTTGGTGGCACAAGTCGGTCGACAGGGAATAGTTGGAGACAAAACCCTTGTACGAATGGTCCTGGGCGTTCGTGGTCTCGATCGTAGGCTGTAGGTCGAAATCGTACTGAACTGGTGCGGCGCGAGCACGACTGTCAGGGGGGCATCCTCGACTGGCGATGGGCCAGTACGGCTCTGCTAATTTGTTAGCAATGGTCAATGTGATCTGGTCAGAAGACCGAGTCGAGGCATACTTTTCTTCTCCCAATGCTTCGCTGGGATTTTGACCCCCTGGTCTCCGGTGCCAGGTCTGGGGAGTTTCTGGAAGGTGGACTTGACGTCCTTGGGCGCGGGAAAGCCAAAGGTCGAGGAGGCCGTGTGCATGTAAGTATTGATGTCTTCCCACGGAACAACTAGGCGAGGCTCGTCCATGGCATTCAGGGGGATGTCCATGTCGGGCAACAGGTGAACAATGGAGTCGATCATGTTCTGCCAGTGCAGGGTCCAGAACCAATCGCTAGTAGTATTCGTCTCGTGGCTCCTAATGTGGATCTTCATCTCGAAGCTCCACGACTCCTTGCGGGTGACGGCGGGATGAATGCCCCAGAAAGGCGCAAGGTCATGGTAGATCTGGTCAAAGAAGTCCTCGATGATGACGGCGTCATTGTCAACGGCGAACTTGTACCAGGCGTCGAAGCCGGGGGGCGGGTGGCGGCCACGGCGTTTGCGGTAGGCCTGAGCAGCCTCCTCTATAGTTTTGGATTCCTTGGAGATGAGGTTGTTGAAGGTCTGCTCGGCATCTTGGATGAGCTTATCAATGGGGTGCGAGCCGTGGGTGGTGCTGTCCCAATCGGACTTGGGCGGTGGGTACTCGGGATGTATTTGATGACTCGTGTAGTCGTTCGCGGGAGGTTGGTTGGATCCTGGCGGTTGAGAACCTGGCGAGCTGGAACCTGGCGAGTTGACAATCGGCGCATTGCCAGAGGAAGGAGGCGGCGGGACGACGTGGTGCGAGTTGCGACTCAGACTGTAGAAGGCGAACAGGACGAGGGCGGCGACGACGGTGTAGCGGAAGAAGCTCGAGGGTCGGCGCGGCCGAAAGCTGGGGGAGTGGAGCTTGGCCATTGCGACAGAGGCGATGGGCGCCCGATGTCGATGTGCTTGATATCAGCGTGGTCGTGATCACAGGTCGTGGAGGCGCAAGGGCTGGTGTCGCAGAGTCGCAGTCTCGAGGCTCGAGGGGGGGGGGGTTCCCGTGGTGTTCTGGCGCCAGCGACAGAGAACATGCAACGGGAAGCTCGATTCGGGGCGGCGGAGGACGATTGAGTCGAGGTATCAGCGACAACGAGAGGCTTCACCACATGGCTGGCTGAGGAACTCGTCGTTTCGCCCGTCGTCGTCGAGGATCAGGAGGCGGACGGCAGTTGGGAGAGAGAGACGCTGCGGGGGGCCGGAATTAAAGAGTGGACAGACAGCTTTTGCAACGTCAAAGAAAGGCTCAGGAAGTATCGCGGGAGAATATCGCAGTCAGACCGAGTCGGTTCAAGTGAATGTGGGAATGAGAAACGGGAACGGGAATGGGAAGAAGGAAGAGTAGTGAGGACCTAAGGAGAAGGAGATTTGAGGCCCCGGTGCAGAAAAGCATCCCGGAGATCGACTTAGCCTCCTTGTCCAGTGTAGGTTCTGTTGCGCGTAGGCAGGTGCGTGGCATCAGGCTTCCCGCCCGTCGCCATTTTTGGACCTACAGCGCTACAGGGGGGGGGGGGGGTAACTNNGGGGGGGGGGGGGGGGGGGGGGGGGGGTAACCCTGGCAGTCTTTCAGGAGGGTGGAGGGGCACTGTTTAGTGGAGCAGGCACTGTACCACAGGCCGTACCACGCCGTGCAACTGCCCGTCGCTGTGAATAGGTACAGGCGGCACACAGGGGGCATAGAGTCCGGGAGCTGAGCCGCACTGTGCCTGTCGCGGAGAACTAACACGGGCAACCTGCATGATGCATCAACATCCATCCATCCAACCCGTCTTGAAATGCGGAAGAGGGAAAGAAAAAAGTTACAGAAATGTGAGACTGGCGGGATCTCGCTGGCGCTGCTGCGCGACAGTACAGAGCCAATGTGCTTGAAGCTGTATGTCGCTCGGCCGGCGTCGGTGCTCCCTGTGTCTCAACCCTGACCGGCTTTCCCGCATGCCTTACCCAAGTACATTTAGGGGCGGTATTTGCACAGTGTGCCCGTGAGGTTGTTTGAACGACTCAGTAACTCCCCAGCCTCAGCGCCTCCGTCCATCGAGATGCCCACATCGATTGGATCCAATCCTTGGTGGTCGACGCGTGTCAGATGCAGCCCCTTATTAGTTTGCAACGCAACCTCCAACGTCCACATCCAACATCCAGCTTGGAACCTGCCAATAATTGTGTAATAATCCATGATGTCCTCGTCGCTTGTTTCGTCACCTCTTTGTTGGTCCACCCAACCATCCATCCAATACCACGCCGTATTCATGAGGCAGCATCATGGTTGGCGGCACATCCTCCCCCGTATCCAATCGGATCTTGGAAGCACTCTAGAATTCACCGTAGCTTCTGCCTCCAAAAGTAGCAGCCAGCCACGGTGGGTACTGGCCGCTACCACGGCAAACCCGCCAGGTTTAAGGTACTATTATTACGGTGGCAGAACAGGGAAGCCTTCTCTCCAATCTCTCCAGGCGCACATCCGTTACGACGTATCCACGTACAAGTTACGACGAGGGTAGAAAGGGGGATCAAGCATTGATGTATGATGTTGAATGGAAACGAACCCCATTTACCATCTACCCCGTATTCCCAGATTTTTGTTTGCTTGAATCTGGTGCAGCCGTTGGACTCGTTTCTTTTGCCCCCAGCCCCTGAGACCGGTCGTGTGGCGACCCGGCGTCAAAACGTGGCGCCGGATCCCTGAACCGGACGATCTGGAGTGTTTTTTTTTCCGCCTCCTGACGGGCGGGTCTTTCCTAGAGCATCCGTAGCCGCCATTTGCGAGGCTCAAAAGGGGATGTGCTAAGGGTATAAACTTGACTTGGGAATTATTTATGTATAGTGCAGAAAGACTGGGACTGTTGAACAACGACATCCCGAGCTTGATCGACAGGAGGAGGCCTTGCAAGTTGGACATCGCTCAGGTGGAGCACCCTCTAAACATACAGTGCTTGGCGACCCCAGAGTCCCCCAAACTCACAGCCTACAGCCTCATGGTAAGACATGGCAAATCTTCAACCCTCTGTAGCCTGGCTTGGCATCCCCAGCCCCCAACATCCGAACTCCGTGTATTGCTGCGGACCACGGCCAGCGGTTGGCCCTTCACCCACACAAATCCACCGCCATCCTCGCATCCCCCTGTGAATCCCAATACCGCTCCACGGAGGATTTGTCGTGGGTTTCAGGGGCCCTTGGCAAGCAATTTGAAACGGGGCTTGGCTACGGCGGCAGTTCAGTCTCCCACGGCATTTGGTCACAAGGGGAGCACTGCCACAGTCTCTGGGAATACGAAAGGGTTACGATAATTGAGGCCTGAGAAGTCAAGGTTCACAGGTTTCTTTGAAACCAAGCACGTCTGTCTTTGTCACCTAACCTAACTCGCCACGATACCCAAGACACCAGGTGAGATCAGTGGGCCTTGAGCTTGGCGTCCGATCAGTGTGAGCATGCTTCGGGCAGATCCGCGCTCATGAACCTTGATCTGGGGTAGTCGCCATGACTGCGCGGCCGGCTCATTCTGCAGTAGGTTTTTCGTACTCCGTAAAGAATCGGGAGTTGGAAGTGTAATGTTCGTCCAAGGTTATCGACAGCAGTGGGATAGTATCTCCTCACAACGGGAAGTCAACGGCCATGTCAACGTCTCCAATCTAGTACATCCATGTACTCCGCAGTTACGTCGTGCATCAACGGGCGACTGAAGCATTGCTCGCATTCTTACCCTCGAGTCGAGTTTTTGGTGAATCGCGACTTTGTGGAAGCAAGTCTGTGGAACACCGACGAGCAACCGAATGACACCAGTTCTTGGTGCTCTAACTGCCCGGTCACAGATCCTGCCCGTGTTCCAGACCTTTGTGATCTACCTCGTGTCTCCTCGCTTGGAGGAGCCATTGACTCGGTAGCCATTCTGTGTGTTGTCCATCCTCATCACCTGTGACTGCACCACTGCACCAGCAACAAAGTGGAGCGCTGGTCTCCGACAATAACCCGGGAATTGTCTCCTTCCACCTTCCTAATAACACACTGCGAGGCCAATTCGCCGAGGATTGAGCGGTCTGCGGACCTTGAGCCGGGACGGTCCTGTCGACGCCCGTCGCTCCGGGAGCCATAGCTCAGTTGTATGTAATGAGAACGCTGGAATTGTGGGGGTGGGCCGAGTTGCGGTTCCGTGGATTCTCGAGAACGGAGAAAGGCCGGCCGCCGGCGGCAGCTGGACTGTTTGCTGGAGCGACCGTGGGCCGTGGGGGTGGTTAGCTCTGTTGCGGCGAAGTGCAAAGCAGGCAAGTCAAGCCGATCGGAAGCGGTGTCTGGAGAGAGAAGGATAAGGTAATTAATCAACCAGATGGCAAGGGCCGGGTGGTGGACGGTGGTGCGGGCGTTTGTATGTGGGTGAGCGCGGGTGGCGTAGAGGAGGTGGAGGGGCAGCTGTCGGAGGGATGACGGAGCTTCCGAGGGCATTGGATCAGCCTCACCCGCCGGCCAGGAAAGGGATTGCAAGGCAACGACGGACCGGATTGCGAGATGAGGGGGACATCTGAAGTGACCTCAGAGGCTCAGCCATGACGGCGAGGTCTCATTGTGGCCGTCACCCAGAGGTCACCACGAAGGCGTCACCGCACACCGCGTCTCACCCTCCAAGGTGGCCAACCCCCCGTGACCACCTCCCGGCTGGCCATCGCGCGGTATCTCGGTCGAGTCGACAACGACAACAATGCAATTACCTAACATTGACCTAAACAGCGGACGCTCGCGGGGTGGCTAGCCGCGGCTTCGAGCGGCCGTCAACGCTGACATCCCACGTTCCCGGTGGCCGGCGGGCGAAGTTGGTAAGGGGGGGGGGGGGNNGGGGGGGGCATGAGGTCGGGCAACTGAAGATCTGGGGACAGAGGCAGCTATAGGCGAAGGGGGAAGGCATCGCCAAGTTCGGGGGGGCAACCGGACACGGCGAAAAACATAGGATGGTTATTGTCAGGCACGGGGATGTTGGGGAAGATGGAGAAGGCCAAAGGGAGATCCAGATCCGCGGGAACGGGCTTCTAGAAAGATGCGGCACGAACCATGCCCATGACAGGCGGCGAACGCGCGCTGGCCAACAAGATCGCAGAGCCCGAGTCGGGGTGCCGCGGCGCTAGGGTGCGCTAGGCCCGGAGCGGACTACGCCGCGTCCGGATGACCGATGACGGACAGCAAAGGGCTCGAAATGCCTGCAATCCAGGACACATGGTGGCATTTCCCCCGCATGCGCCTGACGTTTCTCTTACCACACCGGAACTCGACGCCGTGGATGGGCCGGATGCACCCAGGGGAGACCGGGGGGCCCAGCGTCCAGAGTTCAACGCGCGCATCACGGAAATCACCAGAGCCGCCGAGGAAAACGACACTTTCCTCGACGTGGCCTAACAAGAGCAAGAACACACACCCCGTCAGCGGCCTTGGGCTGTGGGGATCGACGCCATTTCCATGGATTCAAGGATCTTTTTTGGTCAGTTTCGTCTTGTTGACTGCCCTTACTCGTGCTTCTCGTATGGAGTTCGGACTTTGGAGGATGGAGCAATGATCCATCCCTTCCCTTAGCCGGCGGCGGCCGGTTGCAGCCATCATGTTCGCCGCAAGATAAAAGGAGGCCCAAGGTCGGATAAAACCCTTCTGCTAGACCTCTTCTCTCCAGATTCTTCTTTCCCCCTCTCTCTCTCTCTTCATACCCCTAAGATACCCTCCTACACACTCGATCTTACACACCTGCATCTTCCCCAAGTCACCACTCTCTCGTAGCTACCGTTGCTACGTCATTTTGTCCCCCACCTACTCCAGCATTGACACGTGAAGATCTCCTTCACCCCCACCAAATCTCAAAATGAACACAGGCGTCGTCCACAGCCGCTTCCTCTCCCAGCCCGGTGAGCTTGGTCTCGTCGCCGTCGGATTCTCCGGTGGTCAGGTACGTTGAAACATCTTTTTTTTCTTTTCTTTTTTACATTTCTAGTCTCCAATACTCTTTGTTACGCCCTCCACCTCCGTTGCTGACTTTCTTTGTCCTCGTCTAGACCAAGGAGGGTGTCGATGATGGCCCTCAAGTCCTCATCGAGTCCGGCCTCCTGACTCAGATCAGCGAAGAGCTTGGTTACAAGATCCACGGCAACCAGAACGTCCAGCTCTTCAAGGAGCTGACCCCCACCGCGGACCCCGACTACCGAGGCATGAAGAAGCCCCTCCACGCCTCGGCCGTCACCCGTGAGATTGCCAAGCAGACGTATGAGCAATCCCGCCAGGGCCGCATGGTCCTCACCCTCGGCGGCGACCACAGCATTGCCATTGGCACCATTGCCGGCACCGCAAAGGCTACCCGTGAGCGTCACAACCGCGAGATGGCCGTCATCTGGGTCGATGCCCACACCGACATCAATACCCCCGAGCAGAGCGATAGCGGCAACATCCACGGCATGCCCGTGGCCTTCCTGACTGGCCTGGCCAAGGACGACAACGAGGAGTACTTTGGCTGGGTCAAGGACGACATGCGCATCAGCGTCAAGAAGCTCGTCTACATCGGCCTGCGATCGGTCGATATCCCCGAGCGCAAGAACCTGAGGGAGCATGGCATCAAGGCCTTTAGCATGTTCGACGTTGACCGGTAAGTCTCTACCCATTGGGATATTTCCAAGTATAAAAAGCTAACCATGGATTTCATCAGACACGGTATCGGCCGCGTCATGGAGATGGCTCTCGCCCACATCGGAAGCGACACCCCCATCCACCTGTCCTTCGACGTCGACGCCCTCGACCCCATGTGGGCCCCCAGCACCGGCACGCCCGTCCGCGGCGGCCTGACCCTGCGCGAGGGAGACTACATCTGCGAGAGCGTGCACCAGACGGGCAACCTGGTGGCCGTCGACCTTGTCGAGGTGAACCCCAAGCTGGTCACCGCGGAGGATGCCGGTGCTAACGAGACGATCCGAGCCGGTTGCTCCCTGGTGCGCTGCGCTCTCGGCGAGACGTTGTTGTAGATGCGAGATGGCGATGGAGACGAATGCATGCACGAGAGGCGGAGTTTTATGGATTACCCAGCATGGATGAGGACCTTATGATATCACCCTTGAGTTGAATGAATGATTGGGCCGGCGCAATATAGGAGTAGCGAGATCACTCTCGAACAAAATAAAACGAACGACGCGTCTTCTTTCCTCGGGAAATATGGATTTTCTGCCTTGTTTTGAGCAGTGAGGTTGTTATCGTCTGAAGTCCATCATCAAAGTGCCCACCCATTGTGCCCAGATGGCCTTGTTTTTGTGCTTACTAAAGACGACGACTCGACTACCAGAGTATACCTTCGTCCGGAGGTTTCGGGTTGGGCGGGTGAACCGTGCCAGTCGGTGAGTGCCCAAGCCGTCCTCGGATTTGTCAACCCGTCCGCAGCCTCACAATTTTCGTTGCCTCGGTCGACGTGTCGCAGTGGTGTATGAATCCATTAGCGGCAAACCGACAGCACAACCGCGTCGGTGGAGTCGTCGCGCCCAGCCCAGATCGACCAACTTCAAAGCAAACTGCAGGGAAATTAAGACGTCCACCCCCCTTAAATCGAGATGTGGCTGGAAAACCCCCAGGGGAAAAACGCGAGGGAGGACCAGTTTTTAATCAATTTTTCCTTCCCTTTGGAAGGCTTCCATCGAAGCTTTCTCCTGGTCCTTGTCGGGTTTCCAGCCTTCGCTTTTTACGGGGCGGGTTTGTTGGCCCACTAAACCGGGCCCGCGAGCCGCACCGCCCAATGCATTGGATGGAACCCGTTCCGTCCCCAACCACCCCGAAATTGGCCGAGTCATCGCGGGAGTGGCAGCTCTGAGGAGGTCAATTCACGGCATCATTATTACTTATCCGAGCCTTCTCTCCAAAAACAAAACCAAGCAAAAAAACCTTCTCGTTTTCTTCGTCACTATGCGTAGCTCGCCGTCCGCCCCTAATTCCGCCCCCTCCCTCCGACTATCCGCGTAAAGGCGGTCTCCACCTTTCTATTGCTTGGCCCGCCACGACAGCAAACATCTTTCTCCACTCCGCGAACCCAGATCCAGAGCACGCGAAAACGGCATCAATCACATCTCCCAAGCCCAGCCAGCTTCCCAATTGACTCACGCGAAGGCGGTCACGAGCGAAACCGCTTTTGCCTCCTTCCCCCCTCCCGCTTTCCCCCTTTCGCCTTCTTCTTCCCGCCCTGCCAGGCACGGCGGCATCACTGGGACGAGAGGGCGAGATCGGTGGAGACTCTTTTCCCTCTTTGGGCTTTTTGGGCTCGCGCCTCGCGACGTGGCATTGGGCATTGAAAATATCGAAGGGAGTTCGTTGCTGGGCTGCTGTCTTGGGTTGCAGTGCTTATTAAACAACGCCCGCGTGGTGGTTTCCCTTTTGTTACTTTGCGTTGTTTGGCATTTCTCTCCGTTTTGACTGTTTTGGCGACGTCATCACGACCCCGACCGCCTTTCGCTTAAAGAGGAGGGACTGGACCACTTGACGAGACCACGACAGCGCCAGCATAGCATATCCATACTGCGGACACGGAAGCGAGCGTCGACACGACGGTACTGCATCTCCCCTCCACGCTCTGAGTCACCGACTCATCGTATCCCGTCCACCGTCGCCTGGCTCTTCCGTCGACGACAGCTTCACCAAGACCCTCACCTGGCTGCTCACCGACACCACCTCCACCATGCCCGGCAAATCAAACCTCACCGGCGTGACCCTTACCGGCGGTTCGTCCGTGACGTACCGCGAAAGCAGCACCCATGTCCGCACGTACAACTGGCCGCCTCTGCAGCTGAACTTCTGGATCTTGGTTATGCTGCTGGCGTCGTGCTCCATCATCGGCGTCTTCTCCATCTTCATCCAGACCCAGAACCAGCTGCTCCTGTCGGTCCCCTGGTACTTCCCCTACCTGATCACCGTCGCGTCTCTCAGCATCGTCTTCATCGGCATCGTGTTCTGGCTGATCGCCCAGCGCCGGCTGTTGCCGGCCATCGTCATGATCGGGGCATTTATGCTTTTCATCATGTGGCTGGTCGGCCTGGTCATAGTGGCGATCCAGCTCTTCGGCTCGGATAACTCCATCCAGAGCGTGTGCAGCATCCAGGTATTTGGCCGGAACCCCACGGGCCAGAACGAGGAGACGATGGCGTGGCTGCAGCAGAAGAACATCTGTACGTGAAGGAACTCTTCTCGTCGCGGGTCGGTTGCTAACGTGTCTGGGATAGGTCAATCGTGGCAGCTGGTCTTTGCCATGTGCTTCACTGGCGTCATCTTCTTGATATGGGTCATGATCATGTCATACCAGGTCTTTGCAGAGTCGTGACAGCAGGTCGACCGTTAGGAGACGAGCGAACGATGCACATAGAAACACGCATACACGAACGACAGACCCTTGCCCGCGAACGAAACTATATGGGTAATGAGAAAAACGATGAATGCATTGCAGCGAGGAAACGGAGTCGATGATTTGGGACCATATAAACGGGAAAACACTAGCATCAGCATTTGAAACGGAGTTATTTTTGCGGCCCTGGAGGATGGCATGGGACGGAAAGGGCCCCGGCCAACAACAGAACGATGAACAAACAGAAAGATATCCGCCTGAGGAGCACAGGGACTGCGGGAACAGATAGGAAAAGGCAATGGAGATTGATACCTACACAATCTACAACTAGTCCCATCGCATCATGCCTATCACAGCATGTTGCGACGAGGCCGCCAGTCTTGTCGAACTGGTCACCACCTCGTCCATTGTCTAACTTACCCCTCGTCGTGAACCCCACTCCTCCATGGCCGGCTCCATCGTTGGCTCCCTCCCCGAGCCTCCCGCGATGGGCCTAGAATCGCAAGTCCCGGGCCCTCTTTGTGTCACTAGCCCGAAAGCCTATCGGTGCAACGTCGCGGACGCGTAGTGGGAATGGGCGCAGCGTCGGCCGTGCCTTTTCAGCTCGGGACCAGGGGAGGTTCTCACCGTTACTTGTGCCGGTCACACAGCCCCTCCCCCGCTCTTGACGGTGGGAGTTGGATTCAGCTGGGTAGGGGAGCAAGGATGATTTAGATGGAAGGGTCTCTAGCTTGCTATGTAGTACCGGTGTTCGACTGTGTGAAGGAGTGGTAAGAGAGTGTTCGTAGATGTGCTGGTAGATGTCCCGAGATATCAGTCAACTGGAAGCTTGGCCGTTCACCCATCCAGAGGTTCTCAATCACCTGGTTCCCGGAACCAAAAGGAAATCTCTCTATGGTGTAGGTAGACTAGAATCTAGACTATCTCCATGCTTTTAATCACCTCACCCCCCGCCCCCGGCACCCGAAAAAGCTTGAACAGAGGCCGGCCTGTCCACCCGGTGACTCGCCAGGCGGCTGCTACTGGACCACGATAAGCCCTCAAGGGCCAGACTTGCATGCGAGACAGGGTCTAGAATGACGTAGCGGGGTCCCTTTTTTTCCCGCTCCGCCGCTCTCTCCGGGGGTTGTAAAGCTTGATGTGGGTGGGAATGGGAAACGCGAACCTGGAACGGGGTTGTCCCATCCTGTCACGAATATGCGCGGCCGGCTTTGCTGAGGAGGTGCGGACGGGTATAAGAAGGACCCTGAATTCCACTTCTTCTTGATACCCCTCCTTGGTTCCCTTTTTCTTGGCAAGCCACCTCTTCTCCTGATCATCCATTCATCTACAATTATCACCACCAACCGCCACCAACAACTATCACAATGGATTTCATCAAGAAGGCCGTCTCCGGTAGCTCCAGCAGCCAGCAGCACAACAACACCCACCATACCGGGAACAAGCAGGACTACGTCGACAAGGGTACAATACCTCCCTCCCCGTCTATCCCCAACCCCGCTTCCCCTCTCTCCAAGCGCCATCTTCACCTCACCTTCTTGGTGTTTCTTAGGACCTAGACTAACCGCCCTTGTTATCTCATAGCTTTCGGCATGGCCTCCAAGAAGTCTGGCCGCAACGTCGACCCCAACACGGCCGAGAAGATCACCGACGCCGGCCGAGGCTTGTTCGAGAAGGTCACTGGGTAAGTTTGACTCCTGGGATATATCAAGATAAAGGACGGCTTGCTGACGTTGATGGACCTGTAGCAAGAAGGTCGACCCCAAGTACTCTAACTAGAGACGGCGCGGCTAAGGTTGGGATGAATGGGTGTTTTCTTTTTTTTGCTGGATTCCCCTGTGTGGTGATGATCGAGTTATTGATACCAAGATAATGAACATCGTTTTGCGCTTTTACTATGGTGCGGTTGCTTTGTGTCGTGAGAAGTGACTGTCGTTGTGCATGGTGATGTTGTACCTAGATGCGGCCAAGACAACATGCATACCAGGGTTCGAACAGGAAATGGACATGATCAAATCAAGGCAGAGGGTTGCATTATTGCAAGGTCTCTGGATAACAAGAACGAGGCCTTATCTTGATGCTCGTCATGGTGGAATGCCTAGTTCTTGCTCTGCTTTAGTTATCGAGCTATCAATCTGATTGACTGACTGATGACCGGTCCACGACAATGCTCCCGTTTCCCCGGTACTTCGCACTCTGTACCAAAGCCAGATCGGCAATGCCCCTCCATTTTAGCTGTCTCCAGATCCCCACCTCTTTCATGGTGAATACCTCAGGCTCCATGAAGTGAATGCTGCCCGTGTTTGAGCACCCTGATAAGCCAGTAAGTGACCTGCTGTAAAGCCACAGTTGATGATGAGCCAATGGATTCCGGGAAACGCAAGCCTCAAATCGCATCTCACAAACTGCAAGGCACGTAGTAAAACACGTTAGCAGCTTGCCAATTACCGCCTGCCAGAAAACAGCGTGATCAATCATGCTCAACCCCATCTTGTAGGTGAACGTCTGCGTTGTAGACAATTACAGTATTCAACATCTGGTTGTCCACGGCAACGGACGATCGGAACCCAAAAACGGGCACTTCTCCACCGCCGTCTCGTGGGCCGCCGCTAAACCACAAGGCTACAGGGTTCTCAGGGCGCTCGCTGCCCCTCAAACGGCGCCATCAGCGCTGGAAGAGCTACCTGGACACACTATCCAGGCAAACCAGGGCAAGCATCATAGGCGGTCCCTTTTTTTTTCTCCCCTTCCCTCCAGCTCGCTTCCTCCACCAGACACAAAATCCAGCCGCTCTCCATTCGCGGCTCCCGGCCAAAGGCGCGCGCACTCGCATGATGCATCATGTCCGCCGGTGAGCAAGACCACGCCTCCAGCTATGGCCACTACGGCCACAGCGACACCCTGGGCCCCGACGCCGCGCTGAGGCCGAGCCCACGCCCTAGCCCGAGCCCCAGCGCCGGGTCGCGTACGCCAGCGGTGCGGCGCGTGTCATTCGAAGACGTCCACGTCGGTGCGGGTGCGGGTGCTGCTGAGACGTCGACCGCAGAGGAGGGCCCTGTGCCACCGCAACACCGTCAGGATCAACATCAGGATCGCCATCAACACCACGATCCCGCGCCCACGATCGCCACGATAACGACCACCGACGCCTCGATGACCTCTGACGCAGATGCCGACGCTGATGCGGATGCTCATGCCCATGCTCAATACCCAGATGCCCCGTCGCGGAGAGACAGCCCCGCGACCGGCCCTGCGCCTGCCCCTGACGCCGAGAGACCAACGTCCAGGACGCCGTCCGCGTCGGGGAGGAGAACGACCACGCCCGCATCAGCGACGTCAAGGACCCAGCAACACCAACACCAGTACAATAATTATCAACTCCACCAAAACGATGCCCTGCTCCGCCCGCCCGCCGCCCCTGTCGGCGAGAGCAGCTACCTCGAGCCCGCCACCCTCGACGTGACCCATTACGACGATTCGCTGACCGACGAGGACGTCCGCCGTCACCTCCGCGACGTCGAGTCCAGCTTCCTGCCCGCCCTCTCGCCTATTCCCACTGGATCCACGAACGGCAACGGCGGGGTCGACGACACGTATCAGTTCGACTCGCCCACTAAGGCAGCCATGCCTGCGCCGTTGGGCCGCCATGTCGAGGAAGATGTGACGACCACCACCAATACCTCCGGCCTGGAGAACCTCGACTCCTCGCCTACTGCCGCCGCCGCGGCCCGCACCATCTCCCGCGCCGTTAGTATGGCTAGCCAGCCCGCAGATCGGCGCCCCCACGACGACGAAGAGGCCGACGACGATCAGGACGCCGCCCACGACACCTCGCTGGTGTCTGGCACCATGGATCAGGACGCCGGTCTTTCGCGATCCCACTCGCTCTCGGAGAGGATGGATGTCGGTAGCACCCCTGGAAATTCTCTACGTAGCCGAAGACCCAAGTACCTTCGGAGCCGTATTGGCAGTCAACGATCCTCGACTTCGTCCTTTGTCACAAATGCCGAATACGAAGGCAGTGACGTGACCGTTGGGATGGGTGCCGACTATGGTCTCCAGTCTGGCGGTGCCGTGCCCGCTCTGGGCATGCTCCGGAACACTAGCAACCCCATGCTGAGGTCCGTAAGCCTCGGGAGCATGGGCTCCAACTTTGGCCTCGAAGACTATACGGACGCTTCACTTCCCCAGCTCGAGCCTCTCCCCGAAGTCGAAAGCCCCGAACGCCCCCGACATGCGGATCTGCTTAGGACTCCCAGACCCAGCAAGGAGAACTTCAACCCGGCGCCGACGGACACGGTCATTGCCCGCCACGTTAGAAACGTGCAGGTCCCCGAATCCCTAGCCAAAGAGTACAAGTTCAAGGGCGGTCTCGAGACCCCTCGAAAACCTTCCACCATGGCTCTAGGCTCTGCCACGACTGGACGGTCAGGCAAGAACTTGACTCTGAAGGAACAGAGCAGCACGATTGAGAGGCTGTCCAAGGAGAATTTTGACCTCAAACTCAAGGTCATGTTCCTGAGTGACCGACTAGACAAGCTGTCCGAGGAAGGCATCAAAGAGATGATTTCGGAAAATGTTGAACTCAAGACTGGCCTTGCAGTACTTCAGCGTGACAACAAGATGCTGCGCAGGAGAGTAAAAGAGCTGGAGAAGAAGATCAAGGACGACGACGAGCGACCCAGCACCGCACGCAGCGGCACCTCCTCCACGGACCAGACTGCCAAACTCTACGACGAAGAGGCTCAGGAGCGAGAAGAGGAGCTATTGTACTTGCGCGAGCGAGTCGAGGAGTACGCGACCGAGATAGAGAGGCTACGATCTGACAGCCTAAACAAGGAGTCGGATAGGCGAAAGCTTGCCGACATTGTCCGCTCGTTTGGAGAGAGGACGAGTGAGACCCTTGGCCGACAAGACGAGGCCGACGTCTGGAAGGACCTGCTGGAGCAGGAGACTGCACGCAGAGAGCAATCCGACGACGAAAATAGGAGGCTACGGGACGAGATCTTCCGGCTCAAGCAGGAAGCCCAAGGCGGCGGCCTACATCACACCACCAACATTTACAACATCACCAAGAAGCAACGCGAGCTCAACGCCTTGCCAAGCCGCCCCGTATCTGGTCTTTCTAACGACTTGGAGGGATCCAACACTGCCTATAGCGCTACTACCGCTACCACCCTTGTTGACGAGCTGCGCCGGGAGAGCGAGCAGCTGCGCCATGAGAATGCGGAGCTTCGTCGCGAAGTCGGTGCGCAGACATCTATGCTGACTTCGAGGAACCGGGAGAAGGAGCGTCTTTACCAGGAAATCGAGGACTTGAAGATGGCACAGCGGCGCGGCCGGCCTGCTCCATCCACAATCGACAGTCTTCTCGATCGATCCGCCTCACAAGTCGGTGCTGGTCATGAGCGTCCTCAGTCTCGTGGAAGCGTCATGACGCGACAGACCCAAGTCGATGACGAAGCTGAGCGAGAGGAGCTGGAGAACAAACTTGCTGAACTGCGGGACAAGATCAGCGGGGTCAAACTGCAGAATCAAGAACTGTCTCGCGAGCTCGAGACTTGCATGGAAGACTTCGAAGCGGCTATTGACGGCAAGCGACAGGCCGAAGAGACCGTTCTGTCCTTGCAAGAGGATCTGGACAACGCCATGAACGACCTCGTTGCCCTGCAATCCGAGCGCGACGAGGCTCTGCGTGACCAAGGTGACATGGAGAACGAGTTTGAGTCTTTGCGAACGGAAGCGCAGGAGGAGATCGACGCCCTGGAGGCGGAGGCCGACCAGCGCAACGACGATATGCAACGGCTCCAGGCCGACCTTCAGGACCGCTCAGAGAATTTCGACGCCTTGCAGGAAGAGATGCGAAAGATGAGCGAGTCCCTGATTCACCTCGAGGACGACCAAGAAAACAACCTCCGCCGGATCCAGCAGCTGGAGCAGGAGCTCGACTCGTCCAACAAGGAGCTGGAGGAGCTGGAGCAGAAGCTCATGGAGGCCAACGATAAGAACCAGCGGTTGTCTGTTCAGCAAGAGTCCTCACAGGGAGAAATTGCCTTCCTGCGCGAGGAGCAAGAGGGCGACAAGATCCGCATTGGAGACTTAGAGGCGGCCCTAGCCAACGCTGAGCAGAGCATCCGCGACGAAAAGGAGCGCATCAAGGAGCTGGAGAACCGGCTGTCACAGGAGAGACACCAGCGCGAGATTGTGGCCGACAGGGAGAAGGAGGAGGTGCAGCAGTTTGTCAACGAGCTCAACAGGGAGGCTTCAGCAGCCAAGGATGAGGCCCGACGTTTGCGTAAGAGCCTGACGTCTAGAGAGGTCGAGGCCACGGAGTGGAAGGAGAGGTTGATGGAGCTGGAGAACAACTTGAGGGAGGCTTTGGGTGACCTGAACGGCACCCGCTCTTCCCTTCTCAAGGTTTGTCGCCTTGGTTTTCTTGCGTTGATATTTGCTAACTAGTCCTAGTCCATCGCCAAGCTCCAGCGTGAGCTCGAGAATACGGTCCGGGACCTCGACACCAGCAAGGCGTCACTGGTGGAGAAGGATCGCATCATCAAACAACGCGACTCGCTACTTGAGTCGCACGCTCTGGAGAGTCGCAAACTTGCAGAGCTACTGGAGAAGGAACGCGTCGCACACCGCAATACCAAATCGCAGTACGACACTTTCCAGAGGACACATCAGCACCTCACCCGAACCGCGAGCAGCCAAGATGTCCGGATCGCGGAATTGGAGTCGACGAGGGGCCAGGATCGTAGGAGGATTGCGATTCTGGAGCAGACAGCCCGGGATCAGCTACAAGAGCGGAACGAGCTGCTGCTGATGCTGTGGCAGAAGCTCAGCGCCTTGTGCGGACGAGAGTGGGCGAGTGGCAACACCATCATTGACCGCCAGGTCTTGCCGTCCCTGGAGGTTATCGCCAACCGACTGCCCGGGTTCTCAAAGAACCTATTGGCTGCGGTCAGGGCCATCGAGACGATGGTGTCGTCCTTTGAGACAAGAATCAAGGCTGTCGAGCGGGACCTGTCGCGCGAGTACCAGACACTTGAGAACAACCTCGAGGTACGGACCAAGAAGCTGGATCGCTTGGAGACTATGGTCCGAAACTCAATTGCTTCTGGATCATTGGGTTCCCATGATGCCCAAACCCGCATGGCCCGAATGGAGGAAGCCTACCGCCAGCTCAAGGTCGAGAACGCGACGCTGCGTACGGCAAACGACGTTCGAGCCCGGGCAGCGTACTCGGCGACGGGAAACCCCGACTCGATGATCCCGGTAGGAGGTGGATCGCCCTCACCATCGATCCCTCGGGGTCCTGGTGATCAGATTAAGGATCGGGGCATCCGCTCAAGTCACAGCAAGAGCAGGACATCGACGATGACAAGGTCGAGCACAGCCACGGGCATCCCCGTCCCCGGGTCTTCGGCGGGCGGAGTCGGTCTTAGGGACATGGGCGCGTTAACGGACGAAGGGGGGCAGAACAACGACAACAGGTGGCTGTTCAGGCTGCGGGACATGGAGTACAAGCTCAAGATGGAACGAGAGGGACGCAACCAGGATCGACACGCGGCAAGACAGAGGCTCGGCGGCCTAGAGTCGGAGAACCGCGACTTGCGAGAAAAGGTGCGGAAGGCGGGCGACCTTGACTAGGCGTAGGAAAGCTTGGTATACGGAGTTGAGGATGAGAAGGGCGTACAAGCAAGACGGAGCCAGGTGTTGTTCGTGTTTTCGCATCTTGTATAATATAGGTTCCATCGTTAGGATCGGGTGTGTTGTTAGCTTTGGGGGTGTTGATGAGTCGGCAACGGTTGCCAGGCTTTTTGGGTATATCTTTGTTCTGTTTTGCTAGCATGAGAGTCTCTTGGCCATTCTGCTGAATGAAGAAATATCTGGCATGTTCAGTCACTGTGTGGTCTCTTGGTTGTTCTCGTGTAGTATCACCGACGCTTGGGTCGTAGTGAGTATACTCAAGGTATATATATATAGTATATACTTAGTCTAGTTTTCACGCAAGGTAGTACACACAAGCATCACCACATCATCATCAACGTATCCCTCGGCTTAAATCGCTGGACGCCGCCGATGACACCCGCACATCTTTGCTTTGTCTGCAACGTCAGCCCTCGCGGATCTTCCCTCCGAATCGCCGATGGGTGGGAGAGTTGGGAGCGCGGACTTCCGCTTTGGGCAGTCCCGCACCCGCCAACCAACGGTATAAAGGTTGCGGAGGAGGATGGCCATTCAACGTCAAATAGATGTTCATGCCACTGTGCTATCCAGAGTGAATCGCCTGCTCTGATTCCATCCATCTCTTTGCCTTTGTCTGGGTATCATGTTGCGCGCCTCACTAGCCAGAACTCCCCGCGGCCTTGGCCGGCGCATGGCAACGGCGGCGCCCGCGAAGAAGGAGGGCGACATCTCGGACTCCTTCGTCTCGCTGTCCGGGGTCGATCGGCCGCCGCTGCCCGACCGGTTCCGGGCGCTGAAGTGCGACCTGGTGCGAGGCCGCGAAGCCGAGATCAAGCAGAGCTGGACCCAGTTGCTGCGGCAGCTGCGCACGGAGAACGACATCATCGCCAGCAAGGGACCGGCGGTGATTCCGCAGGTCGAGTACAAGGATCTCGAGGCGGGCATCGACGGCTTGAAGGGTGAGATCCAGAAGAGGGGCGCCGTAGTGGTCAAGGGCGTTGTGCCGGAGGCCGAGGCGAGGGCTTACAAGGAGGAGGTCGAGGAATATATCAAGAAGAACCCATCTACACGAGGTCAGTCGCACTTACACCAGCCGACGGCGTGTCTAACATCTACGCAGCCTTCCCGCAGCACGACCCCCAGGTCTACGAGCTGTACTGGTCGGCGCCGCAGCTCAAAGCCCGCTCGCACCCGGCCTTCCTCCGCGCGCAGCACCACCTCATGTCGCGCCTCTGGCACACGTCGTCGCCCACGGCCCGCGTGTCCATCGACCACCCGCTGACGTACGCCGACCGGCTGCGCATCCGGCAGCCCGGCGACGCGACCTTCGCGCTGGGCCCGCACATGGACGGCGGCAGCGTGGAGCGCTGGGAGCCGGCGGGCTACGGCCGCGGCGCCGTGTACGACGCCGTCTTCGCGGGCCGGTGGTCGGACTACGACCCCTGGGACGCCAGCGGGCGCGTCGACGCCGTGAATAACCTCTACGACGGGCTCGGCGCGTGCACCATGTTCCGCATGTGGCAGGGCTGGCTGAGCATGAGCGCCACGCGGCCGCGCGAGGGCACGCTGCTGGTGAATCCGCTGGTGAAGCTGTCGACGGCGTATCTGCTGCTGCGGCCGTTCTTCGAGGCCGTGAACGCGCCGGGGACGGAGGGGTATCTTGACGAGGGGAACTGGCGCTTCACGGGCGTCGAGGACATGACGAGCGAGCTGCAGGGCGCCACGCCGGGGACGGGGCAGGAGTTTAGCGACGAGCTGCATCCGCACTTGGAGCTGGAGCGGACGATGGTGCATGTGCCGGAGATCGAGCCGGGCGACTACGTAGCATGGCACTGCGACAGTAAGTCCTCTTTAGCTGAGGGAGAAACCCGATGCTAACGGCCTCAAGCCATCCACTCGGTCGACAAAGTGCACGCCGGCACGGGCGACTCGAGCGTGCTGTACATCCCCGTGTGCCCGACGACGGAGCTCAACGCGGCGTACGCGGCGCGGCAGCGGGCGGCGTTCCGGGCGGGCACGCCGGGGCCGGACTTCCCGGGGGGCGCGGGCGAGGCGGCGCACGCG